>CM075024.1:4907451-5015562 GCA_037576675.1 Pangasius sanitwongsei | reverse complement strand
AATATTCCCACAAAAAAACAAAAAAACATATATATAAAAAAAAATATATATATATATATATATATATATATATATATATATATATATATATATATATATATATAGTAGCATATAGTGTATGAAAGATTCAACAACAAAAGGCTGATTATATATATATATATATATATATATTTCAAATTCAGAAAACTAATATGTTAAATAACAATACGTAACTTTATCTGGCTTTAAGGCACTCAAATGCTCACTGCTGACTCATACAATCAGAGTAAAGTGTTTTCCTCTATTTATTGAAGCCTCATTAGTGGGCTAGATTAGTGCACAAGGTAATGTTAATGCTTTGTGTGGCAGTGTTATATTAGCAAGACAAAAGGTTAATGAATGCAACAATATGGAGGATGTTTCAATAAGTTAAGCATCCTTGAATGATGAATTAACATTTTTAAAATGATTGCGAAGCTAAACCGGACACCTTCGGCAAAAGAATGAATCACACGTCCAAGTGTTTTTCATCGACTCCCTGCTTACGTCATGATCCATGATGCCTACAAATGCTGTAAAGCTTATAACAACTTTACCAAGTGAGCAGGAAACTGCTCTTATAAATGAGAATAAAAGCCTAGAGAGGTTTCTAGGCCACTCTGAAGAGGTTCTTGGGCACTGAAAAATGTAACAATGTTTTATTTTACTTTATACCAGAGCATTGCTGAATTCTCAAATCTGATCAGAAGTTGGTGATTGGTTTAATTTTCTGTAGTACCAGCTGTAATGCAAATGATAGGTTTCTATAGTAACAGGGACGTGAATGGCGAATATACATAACCTAAACCTAACAAAAAATTTTAAAAAAAGTGTTGATATTTAACAAAGAAAAACGTATACTCGTCGATATGGTGAAGCTTTGTGTAAGGACACATTTATCTAACATTCATGGAAGGAGTCTCCAGTGTCAGGGCTTTGTAATGGTCGGTACGTTTTCCATCACGTCACTGTGCACTGTCCGGTTTCTCGTTAACATTACAAGCTGTACTTTTTCCCTTTTTAACTTCAAGAGAGAGAAAAAAAGAGGCTGATGACGGAACGACTGTTTATACCTGTTATTACAGAAACTTATTCGTCTCCTGAATGCTCCACAACATTAAACGTAACTATAAACGGTTAAAAAGTGCATGCTGTTTGTTAATGAATTAAGAAATGTAATAGTTGAAAAAAAAAATCTCTATGGTATAAGAGGGATAAAACACTTTAGAATGTGCTGTCATAGAAAAATAACCCGCTTCAGGGTGGTAACCACAACTCTGCTCCATCAGAGGGTTGTTGATTATTTTCCTATAACAGCATGTTCCTTAATTATTTTAATGGTTTACTCAGAAGTGATTTAACACTCTAGGCGTGGATACATCACTATGTTTTTACTGTGACAGAAACATGTGCATTGTCTATTGCATTCTGTGCCCATTGTCTATCCCAGTAGTCACTGTTCTGTCTTGTGCTGTTTGCACGTTTGCACTTGTGCACTTTATGTATAAATTTATATAGTCCCTTGTAGTTCTGTGTTATTCGGGGTTTGTCTTATGTAGCACCTTGGTCCTGGAGAAACGTTGTTTCGTCTCACTGTGTACTAACTGGCTGTATATGGTTGAAATGACAATAAACTCCACTTGACTGGACTTGACTTGAAGGGCGCATGCGCATGCGCATCCTTTTGTTTGCCAGAGACGCGCGCGCGTTGGACCTTGGGGTCTCAGGTGCGCGAGGAACACCTCATCAATAAACAGAAATGCAGTCCATATCAACCACGTAGCCTGACTAAAGCGTAAACTGGCAGTTTGACTGAGAGAAAACGCGGAATCATAAACAATACCGGAGAATGAAGTCTAGTGATGAAAGCTCACCTGGTCGGTGCCGGGGCTCGCGCGCACCCGTGTGCTCAGGACGTCATGCGCGGTCTGTCCGTGATCCGTGCGATAAACCAGCCGGACCGGTACCGTGCTCTCTCTCCCGAGGAACCTGCTCTCATCACGCAAGGCCCTCGTTTTCCCCAGGACGCCTCCTAGAATAAGCGGATAAAAAAAATGACGCCCGAAAAAAAACGATCTGTGCATATACACGTGCATATATGAATATTACAAAATATTACAGAAATCAGGTCCTAACTGCAGGTTATTAAAGGTTACAGGATGGATATTCATTCTGTCTGCCATGACTGTTTACATCCGTGCAGACCCTGCTGATGATACCAGCAAAATGCGAAAAAAAAAAAAAAAAAAGATGACTGAGCTTAAAAATTAAAATACAATGCCATTCAAGTATTACAGCCAGACTGAATAAACAATTTGAGCCCAGAAAGAAAGAAAGAAAGAAGGAAGGAAAATCGTGTTACCATTGGTGGAATGTCGCGCGCTAATACCCAGCGCTCCGCACACACACACGAGCCAAAGCCCCAGTGTGGAAGCCATCATCACCAACCGCACGCGACCGAAACCGAACCCTGCTCGCTGCTCTTTTTTTTTTCTTTTTTTTTTTTCCTTGTTTGTTTATTTTAACCGTGTCCCCTTCAATGGCGGCTCACACGCGTCCCCCCGCGCGCTCCGTTCGTCTGGCCGACGCGCTCTCTCGCGCTGGTTGCCATTAGCGACGCTGGCGCAGCCTCCGCATCGCGCGCTCTAGCGGGACGGCGACGAGTCGAGGCCAGTTTCAGCTTCCTTCACCGGAACCACCTCCTCCTGAGGGACGTCAGTAGGCTGTTACCGAGCCGCCTCACTGCAGAAATGCCCTATGAATATACATGAGGGGAATATACGGAGCGGCGCGCGGGATGACGGGTAGTGTAGTGTAGTGTAGTGTAGTGTGAGCACGAGCGGCTCGCTGCCTTGTGGCCCACCTGCCGCTACCGTGTGCGCAGAGCAGACCACGTGACCGCCCGGGACGCCACCGACACCAGCATTACGCAACTGTGGCTTGTGGAAATAAGCTTTTGCACCAAGCTGTGACCCCAACTGTTTACTGATTCATCCAGACCTCATCAGAGCTGCAATAAAGTCATTCATTCTGCACCAATAAACAAATATATTAGACAGATATTCTGTAAATATACAAACCACCTGTCATCTATATAATTAGATGGTGTCCTCCACCATTTTGCCACCTTGTGCTTAAATAATCTGGACATGCCTTTAGCAATTGGACATATCCTAAATCATATGCAGCTAAAACTCTAATAATATTCTGGATGTCATACATGTCAATGCTGTTTCTTTTTACTAATAATGTATATAATATTTATAATAATATACAGTATAAAATACTACTACTACTACTACTACTAATAATAATCCAGCCATTTTCCATGTTATCCTATACAGGGTCGCAGGGAACTCGGGGGACACCCTGGACGGGGTGCCAACTCATCGCAGGGCACAATCACATACACATTCACACACTACAGACAATTTGGAAATGCCAGTCAGCCTAGAGCGCATGTCTTTGGACTGGGGGAGGAAACCAGAGTACCCGGAGAAAACCCCCAAAGCACGGGGAGAACGTGCAAACTCCGCAGACACAGTGCAGAGGTGGGATTCAGACTCCCAACCCTGGAGGTGCGAGGCAAACATGCTACCCACTAATCCATAATAATAATAATAAAAATAATAATAATAATCATGTCACCTGATATGAATAATAGCTCACGTCAACTGATCTATTTCCAATCTTCAGCTCTTCGTTTCGGTGAGCCTGTGCCCATTGTAGCCTCAGATTCCTGTTTTTCGATGACAGGAGTGGAACCTGATCTGGTCTTCCGGCTGTTGTAGGTCACCAGCCTCAAGGTTTGATGTGTCGTGCATTCTGGGATGCTTTTCTGCTCACCATGGTTGTAAAGAGTGCTTATTTGAGTAACTATAGCCTTCCTGTCAACTCAAACCAGTCTGACTATTCTCCTCTTACCTCTCTGAACACATTTCTGCCTGCATGCTCACTGAATGTTTTTTTTTTTTTTTTCCTGTGAAAACTCTAGAGACTGTTGAGTGTGTGAAAATCCCAGGAGATCAGCAGTTTCTGAAATACTCAAATCAGCCATCTGGCACCTGCATGGGTTCCCTCCCACTACCTAAAAACATGCCAGTGGGTGGACTGGTTGGTGGATCCTTAATTGCCCCTAGGTGTACATGATTATGTGTGTGTGTGTGTGTGTGTGTGTGTGTATATGATGCCCTGCAATGGACTGCTCCCACGTTCGGCTCTGGATGCACTGTGACCCTGACCAGGATAAAGCGCTTGCTGAGTAACTCACTCATTAACTTCTAGTTAAACAGAATAATTGATACCTTCAAATCATTCTTTAAATTAATAGTTAAATAACTAATCTAATATTGTGCATTTAAACAGAATTACTTTGCAGGGATTAACAAAAAAAAGCAAATAGTCATATCACAGATCTACTCCAATGACAAAATTTAGTGACAGCCATAAAAATAGCTCTTGTGGTTTTCTTTTTAAAAATGTAACCTATTTAATAGGATTTATAACACAGAAGATCAAGGACAAAAAACAAGATTAAGGTCAAGCCAATGAAATATTATACAAACCCGATTCAGGTCTGATGTTATAAATAGAGGAGTTTGATAGCGAGTTATTTTGTGTGCTCATTCATTTACATCTAAATTTCTTATTAACATTCAAGGCTTGCCCTACTCAACTTTAAACCCTTTTATAACAACAAATCACTTTCTATTAAACACTGAACAGAGTCAAGCAAGCCGATATAAATAGTGACAGTGAAAACAGAAGATCTGAAAGAGGTTAAAAATCCACTAAATGAATTCAGCTTCTCTGACAGGAGGATGTGTGTATGGGCAATTCTCCATCGTCTTGTCAATCCCTTTATACTTTTATTCACTAATTGTTTTGGTGACCCACTATTATAGCCTTGGCCAAGTGTTAAAGGTGCAGTTTGCAATGTTTAAAAGTGTTTCAAATACCTGTAATAATAATAGTAATATATACACGCAATAATTCCTTTAAGTGGATTCGGCTCGTTTCTTCATTTCGGGCAAACCTTAAACATGAACTCTGAGTGGAGTGAGCTCCACACATTATATCCAGAGTTCTCACCAGAATTTCTGTAATGAAGCTTAACCCACTCCATGTACACTGCCCCTAGCCCGAGTGTGTTCGTGGTGGAGTTCATTAATGGAGCTAAAGTGGGTTTATGAAACAAAACAGATACAAAAGAAGTAGAAAAATTTCTCCCAGAGGTAAAAATATTGACGTTATGTGCAGTCTAAGTGAACTACAGTGAAGATGTTGATTCATTTTCTATGACAGCAACTCCGACAGTAGTTCTGCTTATAATTCAAATCACAGGTTTAGATTAATGTACTGTTAATAGCTGATGGTAGAAAACTAAATCAACACCTTCTGCCTAAAGTGATAAAACTATCAGACAAGGGAAGAGATAAAGCTTGTCACTGTTTACACTGCAATTGCAATTTCCCTTACAGACAGCAGAGGGGTCTGCTACTCCTTTAATCAAAATGCTCCATTGCGAGTCGTTGGATTTATTTCGACTTTCAAGTCTATAACGACTTCACGGGATACCTGAATCACTCTAATACCTGAAGCATGGGAATGACAATGTGACCTGACTGTGTTCCCCTAGGGTGACTATGATTCTCTGTATAAATGATCGTGTAAAATGCAAAACTGATGAAAATAGATGAAAATAGGCACAACAGTAGTTTAGTTTCACAGCACAACAGAATTCATGACAGCTGGATTGATTGTGGCCAGAAAGCTATCCAGAAGCCTAAACTGCACTTTTTTGAGAGGTATGCTGACAGGACTTAGCCGAGTCAGCCCCTTGTGAGCTGAATCAGGTGTGTTAGAAAAGGAAATGCAGTGAAGTACAGTGGGCCTGCACGACTCCGGTTAGGAGACACTGATTTAGAACACAGTCTGTGGGGGGAAAAAATAAAATATCATCATGAAGCTGATCCTAGATCTGGGCAAAACAGTGTGCATGATTTCAACCAGGATCTGATCTAGGACGAATGGACACATTTTCCTGTACTGAGAAAAGAACGAAAAAACATTTATCTCCAAACTCACCTGGAATGGAAGTCTAGTCACTTGCTGAAAATTCACAGATATTTAACACAAATTCTTTCCTTTGGCAAAATGGTACATTTCCCAAAGAACACATTATACAGACTTAGACCTTCATTTACAAACAGGAATGAAAGTATTCTACAATCTACAAAGGAATGAAACACTTGGGGCATGCTATTACAGGAAAACAATCAAAGACAGGGTAATGTGATGCCACCTGATACAAAGCAGAGTTACTGTTACCACTCTGGCATTGAACATCTTCCAATAACAGCATGTCCCAAAGTGTTTTCTTCTTATACCGCAGCAATTTGTCCCTAGAAACAAGCTAAAACCTATCATCATTTATGTCATAACAGCTACCACTCTCTCTCCGTTTCCTTTCGTGTAACGTTAATATGACTAAGCATAATAAGAATAATTTAAGAAATGCAGCTTGTCATCTTGCTGAGAAAATGGAAAGTGTAAACCTGTCCATTCTGAAGACTCCGCTACGACGGATAACTGTTACAAGCACTGGAGACTCCTTCCATAAATTTTAAAGAAATATCTCCTTACAGAAAGCTTCACCGTATCAACAATTATACATCTTTGTTAAATAACACTTTTTTTTTTTTTTTTTTAAACAATTCAGTTTATTATTAGGCTTAGATTATGTGGATCATCTGCCATAGAAGTCCCTGTGAATGAGCTGTTACTATAGAAACAAAAACGTTATAGAAAGAGCGCATGAATATAAACTTGTGATTGAAATTACAGAGCCGCCATTATAGAGAATTAGTTAACACTTTCCGAACAGAGAACTCAACAGCAGTGTGGTGTAAAAATGTTTATCAACAGGATTCGACAACTGTCCTTAGACTTCCATTGTAAGAGAGTTTGAGTAATTCCCCCCCCATTCTCAGTACAAGGAAAAATGAATGATTTAAATGATCGTACATGATTACACCAATATCGGTATAGTGAAACACTGGAGTACTCCTGAACACACAGCTATTGCAATACTGTTTCCTGGCCTAAGTCTCCCTATTATATTGCATTTCTTTACAACTGAATCCCAACAGAATTAGCAATTACTCCTACAAATGTGCAAAAAGCATTCAGTTTCTACATGTGGAGACCGAAATTTTTAATAGCGAAACTTGTAAAACCAACTAGTTAAGCTAATTTGTTAGGCAAGTTCCATATTGCTTATTCTAAATACATAAATACATTTTATGTTTACTGTGCAGAGTTTATTTCACACTGAAAGCGCCAAAAAATTCTATCTTTCTTGTGTATGTGTGTAATTATATATAATATTACAAAACATAAAAAAAATTACATGTACATATTACATGTACACACACAAATAAATAAATAAATTTATTTATTTATTTATTTATTTATTATGTACGCATGTATGTATTATGTAATTTTTTTTAAACAAGGGTTTATGTTTTGTAGCTTTATATAACTTAACTTCTTTTTAATAATAATATTTAATATCTCTGCCCCACTTCTCAAGAGCTCATTCATTATGTACTGGACTATCTCTCAGAGATATGCAGAAAATATCTGATCATTTGGTAAACACACACAAACACACACAAACACACACTTTGCCAATGCTCATTTCATATTCAGTATCCTTTTCTACAAATTGTAGAAACCCTTAAAATCCTCCTCCATGTCATTGCTGGACTGGAAGAGCTGCCATAAGTCCAGGGCAGATGCTGAGCGTCTCTGAGACTCAGAAACTTTTCCGAGACACTGAAGGGTCTGGGATTCTACAGGTTTACCAGAAAGGCCACACAGGGGCTCCGACGGTGTGGTTCGTCTCCGCCTCAATGTCCGCACTTTTCTTTGCAAGGCTCCAGACAGAATGTCCGTGTTGGAAGAAGACATTTCCTCTGTGATAGGTCCACGATGTGTAACGTCAGGTGCTTTGTCTGTATTACAGAAAGGTCTGTCGGTTGTACATTCTTTAACATCTAAAAGTAACTTCGGTGCAGTCTGAAAGTCGGACATTACAGACGGCTCGGACACCACGCGAGAGGTCCCTGCACCCAGTGAACTGCAGGTCGTACCGAACGCTGCAGGGTCTGAAAGTCTAACACGCTGTGTGCTTTGTGAAGTCCTTCGGTCTAAACGAGTGTGTAATGAGGTCCTGGTCCTCTCCAGACACTCAGAAAGACAGTCTTGTCTGGTGTTACACACTGATGTACCCAAAGCCTTCTGTAAAGCAGCATTAGAACTGGATTCCCATTCAAATGAACCACGCTTGGACTGGGATTTCTGAAAAGTGTCGGATTGTCCTGCCGAGTCTCCTTTAGGACTTTGGGAGAGTTCTCTGGAGCGCTTGCGGACTGATCGCTCCGTGTTGTGCGAGCCCCAGAGCGGGGTCTCGTCAGTCACGTCCTCCTCTTCAACCCCCATTTCTCCGTCCTTCCTTACAGCTGGTCCAGGAACGATGAGCGGGGAGGAGACACTGCACTTCACCCTGCAGCAGAGACATTGGAAACAGATCGAGCACATTACAGTTGACGTCATATTTACTGTCTTCACATCCATACACACATACTGTATATAGTGGGAGGGAACAGCATTCCTCCTGAAATATTTCTGAAACATTTTAATGCACAGTGTGGAGGCAAAGAGCCACCCATGCGAGGCGGAAGGTTGTTGCCTCCACAGAGTACATTAAAATCACGTAATGCACACCTAGCCATGGATTATCCTGCTTACACCATGGTCACTAAATCTATCACTGATATTTGCAATGCAACATTTGACTGAACGGATAAAAATAACGGTTCATTTCCCTTAGTTATTTTATATGTCATTAGATCTAGAATTCTGCCCGCTCTAAATCACACACAGAGATGAAGTAGTGTGATAAGATTACATTTGTCTGAAGGAATTATAATAAACTGTTATTAGAGAGAGAGAGAGGTTGTGCGTGTGTGAATCACCTGCGCCTGTGCAATGTCTCTATAATGAAGCTGAGGGTTTTACTACTGTATGCAGCTGTAACTGTATGTTACTATGGTTACAATTGCTTATAGGCAGCGCATTCATTTAGAACGGTGATTAAACTGACGGGAACTACCTGTGCATTCAACGCAGACCTTCCAGCCAATCAGAATCGAGTATTCAGACAGACCATGGCACAAGATGTATTATGACACACAACGGCAGGTTGCAAGGTTTTTAAGCAGCATTACATTGGAAATACGTTTTTTTGTTTGTTTGTTTTTTAATTTTGCACTGTAACATTTACTATTTTAAGTTTATTTAATTTAAAAAAAAAAAATTATCTTTATTTCCGCATCACATTCATGATTGAGTCTTTACACAGTTTGGGTATGATTATTGCCCATATTAAGTAAAGTGCTTCAATTACAAATCACTCATTTTTAAAGCTCAGTAGGAAAAATTAGTATCGCTCCAAAGTCAAGGTTTCAGTACTGGCCCTTAAAAGCCAACAGCATCCCGGAGTTCGTTTTGGACACGAGCTTTAGAAATAAACCTCCACTAAACATAAATGAAACAAATACACAAAGAATGTGTCATATAGATATTTGTTACTGCTAAAATTGTAAACCAAGGACTCATAAGAAACAATACTGTGCTACTACGGTAACACTAATAGGACAAAACTGTAACTAAACTACAATAACAGGTGTCTTTGAAGTGCCGTTGAAGTCAGCACTGATGTGATACTGTTTGCTTTTCTTGTTATTGTCTGGAAAACATGGTGGCCGTGAGTGGAAGTACCTTTTTATTTGAGGGCTGATGTGTACAAAATCACAGGTGAGTCCTGAGGTAACTCTGTCCACCACCAGGTACTCCTCACTTTTAGAGAAAGCCTGATGCTGCTCACTTTGCAGGTGCTGTAGATCAGGGAGGAGATAGTTATCTGCTTATAGTTAAAATGTAAAGATATTTTAGACAATAAATTGTTGCAAATTTGCACTGGTACTTGTTTGGTACTCACAGCTTTCAGGTTGTCGTATTTGACAATGCAGCATTCGCAGTAGCCCCCTTTCCTTCGTCCCTTTCCCTCACGGCCTCGGTGCCTGTCTTTCCTGCTCTTCTCCCGTCGATCTCCTCCAGACCTGAAGCACATTACCCCAAATCACATCACATCAGGTCATATATATGTGAAAAGCTTGCATACTGATGGGTCCCTTTGTGTGTCATTATGACATACAATTTCCTTTATAAGCCCCATTAAAACAAACACATTAAACCACATCGTATATTTAAACCTTTTTTCCCCCCAAAATAATTTTTATCCACACTCAGAACAAAATATATCAGTTTCTAGATGTTCATTCCTATTCCAAATTAGAAAAACAGTAAAGAGGAATTTCACGAAATGATTGAAGATGACAAAAACTGTTGAATTTATGAAACATATATTTGCAAAAAATATATATTTTTTTTAAACAACGCATGGTATTGCATGGTCTCTTGAGAGCATCTTCACAGTGAAATAAATATTAAATCTAACATATGAAGACTAGATTTTAGATTTTATTTAGTATGCATATTTAATTAGACAGCCTAATCTGCCTAAACATGCACAATTTTGTAAAGTTAAACATTGGCAAATATTGACTGTGATACTGTATCTATTGTTTTAAAAATACTACTCTATTCACCTGTAGTGTCTTGCCTTATCAACAATAACAATACGTGGTTCTGAAAATAAATTTGATCCGTGATGACACACAGTCATACTGTCAAATGTTTATTTTTTTGGGGAAATCTCAGACTCCGCATGCTAGAACATACCCGCACCCTTTTGTCTTTTTCCCAGGGTCAGCTTTATCGTTTTCTTCCAAGAACGGACTGCAGGGGGCAGCAGATCGGAGGTTACACACAGGCATGTTGGCCATGGGGAGATAGAGCGGACGGTAGTGTCTATAAAAATAAATAAATAAATAAATAAATAAATAAATAAATAAATAAATTTGGGGGGGAGGGGGGACAGGAAATTCTAGACATCTCGGGTATAAAATATTTCTTTTACTCGTTAAACAGAAATTGAATAATAAAAAAAAAAAAAAAAAAAAAGGATTTGTACCTGCTGGAGTCCTCCACTTTAACAAAGGGGCGAATGATTCGTCCTGCTAAAAAAAAAAAAAAAAAAAAAAGGGAAAAAAAAATTATCATGGCTTTTACAGCAATACAGAATGAGCTGAATCACCTCAAAATAAATTCAGGAAGTAAATTGAATTAGAAGTTTTAGGAGACTTACTGAGAGTTATTCATTATTGAAATGGCGTACTCATGATGTACTCATTATTTGACCAAAACCATGGTCCTTAAAACTGTATAAGACGTTGGATCAACTTATGTAAGTGATGTAAGTGTAGTAAGTGTACAACGTGTGTAAGTGTACTGACAGTGTGTATCGTACTCTACTCACGTTTGCTTTTCTGAGAAGCAGTCCCATCCGTGGGCTCAGGTTTGGCCTAAAAAAAAAAGTAAAAATTACGGACCTACAGTACAAAGTATAACGTGGAAGAGTGACTTTCAAACTTTTAAAAAAATATTGTACAAATAAATCAGCGAGAACAGCTAACTCAACACAATTTTAAAAAAAATCTAGTCTAACCAAATTATTTTCCAAAATATTTCATTAGTTTGCAGCAAGGTACTTTAACATACAAGAGAAAAATCTTGCACTTGCTAATGAAAATCTTTATTATTTACAAACTCCTAATTTATCACCAGAGCACAAATATGGTAAGAAAATTTTCAATGTAAAATTCATTCCTATTACATCTTTTTAAGAGTTTATTGTGTTAGAATGAACAACACACACTTACAGCTTTCTTCACCGAGTGAGTCGCTGCTCTGACTTTAGCAATCGTGCTCTTTTTCTTGTCAATATAAGAAATTACATCTGTTATAAAAGAGGACAAAAGGCGATCAGTTATAATGAACTGTAATAAAAACATTGAATAACCTTGAAACTGGAAAGTGCAAAGAGTCAATAAAATGTTTACGTCAATCAACTTTAACTATCTAGTCCAAAATGAAGGTCATAAAATGAATACCATCAATGTGGAGGATTTTTACACCCCATTCAAGTGCATTGGCCAGGATTCTGTTCATCTGAATACGCTCCTAAGAAATTGGGGGATGGATGGAGAAAAAAAAAAAAACCACTCAATACAAATCAGTAAACTGATTAACAGTTTAGAAACAGTAGGTGAGAATCTACAACGATAATCCACAAGATCTGCAATCAGCTTTGGCTAGAACCGCCAGAGTAAACAAAAGCACTCACTTGTTCCTTAACGACTTTCTCCACTAAGGATTTCCCTCGGCTTACAACCACCTGTGAAATACCGACCAGAGATGGTGAAATTACTGCAGGTTTCTTCAAAAAAAGTCACAAACATTAAACAAGAATGCAGTTGATTAAAGGCTAAATAGTTTCTGCAGATAAACTATAAAAAAGTACTGTGGCTGCTTTCGGTCTTTCCCCCAACCTCTGTTCATCAGACACTCTGCGGTAGTTAGCAAGCACACAATGCAAAAAATGTCCTTTTTTTTTTTAATAAACATTTGAACTGGACTTTAGATTTGTTTGATCAAAACTTATTACATTCACAATATAATATTACTATTTTAAATCAACGATGTTTAATTTTTGTAGTTTATTTTCCTGATGGAACTGATGGCGATGACGGTGAGGAAAACTTCAGCGTGTTCTCTGATGTTGCTTATATCCGGAGTCGATTTCATTTAGAATTGCTAGTTCTTGTAATATTTCTTTGTGCACATTTACCATCAGTGCAGTCATGTTAAAGCACTGACTTTAAATTCTAATTAAGTTGATAAAGTGCTCTGCTTGTACTGGGGTAAGTATTTAATATTCACAATGTTACACAAGATAAAGTTATGCAATATTTTAATGCATTAGTCTAGTCAATAATAAATAATAAAAAATAATCCCATATACATTACTAGTAATACGCACAACACACACTGTACTACATATAATACACACATACACAGGCCAAAAGTATGTGGACACCTGACCCTCAGTCTCAGATGTGCTTATGGGAAAGCTTTCCTCTAGATTTTGTACTCTGATTGTGTCCCATTTGTGTTCATTCAGCCACAGGAGCATTAACGAGCTCAGCCAGTGATGTCGGGCGAGGGGGCCTGGAATGCACTAGGTGTTCCAGTTCATCCCAAAGGTGTTCAGTGGGGTCAGAGTTCTGTGCAGAACGAGTTCTTCAGCGGGTTCTTCCACTCCAACCTTAGCAAATGGTTTGGGCCCCTTCGTTGCAGTGAAGTGATATTATGATGCTACAGCATACAAAGACGTCCTATACAATTTGGGGAAGGCCCACATGTGGATGTGTTGGTCAGGTGTCCACAAACTTTTGGCCATATAGTGTATGTAAGTTTGGAGCTGAGATATAGATTTAGATAAAGCTCCTCACGGTGTCAGCAGGTCCCTGTGAGCTGCCTCGGTGGCCGTGACTGTCCCTCCTGCTGCCAGGATGGGGGGAGCTGAGGCCCGAGTCTGGACTCGGCACCGGGGAGTCCTGAACGAGCCGCTGTACATGCCGAGCTTCAGGTTTACTGGACACCAAGTATCGAATCTCTTTACTGAAGAACTTTTCCACTGTCTGAAAGAACGAGAACACATCGAACACCATTAACAGAAACATTAAGTAAACAATAAACACGCACAACAATGTACATGATGTTCATTTGAAGCTTTTGCTTTCATTCATTGTTCTGTTTGGTTGCTACTTTTGTATGCACTACTTGAAAAAGTGAAGTAAAGTAGTTAACAAAATGAGGATGTATCCATCCATCAACTTTCCCAATCACGATTTTACTAAAGAAAAAGAGAGATGTGAAATCTGCTCAGGGGACAAAAGGAAGCAAAGACATGTACGGCTGGTTGAATGAGACTGCTATTAACTTGCAAAGAGGCCTGTCGTTGCCCCGTTCTCAACAATCACACAGCTTTAAAAGGACCGTTTCCACTCACACAGAACATGTGTGCGCATAAAGTATTATTCAATCACTTTTATCAGCAAGAAAGGCCAATCAATCAGGTGTAACTGTAGTACAGAGTTAAAGAGAGAGGCATTCATTAAAAGAAAAAATAGAAATCCACCCTGAATGGCTTGCATAGAAGATCTTCAGTTGTTCATTTTATAATGAAATTCTGAGTTGTAACTTTTGGCTTTAACGTCTTTCATCGACAAGTCGGTCTATATTCACTTTCCTTAATAGTTTTCTACATTACCCAGAATGCTGTTCGACTACCTGCTCATAGTGGTGCCAGTGACATTTAGCACTCAGTTCATCTCTACCTAAAGAGAGCCATGCAGCAGAGCTTTAGTCCTTAAGTCTGTCCCGCGCTCTCGCCTCCTCATCAGTACACTCTACTCAAACGGATCAGAGTCCAAAGCCTCAACTTTCATACGAATGCTGCTCATAGTCATGGCTCGCTAACAAACCGAGCAAACGTGTTTCAGGGTGGCCTTTTCTTTTAATGATGGGGGGAAAAAAAACAAGAAACCCAGCATCACTCAAGGTCAAAATTCCTTATATGGTTTTAACTTTGGCGTCATGAAGATCATAAAGCTGAACGGGTAACAAAAATGACTCTGATCACATCACGTTTAACCGCACGTAAAGAAAAGACAGATACAGAGAAGCATATGGAGATATAGAAAATTTCCCCATCGCAGCTCTCTGCATAAACAAACAGCAGTAAGTATACACACGGAAAAACATGGAAACTAGTCATTTGTATCACTCCACAACTCTCATTACATATTCCTAAAAAAAAAAAAAAAAAAAAAAAATCATAACACTGAATCAGTAACCAGAATGACTCAGATCGCGACTCTTTGGAAAACTACTCGCATGTTGCTTGCAAGTAGAGCATCTTGCGTAATCATTGGTTACGTTGAGAACAAAATAAATAAATTAAAATAAAAGTCACACATTACCTGCATGTCTTAAAAACAAAACAAAAAGTAAAATGTAAACTAAATGATTTAAATTGCACTCACTCCTCCAAGGCTCTGGATATCAGTTTCTAAAGCCTGGCTGCGTTTATTACATGGTAGATCCAAATAAAAGATTCGCCCAGCCAAGGGCTTCTTCTGAACCGGCTCACACGCTGGATGATGTTTCCTGATAGATGCAGCTTTTCGGTGCTCGTCGTTGTCCAGTTTTGGGTCTGTGGATTAAAAAAAAATAAAAAAATTTAAAAAAGGATTCATTCAACATTAAATGAGCACAGGCCTAACTCAACACACGGTGAGTGCAGTTAATCACACGCTTAACTAAAGAACAAAAGTCTTTGTCCACGAAAAGAGAGAGTGCTCTCGGAAGAAAGGTTGATTCTTTCTCTGTAAAACTCTCTGCATTTTAATACGATCTGTTAATTCTGACAAAAATCTATGAGACTGCCGTAATGGAATACTACAAACACTAATTATAAGGGTGTGACAGCATGTTATTACATCTCACTGAATACAGATTAATAGACGACTGGCTCTTGATTGTTAAAAGGTCTGTTAAATCAGACAGTAAATCACTCAGACAGATTTAACACAATATCAGAAACAAATTGTGAGAAAGATTACTCTATTCTGACTCTCTAAACATGGCAGGAGAGAAGAGTAAACGATCCTTCTGCTTATTTCTTATACGACTATCTCTCGAGTAGGGCTGCACAATATATCGAAATTATCAAAATATCGCGATGTGCATATCACAAGCGTTTGCGATAACTGAATGATTTCAATACTTCAAAAAGTTACAAAGTCTAAGTTTTGGGGCGATACAGACAGCAGAGCATGCTTTCTTTTCCTCAAAAGAACATGAAACGTATGTTGGTTATGTCATTTACAGATTTTAAATATATATTAGAGAGGGAGAGAGAGATATATAAATATAATTAAAATTGATTTTACACACTTATAGCATTATTGTACCGCTTATCGCATTATTTAACAAGATATCACATTTTTCTTCAATATCTTGCAGCCCTACTCTTGAGTACTGAAGGGTCTGTTAAATCTGACAAGAAATTATTCAAATAAGTATAACATGATCTCAAAAACATGAATTATAAGAAATATTACAGAAGCATTTCGTTATTCTGACTTTCTACACATGGCATATGAGAACACTCAACATGACCTTATTGCTCTTTCTGCTTATTTTATATAGGACTATCTCTTCAGTACTAAACGGTCTGTTACATCTGAGAATTATTTATTAAAATAGATATAACACAGCATCAAAAATTATTAATTATGAGAAATATTACAGAAGCATTTCGTTATTCTGACTCTTTAAACATGGCATATGGGAACACTGAATTCTGCTTATTCTATATAGGACTACCTCTTGATTGATAAACATTATGTTAGATCTAAGAATAAATGATTAAAATAGATCACACATGATCAGAAAGAGGAATTATGAGGAATATTACTGAAGCATTTTGTTATTTTGACTCTTTAAACATGGCATATGGGAACACTGAACAAGAACTGAGGCTTATTTATTATCGTTCATATCTGTCTCTTGATTGTGGGCTATGAGAGAAGGTTACAGAGTAACTAACTAAAGAATAAAAACACAAAGGTAAAAAAAAAAAAAAAGAAAAAAAAGAAAAAAGAAGGACTTACCTTGAAAGTTTGGTTTGGTAGATCTGGGAAAGCTCTGGTGTTTCATTACAGTGTAGGAGTTGCTAAGAGTTCCTTAGCTACCGTTACCATGCAGGAGCCTTCTGTGAAGCCAAAAAAAAAAAGATTTCTTTATAGAGGAAAGAAATACACAACTATCTAACAATGAGGACATTTCACTTACTTTACTTTCTCTACGTTGAGCTCTGTTACAGCTGCCAGATTCAGTGATGACGAGCTTTGGTGTCAGTTTGTATCTGCATCTGCAGGCCGAGTGGTTTAAATGCTGCCCGTTTTTTAAACTGGACAAACGTTACACCGGAAGTTCAAACCCGGATGAAGCTAACAGCTAGCTAACAAATTACACAAGCAAGTCTACGTGAATATTCGTGAGTTTCCTGGACACAAGTTGTCCTCGAGTTGATATTTATTTACATTTATTCATTTATTTGCAAAATATAAGACCGAAGAGCTCCACTGTGTTTGTTTTGTTATTATCTAAACAATTCCATTTTCCCGCTCAGAAAATCCACTTCCTCCTGCGAAGAACAGATATTGCGCTGTAATTTCACAAACACACTTTTCGGCCATGATACGTAAAACCAGTTTACAAGAACTTGCAGAACTTACATACTTAATAAGATGGACAATATGAAATAATTAACAGAGTTAAATTCCACACTGCCAAATCTCATTTTATAGTACAAATACCTGTTTTATGTGCACGTTGCTGAATTTAAATGCCCACTATGACGAATGTGCGGCGATGAAAATGAAGACAACTACGACATACCCACTGTCATGTGCAGGTTAAGGAAAACGTGAACTTCCAGTCGGCTACATATTACAGTAAGAGGGTTTGCAGGGCTGTTGCAGGAGACTGACTTTGTTTTTTTTGTCCGATTTAGACTACCTGTATATTGCTCTAATGCTGTCATCGTGGAGATATATTTAAATCTGGGTGAATATTATAAGAATTGCATGATTAGTGTAAGTTTCTATCTATCTCTAGCTAGAGAAACAGCTCCAGGACATAATAAATGATATGAAAGGGTTGCTGAGGATCATTGGACTGGATTTGGGTAAGGAGTTCACTACAAGGGAACAGAAAAGTTCTCAGATTGATTACAAACCTCAAGAAAGTCTAAACCAAGGTGAGTGAAGTGAAGTGAACTGAATAGACTTGGATAGATTGCAGTAAGTGTTTGTTCTAGGCTCTGACTTCTCTCCTGCCTTGCTGTAATGTTTAATTACAACATCATGAAATAAAGATCACATCTCTCTTCATGTCTTTTTTTTAAACCAGGCTGGTTGAGATAAGTTCTCAGAGTTTTCAGGCCAACATGGACAGTATAACACCAGTTCAGCAGATGGTGGCTTCTTGTTCTGGGGCTTTGCTCACATCATTGTTTGGTAAGTTCATCTACACACACACACACACACACACACACTGAATTTGTTTGAAAATAAAAACTATAGTGACTTCTTTTATGCTTACGCAGCCTTTTCTGATGCCCCAGTGCCAACAAAACTACATTTAATAATAATAATAATAATAATAATAATAATAGTAAACTTTATTTTATATAATGCCTTTAAAAAGGTCTCTCAAGGTGCTTTACAAATTATGACACCTCTTTTTTCTTCTGTTTTGTAGTAACTCCATTGGATGTCATAAAGATCAGACTCCAGGCACAGAGAACTCCTTTATATAAAGGTGGTTTAAATAAAAAGAAATGCCTCTGATTGTTATACTTTGTATTTTGTGCTGAAATGAATTTTTTTTCCCTTCAGAAATCTTCTAAGCTCCATTGATTCATGTATACTCAAATTTCCTTTCTGTCCAACAGGTAAATGTTTTGTGTATTGCAATGGCCTGATGGATCATATATGCGTGTGTGAAAATGGGAATGTAAAAGCATGGTACAAACCTCAGGGTCATTTCAGCGGCACACTGGTGAGACTCTAAGACAAATCCAGCTGTTATACCATCACTGGAATGTTTTGGGGTAGCTGTTGTGTGAAAACTGTAGTCATATCATGTTTTGTGATACAGGATGCCTTCATCAAGATTGTACGCATGGAAGGGATCAAGTCGCTGTGGAGTGGCCTCCCTCCAACACTGTAAGTGTTTGTTTGGTTGGTTGTTTGGTTGGTTTTTTTTAAAGGTTATATATAACGTGGGCAGCGGTGTGTTTGGCTGCTAGCCGGAGCGATGTTTCCATTTTTAGCAACACTATTCCTATTCCACACTGTTGACACCATCCTCACACCATTCTTATATTAATGATGTTTTACGTACAGAAAAAACAGACATTTTGACAGAATAGATCCAGATCTTTACTTAGGAGACTGTTCTCGGGATGAGAGTGTTCTTACGCAGCGTTTTCTCTCGACAGAGTTATGGCAGTTCCAGCTACAGTGATGTACTTCACCTCTTATGACCAGCTCTGTGCTGCTCTCAGGCACCGGATGGGGGGGAGATCAGACCTGGCACCGCTATTGGCTGGAGCAATAGCTAGAGGTAACCTTTGACCCCGTGTGTTAGCAGTAGTAGAACGAGTCAAACTGAATCTACTGTCAGAAATGTATGCTCTGGAGTGGGTTAGGGTTCGGGTTATATGATATTTTCACTTTAACTGAAAAACCTTTTATTTCTATAGTTCAGTGCAAAAGTTTGTGCACCCTTACTCCAAAATAATGGCACTAACAAAACATTTGAAGTGAGGATTCACATATGTTCCGCTCTCTTACAGATAAAAGAAAGAATAAATTACTATTATTAGGCGCAGCAAGATGATAAGATCTTCATTAACTACGGTTAAGTGCAAAAGTTTGTGCACCCTCACTTCATAATGATGACACTAACAGAATATTTAATGCAAGGTTTCAGAAATGTTCCTCCATTAAAAATAATTACCGGATTAAGTATTAATGATTAAATATAAGTATTAATTATTATTTGATTAAGAATTTAGAGCATCATATTTGTTCAAATTGGTTTGTTATATTTGTTAAAAGTTTACACACCCTTATATCAGAATGGTGACACCAACAAATCATTTGTTGTTTTTGAGTTATGTTTTACAAATGTTCCATTATAAATATAGGAACTTATTAATTATTATTACCTGTGCAATTACTTTAGCAAAAGTTTGCACAACCTAACTTCAAAATCATGACACTAAATAACATTTAAAGAGACAATCAAAATCATATTGGTATATGTGATATAATATGGACTTTGTCCTACTTGTCTTTAAGGACTTTTTCAGATGTCCTGGTATTTGTTTTGAATTTTTGTAATCTGTGTTTGTGGGGTTTCTTTTTCAGTTATTTTTCTTCCATTTTTTTTGGTAGCGAACAGTGTTTGTTTCTTCCCCCTCTGAATAATCATTTTTCTGGTTTGTATTTGTATCCTTAAACACCTTGATGTCTTTCTATACCCCTGTGCAGCTTGTGAAAGGTTAATATTTTCTCGTTTCGGTCCTCGTGATTGCCTTTTTTCCGAATTGTCTCTAAACTTTTGAGCTTGCTAACAAACATCCCTACAACCAAACTCAACTGCTATAACCTTTAGGCTGTAACAAGTATTTAATAGGAAAACACCATTAAATGAACATGGAATCCTGTTTAAAAGAGAAACTGTAAAATAGGTGCAAGGGGGGTGCAAACTTTTGCACTCAACCGTAACCTTTGCTAAACATATATTAATAGAATGGGTAAACATTGATTCTGTTTTGTGTACACAAACTGTACCTTTTATGGTCACTGCCAGATTGTTAGTGTGACGTAACCACTTTGAGATATTACCACACACACACCATGTTGTTTGTTCTAATGATCAGGTTTGTCCAGCTTTATAACATGTTTATGAAAAGCAAATCTGATTTACTTCTTAAAGGAAAATGAATGACACCCTGAATGACTTTCATATCAATATTTATAATTATGTGACCTTCAGTGGTGTCCAAGATTTATTTTATAAAGAAAGTCAAAAATTTTTTTTTTTTTTTTTTGTTTTTCATTGACATACTTTATTTTCTATTTATTTAGTTAACAGTTTCCTACATTACCCACAATTCCTTTTGACTACCTGCTGGTAGTGAAACTAGTGGGAATTCATGTCTCCCTAAACACAGTGATGCAGCAGTGCTTTAGTCCTTTAGTCTGTCCAGCTCCCTTACCTCATCATCTGTACACTCTGCTCAAACAGATCAGCTGCCAAAGCTCCTACTTTCGTGCTAATTCCGCCGTCAACTCGTAGATCGCTAAATAGCTGAGCTGAATCTCTGCTGTAACTCGGCGCAGCTGAATTGTATAAATGCATTGCATTCTGGGACTTTGAATTCAGCATTTACTCTAATGTCTCTGCTGTTCTACACTGGATTATATGATTAATTGAACCTCACTCAAAAATGATGAGTGAGGAAAAAGAAGCTCTTGCTGGGGTTTTTTTCGGAGCTAACAGCAAAACCTGTCCATGATCACTTATGTTTTCTCCTATTAAACGCCATTGTAACTGCGCTAGCATTGTCCTCTTGTGACGTCAGCACGGCAGAAAGCTTCTAACTTCTCACCAGAATGCCTAAAGACATCACAAGTATTTCAATATAAACATAATTAATGTCTTTCAGGGGGGTGTTTTCCTTTAAATATGATTTTTAGACCCGAGCGTCCAGGTTGCAAATAACGAGTGACAAAATCAGTTTCCTAAAAGTTTTCTAACACAAATTATGTTGTTAAATGGTAAAGTGAGCATCAGATTCAACTCTCTCTCTCTCTCTCTCTCTCTCTCTTTCTCTCTCTCTATATATATATATATATATATATATATATAATGAGAGAGAGAGAGAGAGAGAGATCTTCTACTGAAGGTAGACTTTGCCCTTAAGTAAACAATCAGGAAAAATAATTAGTAACAAAAGTAATAGATAGAAACACTGGTTACAAAAGGGGAAGAGGATGTGATATTAGTGAGACATGGTTCTACCCTGTCCTGCCTGTATGATGGTTTGAGTCACTAAAATCTATTTCACTTACTGTATATACTGAAACAACACTCATGAAATCCTGAGTTTATTTATTTATTTTTTTAATCATCAAATACAAGCCAAATTAGAAATTTTCTTATTTCATGTTTTTTAGACTGCAGAAAATCGAAATACTTGGATTTGAGCTGCCTGAGCTGTCTGAATATAACCCTTGAGTCATGTGTGTGAATGTGTGTGTTGCAGTGGGCTCCGCTACTCTGATCAGTCCGCTAGAGCTGATCCGCACTAAGCTGCAGTCAGAGAGACAGTCATACAGAGAGCTGAGCGCCGTGATCCGCTCAGCCGTACACACTGAAGGCTGGCTCGCTCTCTGGAGGGGTCTCGGGCCCACGCTGCTCAGGGACGTACCATTTTCAGGTAAAAAAATAATAAAATACTGCACAAGTGTCGTCTTGATTGGCGACTGTGTTTCATACAGCCTTTGGGTGGCTCACAGAGCAAACACAAGCAGCAGGACTAGAGACCTCCACAGTCAGGGTCGTGCCTGTGCATGCAGAGTTCTTTTCAGGGGAAAGTAGCTAATTAAGTAGACTTCTAGTGCTTAGAATGGCACTAGAAGTCGCCAGATGATGTCACGACGATAGATTGCTTGTTCCGTGAATCGACATGATCATTTGCATATCAAAATGTGTAGCATGAAGAAGGAGGATTTTTAGAAAATAGTCCAAAATGGTCAAAATAACTCAGTTTTAGTTGTATAGCACACCATCTTTTAACACTGGACATTGCCCCAAAGCAGCTTTACAGAAATCCGGATATAAAAATTAAAATTATATTTGTCTCTTTGCTTTAAGTTTTAAGTAAAGACTTTACATTTTACACTGAAAGGGAAAAAAGCTGAAATTTTGATGGGGAAAAAAGTTTTTTAACAAAAGGATTAAATAGGAAGTTTTCAAAAAACTTATAAGTGAGTCTCATGAGGGGAAAAAAATTAATATGTCCTCTGTAGCACATTATTCATTTCATTTGACAGTGAAAAATATTATCTTTAAAAGTGTTGTATTGTTTCAGGCATTTGGAATTAAAGAAGCAAATGAGAATTATGTTATGTTAAGCAAAAACTACTCAAATGAAATGCAAAATTCAGTAACAAACAGGCTATACCTTACCTCACCGGTCTGGTTACTCAAGCCATAGATGTGAGAAATTTGATAGATAAGTGTGTTTAATAGATAGGTTTAATAGTGTGTGTGTGTTCCTTGCAGTGTGATGCTCAATAGCATGCTGCTACTAAAAAGAAATAAATACATATAAAAATATGAACCTTTAAACTGGTGGAATAAGTTATTTTTAAAGCAAATTCATACAAAATGACCTTTTATTATGCTTCCAAGTCCTTAAGTCCCACTGCACTGCATAATCCCTATCCTAACATGGTCTTTTGATTTATTAGTGATGTGTATAATTTAGGTATTCTTGCTTCACAGGGTTATTTGTTCACATTATGCTCCACATCTTTCCACATCTTTCCCTCTTATGTTGTAATCTTGCACCATGTGCCTCCTCTCTTTTCAGCCATGTACTGGTACAACTATGAGAAAGGTAAAGCCTGGCTGTGTCACTACAACAAGACGCCTGAGCCGACCTTCAGCATCGCCTTCATCTCAGGAGCGGTGTCCGGCTCTGTGAGTCTGCGCTCTTTACTACACGATAAGTAGCTTAGGAGTATAAAACACAAATCCTAAATTAGTGTTGTGCGATTAATCATATTTTAACTGGGATCTGGTTTCAGCCAATCATGTGGCAGCAGAGCAATGCATAAAAACAGGAAACGTGTGATGGTGGTTCCAGATGGGCTGGTTTGAGTTTGAGGATTTTCACACACACAATACTGTCTAGAGTTTACACAGAATGTGCAAAAAAAACAAAAAACATCCAGTGTTCTATGGGCAGAAATGCCTTGTTGATGAGAGAGGAGAATGGCCAGAATGGTTCGAGCAGACAGGAAGGCGAGTGTTACTCAAATCACCACTCTTTACAACCGTGGTGAGCAGAAAAGCATCTCAGAATGCACAACATGTCAAACATTGAGGTGGGATTGGCTATAACAGAAGAGGACCACATCGGGTTCCACTCCTGAGAGCCAGGAACAGGAATCTGAGGGGGTTCACAGAGCCCAAAGCATGTTATGTTTATACATACAGACCAAATTGAAACTTTTTTGGGAAAAGGAAATAAGAAGTAGAGTTTGTTTTTCTGGTTGTTGGACCTACATCTCTGCTGGATAACTATGAATAGTTTAAAAAAAAAAAAAAAAATAGCCCTGACACAAAATCTTCTTGTTTGTTCACCCCTGAAAAGACAAACTATACACAGCACAGACACAAACTTTTTTTTTTGTCTTTTTTTGAGCGTCCTATTTATCCTTTGTTCCTCCTCCTCCTCAGATTGCGTCAGTTGTAACACTGCCGTTTGATGTGGTGAAGACCAGGAGGCAGGTGGAGCTGGGTGAACTGCAGGCTAGGAAATGTAAGTTTGCCTGTTCTAAAATAAAACCCTTGCACTGAAATGGGGGAAAAAAAAAAATCAGATAAGATGTTGGACAACTGACTCCCTGATAACAGTTAATGATTAATGAGCCATATTTGTTAGACGCTCAAATGAATAACGTTTGCTTGTGTGCTTGTTTCAGTAGTGTCGCCTCAAGCCTCGTCTTCAACCTATACAGTGATGAAAAGAATCGTGGCAGAGAGCGGCGTCAAAGGACTGTTTGTGGGTAAGGGTTCTCAGCGAATAGATTATTATACATAACTAAAGGAAATATCAGTTTGTTTTGTTAAACAGTGAATTTAACCACTTGTAATCATTTTATAAATATACAAGCCCTTTCCTTAAGGAGGTGAATTGGGCAAGATTTGTCCAAATTTGTCAGGATTAGGTCTCTGATGGTTAAACAAGTAGAGCTGAATAAGATTAGAATGATTTTTTTTACTCTTTGAGCCAGCCCCAATCCCAACCCCAATTCCCGCCCGTGTCCACAAAGCTCCGCCCCCAGAATTTACAGTGGTTCGGCTAGTGGTAGCATTATCAGGGACTCTCATGACATTACTTTCAAGTGCAGTTGGCCATTCAGCTGCTTGAAAAGCAAGTTATAACACTATACCCACGCTAATTTTTCTCCTACTGATCATTTCCTACGGATTTATGACAATGGTCAAGAGTGCCTTCGCGTTCTTTCTTGTATTTCTTTGTAATGAGGGCTTATGAGCTTTAGGTTAGGTTATGTTAGATTCAACTTTTATTGTCGTTGTCAGAGTACGAGTACGGAGACAACGAAATGCAGTTAAGCTCTGGTAGTAGTATCCTTAGCTAAACAAAAGGCTATTCGGATGCTAGAAAGCCAAGAGATTTGGCTCGGGCTGATTTATGAAAATGGTCAAGTTTGCCTTCACGGTCCTGTTTTTCTTCGTAATGGAATAAAAAAAAACGTATCTCCTTGATTTAGGTAAAGCAGGCCAATGAAAAATTCAGAGCTTTATACAGATTTCATTTACATCGCTAATCATTGCAGATTCTGCTTCCAGCTTCATTCTCTTTACCAGTAAAAATTACTCCATAACAGGAGAAATATCTGCCAGTGCTGGGCGCTTGCTGATTTCAGCCATTTTTTTTTTCTTTCCGAACAGACTGAGATGGGGAGGGGAGTTGGGGAGTTGGTATAAAATGGCTGACAGGAGGGCCGTGTAAACACAAACGAGCGCTCCAAAGCCGTAACACAGTTTTCCAAATGGGTTTTCTCAATACACCTGTGCTCAGGACATGGATTAAACAATTATTTTTTTCACATTCAACAAAGGTTATTTGTACAAGTAAGAAATAAAAAAGCACCACCAGTGTTAAGTAATTAAATGTGATCCTATTGGAAAATACAGGAAAAGTTCTGATCACATGCTGATGCTATGGATAATCATATCAGGTTTCATACTGTACGTTTTTCATACCGCTTCATAATTGAATTTATTTTTCTCTCTCTTTCTGTGTGTTAGGTTTCATGCCTCGGCTGATAAAAGTGGCTCCAGCCTGTGCTATAATGATAAGCACTTATGAGTTTGGCAAGGCCTTCTTTCGCAAACAGAATCAGAAGAACAGACCGGTTCTCACACTGCATACCACCAACACCTAATCACTCCATCTGTCATACACTCTCTCTAACTTTAAACACACACACACACACACACACGACTGCATCAGCTGGGATCTGAAACCATCCTGCAAACACTCAACTAGTTATAATGAATCATGAATAAGCTGAATAACGTTGGCCTTTTGGTACAGATTCGGATGGGAACAGCAGTACATAAGTTCCATGTTTGAAGAAATTTTGGCACCCCAAATACCCTCAAGTTAAGCTTTATGGTTTAAAAAAAAAAATCACCCACTTTCACTCTGATAAACCTGCTTTACACAGCAATAGAAACACACACTGAATAATCCCAAACATCATGTATCTGAATGTTAGTATTTTATTGTCCAGTTATATTGTATTAGCTGTATTGCTAATCCCTCCATTCTAGAAATGCTTTTATAATATTCTTGTTGCATAAATAGTGTTTTTTATTAAGTCTATTTCTAGCTGTCCAAGTGAGAGTGTATATCTCGGAAGCTCGTTTTCGTGTGATGACGATTATGATGTGAATGCATTTTATTTGATCAATTAAATGATTAAATGGTTTGAATGATATTAGACTGACTCATCTCAAATGTTTTTACCGTAATGTCCTGTCTTCTTCTAGATTCTTCTAGGGATTCTTCTAGATATTTGAGGTTTAGCCTGGAATGTAATAAAATGATTAATGTGAGGGGGGGAAAAAGCTTAATGTGGCTTAATGTAACAACAAAACCAGACCAAGCCACGCCAAATCTCTCTAATCCTCACTTTGTCGTAAACACATTGCTCAAAGAACATTTTTTATTACACTTTCCAAAAACCCATTTTAACAGCTTAACACAACCAGCAATGACATAGAAATACCAAATTTCTCCCATAGTTTATTGGTTTATCAGAACTACTGTCTACTACAAAATATGACTCTAATGTTAATAAAGCTTAATGTAAAACTATTTACGTTAATTTTCTGGAGTAATTTTATGCTAGTAGACAGGAGCCAGTATGAATAACCTGTAATACCATAATACATCTATGTAAACATTTTGTAGATGCACGGGCCTGAATACCGCAGATATAATCAAGATAAAAGTATTTATATGGGTTTTCTAGTTATAAAATATCATCCTAGCTACTAGTAGATGTTAGATACCTCGCAAGGCTACCGTTACCTAGCTGTACCTCCACTTACCTGTTACAGGAAAATACATTTTTAAATCAAACTTACTATGAAATGTAATGGAAGAATTGAAAACTGGAAAAATGTAGCCAGATGAGGTTTTCAAGTAAATGTTTGACACTGAGTTTTGCGATATTACGATATAGTCACAGCACTGTTACTGTAGCCATACAGTAAGATCCTTTGATGATTATGATATAATCTGCCAGAGGTGAAAATATGGAAAAAAAAAAGTGTAAAATATATAAAATATTATACTGGTTTGAACATGTTAGGCTACATAAATTGCACTGTGATGTGTCTTCCTTTATGAAAATTGGCAACAACCAAAGAAACCAAGAAACATTATGGGTTTGGAAGAAATAACATTTATTGGTTCTATTTTGGAATGTAATCAAGTGTACAGTATCAAAAATGCACAAACATCATTTGCAAGCAATTTCGTTTATTTAAGAAACAATGACTAATGGATGTACAGAAATAAAGTGCAAAAATATTGTCTCATCTCCCGCAGCCTGACACCTTGCTAGGCTTAAGAGAATAACGGTGAACTGTAATGAAGCAATGTTTTCACTCTCGGTCTCGCTCATCACTCTACATTCATTGTGTTTGTTGGCTTGAGAAATAAAACCACATTACATAAAGAGATTCAGTAAATAAAATTACAGTCAAAGTTTAAAAAAATCTTCAAAAAACATTTGCTATACATTTTAATAATCTAGAATTTGCTTTGATTTATTGCCATTTTAGATGATTTTTAATAATCAATGGTCTTGTTTCTGTTCATTTTCTGATCGAGAATGTGCTATTTTTATAATCCTTGATCTACAGTATGTCCAGTGAAAGCCAGTGGGATGTAATTAGTGTTTCATCTTACTTCATAAGCCCATATTTCATTAAACAAGCCGCTAATACACTGTCAAAGAAAATGAAAATTCAAAACATTTTTCATGAAAAAGTCATTAAAAGTCAATATTGGATCATTTTTCAACCTAATCTCTATCCACTGCATCTGTACACGGGTTTCTTTGTATAGTTAATGGTTCTTAACTATAACTATACCTAAAAAGGTGTTCAAATGGAAACCCATTTTTGATAGAGACACACTGCTGAGTTCTAGTTTTAAGGGTTCCCTCAGATGGGCAACCGAAAAACCTGAAAAAGGTTCTAGATTTCACCTTTTTTTGTATTTTGATGACCACAAATGAGAATTCGGCCACATTTCCTTTCACTGAGGGAAAAAAAAAAAATTGTGAAACACCAACTTGTAGTAAACAGGTTTCCTGCTCTTTCTATACACCATAAATATAAGTAAAAATGAAAGAAAAAAAAACAATATTGCTCTGATTCCAGGTAGAAGTCCTGTTACAGTAATTCACAATGCTGTTGATTATCACGTTACGAGGGTTTTTAGACAGACAGGTCACACGCCATCATATTCCATCAGGCTACTCTGAACTGATGGTGGCAAACTAGCTGGTTAAGGTATAACATGCAGGAGGACACAAAACGATCAAATAACTGGAATATACAAAGAATCCAAATAAGCTAATAAAAACACACACACCAAAAGCGACCAGGTGGGAGATTTATGGTCTTCACATTCTCTTTTAGCTAGTCCTTCACATTCTGTTTTAGCTAGTTAGCTCAAGTTAATCGGCTAGCTACCACTGGCTCAACCCATGTTACTAAATATCCTTATGTGAGTAGCTTGCAGAAGCATTTTTCTACCAAAGAGGGTGAATATTAGCTTTCAGCCCTGTAGCCCTACACTTTCTGAGTGGTAGCGCTTCAGTGCTAGTTGTGATTTCAAACCCCAGGAATGCCCGAGAGCCACTAACCTTCAACCAATCAGCTGTATGGCTGTTATGTCCTGGTTGATAATAGCTGGTACCAAATGAATAACAAATGTGATGCTTATTTCCTGGATTTAAAATGAAACGGCTAATAATAGTGGATGTATTTAGAAAAGATGGACAAATCAAAACAAGGCAATAACTGCTTGCTTATCTGGGCAAGAGTACAATATTAGAGTGTAAGGAGGTTTAATGCCTTTAAAGCCTCTTCCAAGCACATATTCACAGGAAGATCATGTGCAGTATAAAATTTGTCTTTTTTTTTTTAACCCACCTAACTGTGAGTGTACGTTACTCCACAGAAATTCAGAACTTTTAGACATGATACATTTGACCAACTTCAAATAACTAAATCAATAAATAGACACAATACACCAAAACTAACACCGAGTTTTGGTGAATAGGAATGTGCATTTCAGCAAAGAGCAAATAAACCTAATTTTATTCGACATGTACAAACTGACCAAGATAAAACAGAAGCTTTGGGTTACATCCAACGTCCTAATCCATGCTGTATCTTTTTTAAATTAAAGAATTCAAGAAGACAATACAGATAGGCAGTTTTGGCAAGTGTCTTGAATGTAAACATACTGCACATAGGTTTTTTTTTTCAAATAGGTTTTTGCTAACCGTGACCTTTAAAGCCACAATCTGAGATTTAGGAATACCAAAATGGCTTTAGGCAAGGTTTTAAGAAAGCTGATAGAAGGGAATCAAGCTCTTAATGCATGAATGAACCTGTTAAAGACCTGAATTCTGACCAACTCTGAAAACAGGATGAATTTCCTGATTTTGGCCTGTAACCATTGTAAGGCCTGCTTAAATAATTTTTTTTTTTTAATTCATAAAGCATAAAAACTATTTTAACACTGCAAAAAATGAAAATATCTTGAACACAGGTGAATTTATCAAACACTTCTCATTATGAGCTTACGATAAAATACATATTGGTATATTATTAAGTATATTTATAGACATTGTGTCTTGTTCTACTTAGAATTGTTTTAAAGATTTATTTATAATTTGAGTTATTTAAATGATTTGAAAAACAAAAACGGTACTAAATTCATAATCCATAAAACTACCTCTCACTCATCGTACCTTTCACCCATGTTAGCGTTGTCTGATTTGTCCCTTTAACTTGCGTCCAGAGTTGCCAAATGTGTCCATCAAATGCCTCCCTGACATGTTAAAAATTCTCCAGTGTTCATCAATCACTGTCTGTTAATAAGGCAAAAGCAAACAAGCACAATTAGCCTACTACTTTTTTTTTTTTTTTTTTTTTTTTTTTGTTAAATGTGATATGTAAATCAACTCATGAATATGTAAGAGCAGGGCACATTAGTCTGACTTTAAGGATGTAAATTGAGGCGACAAGGGGATTTCTGTCATGTGCAAATTAGGCTCTGGAAAGACGAGGAATTCAAGCAAACATGTTAAAGTAATTATGACTAGTTCACCCATCATAACTAATAAGGAAAAAGAATTGGAGGAGGCAAAAAAAAAAAAAAAAAAACAGCTTTGTGTATGAATTAGCATGAAATAAAGAGAAGGACTTTAGCAAATATAAACACAAATTACATCCAAGTCCCAAACTGAAAATAGGTCCTGAGCTTAAACCGAATACATTAACCACAGCTGCAGGTTATCCAGTGAATGTGACTAAGAAATAGATACAGTCAGGTCCATAAGTATTTGGACAGTGACACAATTTGGTGATGTCTGTGGGTCCCAGATTTCAGGCAGTCATTGACTGCAAAGGATTTGCATCCAAGTATTAAAAATAATCCTAATATTTATGATTGTTAGTTTTGAGCCTGTGAAAATGGAGGGACTCTATAAAAAAAAAAATGGCTGTAATTCCTAAACAATTAATGCAATATTTTTGTTAAACACCTTGAATTCAAGCTTAATGTTTACACTTCCATCACAGCTTGATTGCTTTCATTTCAAATCCATTGTGGTGGCGTATAGAGGCAAAATCATCAAAATTGTTTCGCTGTCCAAATACTTATGGACCTGACTGGATTAAACAGGGGTGGACAAATCACCAGCATGTGCTCCTGGGACAAGCGGATTATGTGCATGGGATATTAGTTTTTTAGTCGTAGTTACCCGATGGACAAGTTTTCATTTTTTTTTGTCTAAACGTGATGCATTTCATGATGTTGCGACAGGGTGACTTTCACTGCCTGCTGCACTACACACAGCACCTGAACAACAAAGCGACAGATGATCATTAATGTTCTACGTACGTGCGTTCTACGATTTTAGTGACAAAGCGACAGTGCCGCATATGAGAGTTTCTCAATTCTATGCAAATTAGGTATGATTCAGTAAAGTGAATCCAAATTATTGGCTCGAATTAATTTCTCAGTCACATGTGGTCCGACGTTTTTTTTCCCATTTACTGTTTGACACGCAAAAATTGAGTAAAAACTTATCATGGTTTCATCTTATCCTGACACATGACCTCTCGTTAAATGTACATAAAGGCATTATGAAGCAAAATACAGCTTTTAGGGAAACAGCAGAGATAATAGTTGACTCTGGTGTGTGCACATACCGTAGTTAGTGCAGTTAGCTTGCTTTGCTAATCTGCTAATGAAGCTAGTACGAATCCTAGCATGCAACATGTAACTCAAACAACCGATTTTGCTCCTGTAAACTAAGGGTTAGTCTGTATTAATCCACTTAACTAGCTAACTAAGTTTCCACGCATTATTGCATTGTGTTAGTACAACTTTTTAGCCCCATCAGTTGGGTTTTCATGCAAATAAACATGGAATTGGGCAGCACACTGGAGCTTTTTACTTGATTTTACTTGATTTGTCCACCCCTGTAGCATAGTGTTTTAAGCTGGAAAATAAGAAATGTGAGAATTAAGCAGAATTGCACATTAAAAGACACAAGACTAATACTGATATCAAGCTTTTAGGTAGTTTTCCATGATTTAGCTTTGATCATGTGATCATGTGATTTAGCACAGTGCAGTCAGATCTGGTCCAGTAACAGAGTCTGATTCTCAGACTCTAAAAATGTTTAATACTAGGCTTTCAGTTTACGCTTAAATAACTATAATACATGTATATGTACAGAATGTGTGTGTGTGTGTGTGTGTGTGTGTGTGTGTGTGTGTTTAGGACGGTGTGAGCCCTGGGCTGGTCATATCCGTAGTTGGACTCGCCAGATACTCACTGGACTTCAGGCTGGCCAGAGATTTATAGCTGGCCACTGAAGTCAGAGACCCACACAGACCTCTGAGAGATGGCGTGTCCTCTTTACCTACAACACACACACACACACACACACACAGAGAGAGAGAGAGAGATTAACATCTCACACAGCTCCAAATTAATTTGGTTACCCAGATACTATTTTGGGCTGTAATTTGTAATAAGCAACAGGGCCAGCAGCACAGCGATGAGATCTCTTCAGATAAAGGATGTAATAAGGAGTGTGATATTAATGCAGAGAACCTGTCTACACACTGCTGAGACAGACAGATAACCAGGACGAGGAAAACAATATGAAGGATGACAAAAATCTTGTTACTCCACTGCTAATGATGATGTGTAGGTTTTGACACTAATATAAAATACTTAAAATATACACAATACTGCAGTTTATAATTAACTACACCAGGATATCTAATAAACTGCAATCTCAGTGTATACTGAGATTCACTGGCCACTTTATTGGCCACTCAATCCCACTGTAGCCTCAGATTCCTGTTCTTGGTTGAAAGGAGTGGAACCCAATGTGGTCTTCTGCTGTTGTAGCCCATCCACCTCACAGTTCAAAGTGTTGCGTGTTCTGAGGTGCTTTTCTGCTCACCACTGATGTAAAGAGCTGTTATTTGTGTTAATGTAGCCCTCCTGCCAGCTCAATCCAGCCTGGTCATTCTCCTCTGACCTTTCTCAAACAAGGCGTTTCTGTTCACAGAACTGAATTGTTTTTTCACACCATTCTGTTTAAACTTTAGAGACTGTTGTGTGTGAAAATCCCCGGAGATCAGCAGTTTCTGAAATACTCAAGCCAGCCTTGTCTGGCACCAACAACCATGCCACGGTCAAAGTCACTGAGATCACGTTTTCCTCCATTCTGATGTCTGATGTGAACACTAACTGAAGCTCTTGACCTGTATCTTCATGATTTTATGTACTGCGCTGCTGTCACTTGATTGGCTGATCAGACAACTGCATGAATGTGCAGGTACAAAGTGGCGAGTGTGTCTCTCTCACAATAACACAATAACAGAAGCACAAGGACAAAGCACACTAATACAAGCTTTTATTTCCCTGTCTGATCCAAATAATATACAATCATTAACCTTGTGTTTCCACATAAGAGTGCTATAACAGTCCTCTCTAACACATATCGATTTCCTTTGTGAAGACTGATGCCAAAATAACTGACACACAGACACACACACAGCGCCGTACCTTCTCTGTGCCAGGGGGCGAGTCCGGTCTTGCCATCCAGACTGTGTGTGTGTGTGTGTCCCGGCTCCAGGGACATCTGAGACAGGCTCATATCGGCAGACAGCTGGTCCAGACTCGGAAAGCTCTTCCTGTGAATACACACAAACCCGCTTCCAGAAACGATGCTGTTGTTCCTCTTACAGGGAATGCTCATACACACATTCCTACTCAAATACATTTTAGAAATATGGGGCAATTTCGAGTCCTTGATTATTCTACCAAATTTTGCAGCTGCACGTCTCTAATGGATTTCTGCTTCACCAGCTGAGCAAAAAGCTCACCTAGAGTCCAATACAGACTACCCAATAATGTGGTTTCCCAAAATCCACTCTGTCTAAGGTACAGGGAGTAGCATTTGACTGTTTAAGAGCCCATGTACTACCACTACATTTAGTCACCTTTCATCAGTCTTTCAAAATGTAAACTACTTGGCTAAATTATCCTCAATCTTTTAAAATAAAAATCAATTTATAACAGGAAAGATTCATAACAATCATTTTATTGTTCATTTCTGACACTTGCTCCTTTTCAGTGGCTGAATCTCAAACAGCATCTACATATATATATAATACAAATATATATACATATATAATACACTGTATAAGTTGTAAAAGTATCATATATTATATACACCCCATATAATGAGCATCTGTAGTGAATATGGTATGGTAAAAAAAATAATAATAAAAGCATGAAGACAATCTATTGAGCTTAATATCAGTGCATAAATAAATATAAATGAATGTGAAACTTGCTGATAAATGATGATATTGAATGGATTGTGCAATATGAACATAGTGTAGAGCTACTACTTAATGCCTACTGAATGTGGCAGTGTAGCATTACATTAACCATAATAAAGAGATAAGTATGTCCAGTCTCATTAGTTAAAATAAACACAATAAGCAGATTCATACTCTTCCCAGCGTCCTGTGCGCTTCTGGTAGAGGAGGGTGTCCAGAGCGACGGCGCTGCTGTCCATGGCACCGGGCGAGGGCCACTGATTGGTCAGGTGAGAGGTGAGCTCCTGTCTGGATCGCAGGTCATGGTTCTTCAGTACAGTTCTGCTGGCGTTTGGAACACACCCATCCACCCAAGACAGAGTTTTCAGTCATAATCACATGCTTTATTAATATACAGTGAAACTGAAGAAGCAGCATTGCAGTTAGTTGTAGCTAAGAGCTGTGCGTTAGCTTTCTGTGAAGAACAAATCCATCATAAAAGAGGAACTGGATGTTCTAGAGACAATGCAACTGCTAATTATGAAATACCCACCTACTGTAATTTCAATTCGTCAAGAGAGAAGCACTTAGTGCTCTACTTTGCAGGACATTTTTTGACCTTTTTAAAAACAGAGTGGCTGCTCGCAGAGAGAAGAGAGGAAATTGCCTCAGCAACTGTATGCAAATTGGCCGAAAGTGACCTCGAATCCAAGGCGCTATAAATTAGTAGCAAAATGCTGGCATCTGCAAGCTTTATTAATAAAACAGGACGCCTCTGCAGCTGTAAAGTGCAAAATTTCCACTGTGCTGGCACATTTGGTGATGCCGACCAGGAGCTGAAGCACATCATCATCATAATTCGAATGATACTTTTGCAGTATGAATAATCAACCAAGCACCATATGTTCTGTAAAGCCGTTGAATAGACGAAGTGACCTGATTCCACTGAACGTTACACATACTGGAGAAAATATGTGATATGTAATATGCACACATATGTGACTATATGGCTATTTTTTTTAAAGCTGTAATTGTAATTTCATGTCAAACTGAATATAAATTTGCATTTATATTGTCTAACGTCTTCATAACTTGCAGTACATTTCTGCACATGCTAATTCACATCACGTCGAAATATTAATTTCCCAGTCTGAGGAAAAGATTGGAAATCTCCAATCTGTCATCCTGTTATCATCATAACTCAGACATGCCATGAGTACATAAGATTATCGGAAATGTCTGTGTATTTTTTGGGGAATTTTGAGGAACTGTCAGAGGCAGAATTAACAGGATAACTCTCATATTCTACATTACATTCCTCTGAAGGCTGCTAAACTTTCTGTATCCTACAGTCTACTAGATTATATTACGTTCTGTTTTTATTATGTATGTGTATATCTACTTCGTTGTTGTTCTTTTCATTGTTGCATTGTGGGACGAGGCTCTAAGGAAAAACATTTCACTACATGACATCACACATATGTAATATGTATGTGACAAATAAAGAGCCTTGAACCTTGAACCTTGAGGATGCTGACAGTGCTAGGATTTCTACATCTAATTTTTGGTTCTGTGTTTTCCAACATTTCTAAAGAGTGGTAGAAACGCTATGTTTGAACCCAACTTCAGGTTTAAATCCAAATTTGGATACAGACAGGAATATTTAGAGCATTAAACAGATACAGATAGTGGCATAGCGGTATAGTGCGCTACTGGACATACTAAACAAAAAGCAGATCTTAATAGTTTTAATAACACAGCACACTCTTACTCATTACACCTCCCACTCTCTCTCTCTCTCTCTCTCTCTCTCAACTCTACCATTTTTATCCCTCCTCTCCTCCTCATCCATCAATCCGTTGCTCTGTCCTCCCCTCTGCAATGCCCTCGCAGAGCCAACACTCTGATGAATGTTTGATTACTCAGCACTTTCATCGTAATGAGCTGAAAGCAGGATGCCTCTCCTCGCTGTGCGCTGTGAACCATTCCCGATGCAGTAAACATGTGAAGAACAGGAAAAGAATGTGCTAAACTAATGCGATCACAACAGCCTAATCCACATGCTTCATTATTCTTACCATCTAAAAAATTTAAAAAGCAGACATCCTGCACTTAAAATTGTATTAATCTACCAAATGGAAGATTATAATGAATTGCTGTGGCAGCTATTCTGGGAAAAATCAGAGAGAAAAAGATTACTCAGACTCAAAAGGGTCATCAACACACACAAAATAAAACCGGAGGTGCTTTAAATAACCGATTTTGAGTACTTCAGTAAACGCCAGGTAGGTTTCATCAGTACTGTAATCTGAATTGTATCCTGACATGATTTCAATCACATGTAGTTCAATGCTTTAGTGTTGATTAATTTTCTATAACAGAAGCGCTGATAATAGTTCCAGCCGGAAGAAAAATCACCACTCATTTATATGAATTCTGAATGGTTCTGTATAATTATCATTTCTTTGGTAACAACTTTTATGGCAGACTCTCAACATAATCCAAGTCCATTAATAATAAGCAAATAAAAAATATGCTATTAACAAAGACAAATGTTTGACATTGACATGTTTGACCATTGACATAGTGAAGCTTTCTGTAAGGAAACTTTTATTTAGCATTTTTGGAAGGAGTCTCCAGTGTCAGAGCTTTGTAACTATCAGAGGTAAAGCTGTAGCTTTAGGTTTTCTGCCGTGGAAAGCCTAAGGAAGGAGAATGTTGCGTTTTGTGGGTCCTTGGTAATAATATCATGAGACATTTTTTGTCTCATCAACAGAAAATGAGGAAACAGTTCTTTATAGCTTAAATAATGTAAGAGATAACAGCAGCCAACTTGTCTCGAAAATGTTCCACAACATTAAAATGTATCTGTAAAAACAGATAAAAACTTACAATGTGTTATTCATGAATAAATAAATTGCCTCCTTCACGGAGACTGACAGGCAGAGAAGCCACGTCTACTTCACTGAGACTGATAAGCAGAGACACCACACCTTCAATGACACAACAAGCACAGAGGCCACGCCTCCTTCACTGGGACAACAAGTACAGAGGCCACGCCTCCTTCACTGAGACTGACAGGCACACAGGCCATGACTCTTTCATTTAAACTGATTTGTGTGTACTGACAGGAAGCACAGATGCCACGTCTCTTTCACTGGGACAACAAGCACAGGGGCCACGCCTCCTTCACTGGAACAACAGGCAGAGGCCACACTTCCTTCGATGGGACAACAAGCACAGAGGCCACGCCTCCTTCACTGGGACAACAAGCACAGAGGCCACACCTCCTTCACTAGAACAACAAGCACAGAGGCCACACCTCCTTCACTGAGACTGACAGGCATGCAGGCCACGCCTCCTTTATTTAAACCTGTGTGTGTACTCACAGCTGGTCCTGGAGCTCCAAGATGATGAACTCCAGCTGTTCTTTCTCCAGTTTATGGTTGATGCCGGCTTCTGCAAAACGCTGCAGTAAAGCTTTATTTTGGGAGACGGACTCTGAAAGCTGAGCCTCTCTCAGACGAACCAGCTCCTCTAGATAACCCTAAACGTGCACACACACACACACACACACACACACACACACACACACAGTAAATATGGTTGCACTGCCTGTTTTGTTCTTTCCTCTGCATAAAGTCTAGGTTTTAATCCATAGATGATATAAAACACAAACACCAATGCCAATAAAGTTGATAGACTGTATCGATCTCTGCTACATGCTCACACTTGCCTTTTGTTCCAGCACCACTCTGTATTTCTGTTCCACTCTTTTACACTTGCTGTACCAGCTGCTCAGGTCCGTGCTCAAGCAGGCGGCCATGTTGGACTCCGGAGTGCTGGCCTCGCTGCCACTGCTGCCCAGAGTCCTCATCTCCTCCTCGTCACTGCTGATGCTGTCCGAGCTGAGAAACACGCACACACACACAATGGTTTCAATCATTTCCAACATGGTATGCTGGAGTTTTTACAATCTGTTAAGGTTCACGTGTGTATCTGAGTGTTCAGCCTTACGTTTGCGTGAACTTGAGGTAAGGTGTGTAGTCAATCACCGCAGGACAGCTTCCATCCAAACTCTCACCTTTCAGACAAAAACTGTCAAAGGGCAGCGATTTAGCTAGATTTTTAGTTTGATCCTGCTCTTTTCAGAAGACATTTTCATGACTTAGCATAAAAGATAGCTACATTTCAAAGAAAGTCATCTTAAAATAACATCTGCTGGCATCATTAATGTTAATTTATAAATTAAGAATATAACCCAAGAATATAACAACCTCTTACTAACTGATCAGTGAAATATTAGATTGCAATTCAATTTTGCTGAAATAAAACCATGTGACATAATCAGCCACTAGAGCATTGAGTATGTGTCAAAAGATGATGTCAGTTAAACTAGTTAAAATCCCCTCACACACCACAGAATACATCAACACCAGGCAGAAAACAAAAACTCAGTGATTATATGATACTAATATTATAACAATTCCCCACTTTAGCCCATAAAATCTCTCTGTGTTAGCCTTTTAAGCCAGGCTCTACTTAGCCAAAAAATGTTAATAAGATTTTACTGGTAGAATAAATACAAACAAATAAAGGAAATATATTGTGTGATAGGATCTTAATATAGTGATAGGATCTTTTCACACCTATGGATTGATTTGGAGAACAGGATTAGTGTGTGTGTGTCTGTGTGTGTGTGACTCTACGGTAAGTGGAATCATTAACATCCCCTCCGACTGATATATGGCTGAATGTCAATAGCACCCCACAGAGACAGGGAGAGAGAGATGTCTACCTGAAATCAATAGCGTTTAGTCCAATGAGAGTATCTGCAAGCACTCCAGCTTCCTCTCCCAGCACTATCGCACCATCCTCATAAAACCTTCTGGTAAACATCAGCGCATGCACAAACACACAAACAACTCATTACCATCATCATCTACACACAGCTTGTTACTGTATAGCAATGTCCAATATGGAACAGGCATGATGCTACATGAACTCAAAGACATGCCCTTTAAACGTCCAAAACCAAGAAGTAAATTCGTGATTGCGTTGAGGCTTGTGGCCATCTTTTTTTTTGTTTTTTTGTTGTTTTTTTTTTAAGCGGACCACCTACTGGTGCACCATCATCCACACTTATGCATACAAGAGCAAGTATGTTAATTTAATAACGAACAGAATAGGCACTGAAAAGTTCCTCACATTGCAGTAAATTTCATTTAGCTAGTTACAGCCAAACGTATAACCTTGTATCAGAATCAGAAATTTTCTTTTTGGGTTGTCTTTATTTCAAACCTTTGAATTGCAGCACATTTTATATAATGGACTGAATTCATGCCCATATATGGTGGTAACAACTCACCCACATTTTGATAAACTGACTTAATGACACACACACATTTCATATATAGACTTAACAACATGCATACTGTAGACAGACCTTTTTTTTAGCAATAAATATTAGCAGGTGTACACATTGTTTGCAAAGTGTGTGTGTGTGTGTGTGTGTGTGTAAAACCTTGTGGTTTTGAAGTCTCTCAAAGCAGAAGATATATATTCAGAGAGCCGTTTCTCCATCAAAGCAACTCGGATCCATGCACGACCCTGAGACAGAAATGGATATATGGATGGATGGATGGATGATGGACAGACAGAGAGAGAGAGAGAGAGAGAGAGAGAGATGGAGAAATAGAAAGAGACACAGACAGAAATGGCAAGAGATGGAAAAAATGAGAGAGATAGAAAAATGGGGGAGAGAAAGAGAGAGAGACAGAGAAATGGAGAAAGAGATGCAGAAATGGAGAGAGATAGAGATGCAAAAATTGATAGACAGAGAGAAAGACATGTATACGGATGCAGAGAGAGAGAGAGAGAGAGAGAGAGAGAGAACTATTCTTTCAATTTGAAAAGTCTAGCATTTAATAAAAAATTGTTTTTGTATAAGACAGACCTGCTCATTATTCCAATCCAGTTGTGATACAATATTGTTTGTGTGTGTGTGTATACATATGTGTGTGTCCTTACCTTGGCTCTGGAACTGCGTACATTCTCCATGCTCTCAATGCTTGGGATGCAGCCGTGAGGGACTTTGCTACAGGCCACACGCACATAATCCCAGAAACTACGTGGACTCTCGTAGCCAAACCAAGTGATCTGACCTGCTCATAATAATACAACGAGAGGAAAAGAGAGCAAGAGTGAGAGAGAGAATTAAACAGATAAAGGAGAGACTAGATAAGACTCATAAGAAAAACCCAAAACTCTCATCCTGGAGCTTCAGATTATTTTTTTTCCATTTTTGGGGAGAATGAGTTTTTGATAAATGGGACTGTAAAATAGAGATTTAAAAAAAAGTAAAAAGAGAGAAGGTTTGTAAGAGAGTGAAAGACTGTCGAGCTAAAAAAAATTAAGTGTAGGCTACATTTTCAGCTCACCGCTGATGTAAAGAGTAAAGTCACGGAGATCACATTTTCCCCATTCTGATGTTTGATGTGAACATTAACTGAAGCTCTTGATCTGTATCTGCATGACTTTATGCATTGCACTGCTGCCACATGATTGGCTGATTGGATAATTGCGTGAACATGCAGGTGTAGAGCTGTTCCTAATAATGGTCAGTGAGTATACGTTGAAGATCTAAACATGCCATGTTAAAATCAGAAAGGACAGAAGGACTGCATGGCATAATTCTATAGACAAAAATCTTATAGGAAACGAAACACAACTTCAACAAAACTACACTATAACCTGTGCGTGTATACTGATTTTCTTTCTGTATTTTTGCAAGTCACTGTATGCTATGTGCTGCCTGCTACCAGAAAATGAAACAGAAGAAAATGAGACCGTGTGCCTGCTTCCACATGCATAATGCCAGCAGAAAGCTAATGGATTTTACTGACAGCTGTATCTCAGGTGTCTAATGACATATAATGGAAACTTAATTTTGTTTACACTGTATGTGCAGAAACAAAACAATTTCCACCGTAAGTGTCCAATCACTTAACATCCTATTTGTCTCTGACAAACAGCATATACTAAGTGAGTACAGGCCTGGAAAGAAACATTAACATCACTTAAAATAGTTTCCTGCAGAATTACATATAATGCTTCGCCTGCACTGTTTTACATTGTAGAATAATGTATATGTGAACAATGTGGTTCTGTACAAGACAACACAATAGTGGATGCACAATAGTCCGTTAGATAGGACACTGACCTTCGAAAGCAGTGTACATCACCACGTTGCCAGGTTACTGACATACGCCAACAGTCACTAACTAAAGTCCATTAGATGAGATGAGAATAAAGTGTCATTGGGAAAAATAGTGAATATTCAGTGGCTACACACCGCCATTTCTCAAAATAGTTACAAATACAGAGGGGAAATAAGCATTCAGACACACACACACTGCCTGGCCAAAAAAAGTCGCACACTCTAATATTTCATTGCACCCCCTTTAGCTCTGATTTGATTATGGTGCACATTCCCCATGGCATTGTTTCGACAATCTTATGCGACATCACAACATTTCTTTCCATCCACTTGCATTTTGGCCAAGATCCTTAAAGTCTTCTCCAGCACATCCCAAAGACTTTCAATGGGGTTAGGGTCAGGACTCTGTGGTGGCCAATTCATGCTCCCTGAACCACTCTTTCACAATTAGAGCCAGATGAATCTTGGCATTGTGAATGCATTAACATTCATACATTTACTCAGCTGACTTCATTTTATTGCTGTGTAATGTTGCTGAGCCTAGACCTGACCAACTGAAGTGGCCTAGATCAAATTGTACAGTAGGCACTATGCATTACGGGTGCATCGCTTCATGCGCTTCCCTTCTTACCCTGACACGCCCATCACTTTGGAATAGGGTAATTCTGGACTTATCAGACCACATGACCTTTTTCCATTGCACCACAGTCCAATCTTTACGCTCCCTAGCAAAAGAAAGTCATTTTTTCCCCCCAATTAGCCTCACTAATAAGTGCCTTTCTTGTGGCCACACAGCTGTTTTTTCCTAAACCTGTAAGTTCTTGTCGCATTGTGCATGTGGAAATGCTCTTACTTTCACTATTAAACAAAGTCGTTTTCTTAAAATGAGACTTCACCAAGCATTTTAAGGATCTCCGAGCACGATCATTCAAGATTTTTTTCCGACATTTCTTCAAGCTGACAGTTCACCTCTATCCTTCCAGATCTTAATAATGCATTGGACAGTTCTTAACCCAATTCCAGTGATTTCAGCAATCTCCTTAACTGTCTTCTTTGCTTGATGCAGGCCAATAATTTGCCTCTTCTGAAACACAGTAACATCTTTTTCACAGCCACGGGATATATCTTCCGCCATAGTTGTTTAAGAAATGAGAAGCTACACACTGAATCAGTTAGGGTTAAAAGAATTGTTGCCAGCTGAAACATATTAATCACTGCAATAACGATTCATAATCGTAGACTCTTATGTATTTGCTTATTTAAATCCAAGCAGCGATTTTTTTTTGGCCAGCCAGTGTACTTCGGTGCAAATATACACTTCAAATACGCACACAATGTATTCTGACTTTGTACTTTTACATATGACCGAAATGTATGTATTCATAAGCGGGCAAAAGTATATATATTTTTTAAAATAAACTGATTGTGGTGTAGTTTATTGCTTATTGTTCTCTATTTCACTGTCGTTCCCGCTGCTTTCAGGTCATCCTGCAACTCTTTTCATTTGACTTCACTCTTACCTTCCTTATCATTAGCCTGAGAGTGCATTGTGAAATCTTGCATGACGATTGGTCGTGGTTCCAGAAAATTTCCACCAGCATATTATCGAATCAGTTGTACTGACAGGGATGTTTAAGGTCTAGGAAGCTCGGTCTTCACTATGAGTGCTACTCGTTGAAATCTTCCCAACCAATGGCAACGTCTTTTTTAACGACACCAAGTGCAATTTGAACAACAACATTTTTTGAAGGATTTGTATCTAGAACTTGATTTATTTTTATGCAACCTTTACATATATATGTTTTTATTTTAATATAGTGTCAAATGCTTTTTGTGCCTATGAATTTTGTTCTTTAAACATATATTTTCATGCTTATGAATACATACACTGTATGTTAAATAACAAAAACACTGTAACTTAACTGCTACGTTTTTACAAACTGCCTGCTGATGCACAGGATTATGGAATTGTAGGACAGTGGATGATAAAAGACTGATGTATGATGCCTTCAGAAATGAGAAAGGCACCTCAGAAGGCAGTGTTCTATGCAAACCTTCAATCCAGGACTCGATGCCTCCAAATACAGTCTTATTAGGCACCATTTTTATGTTTCAGACACACCTACTGTGTATTAATCATGATGCCTGTATGGGGCTGCCTTTGGCATTATAATGCTCAGTATGTGTACAGTCTGAATGTAGTCTAGCGGGTCCTACCTTTGAGCCGATGGCTGAGGATATGTTCCAGAATGGAGACAAAATTGATGAACTCTGGCGATGTGTCATCTATAGTTTCATAACAAGACCGGTCGATCAGCGTTTTCACCGAGAACCTGCAGAGACATTTTGAGAATTTAATTCTATTTCAAAAAAGGCTGAATGCTGTATATAACAGGTGATGCTGACACCCTGTGAGGGGGGTTTGCGTCGCACCGCCGGGGTTGGGGGTTCGAATCCCACCTCCGCCCTGCGGAGTTCTCCCCATGCTTCGGGGGTTTCCTCCGGGTACTCTGGTTTCCTCCCCCAGTCCAAAGACATGCACTGTAGGCTGACTGCCATTCCCAAATTGTCTGTAGTGTGTGAATGTGTGTGCGGTTGTGCCCTGTGATGGGTTGGCACCCTGTCCAGTGTGTCCACTTGTGCCCCGAGTCCCCTGGGATAGGCTCCAGGTTACCCCATGACCCTGTGTAGGATAATAGGTACAGAGAAAGGATGGATGGATGGACACTATGTGAATGTGAAATATGTTCCTGAATCTTAACATTAACCATATTAAGAGGGGACAAATCAGTAGCCCAGGCGCCAGGGGCAAGCAGACTGCATGCCTAGGTTATTCATTTTCTATTCGTAGTTGGCAGGTTCAACAACCAGAAAATGAAAAACAAACCTACTTTCACAAAAACGTTTTCATTTAGTATGTAGCTATATTAAAATATAGTGCGATGCACCTCAATGCTGTAATTATAGCACATGCTATTCATTCTAAATACCACCGCCTGCTGCACTACACACATCAGCCGAGGAATGATCTGACTAACAGTAGAACTTTTTTTTTTTTTACTAAGTGAATAATTTAACGTTGATGACAGATGACAGATGATGACAGATGACAGATGATCTTTTGTGCACTGTTGATCAGGAATGCACTGTCATGTGGAAATACTGGATACCAAGCAAAGCAAACTCTTCTGATAGTATAAACAACAATCACCTCATGGGGAAAATAAAGATGCTAGGGAGACTTGACTATGTTTTACGAGCGATGTGTAGACAGGGCACCAGAGCTCATAGCTGAAACCTTTGTCAATGACTTGCTGACTTTTAGTCGAAGGCGCAAACACAATGTACAACATTAGAATGATCATTGTAATGATCATAAATGCATTTGTTTCTCTTAGTCTGTATTAATGCACTAGTTAACTAGGTCATCCTAAGGTATTTCATTGTTAGTTGCCACTTTTCGCCACGTCAAATAGATTTTCGGGCAATCAGAACATGAGACTAGGCAGCTCACTGATGCTCTCACTTGCCCAGTGGGTTAGCCAAAAAATGTATGATTTGTCCACCCCTGCATATGGACATTACACGGTAATATTGTGACACTATACTGCAATTATTGATGCAACTGATGGACAAAGACATGCTGAGACAAACCTCAACAAAATGTTCCTATCTGAACTTACCCTTTAAACCTGGGCAAAATAAACACCACCTGAAACCAGACAAAACTTAAAAATAGATCAGGAACAACAAGCTTCCTGTCACATTCCCTTTCGACCGAGCAGCTGGAGCTCATGAATCAGTGTCCGAACAAGTCTGCCGAGCCTTGTTAACCTTTACAAGAAAAGGAACATGAGCCAGATGATTGTCTACAGACCAAACAAGTGATTTTTTTTTTTAAAGTTAGATCTTACCACTTTAGCAAACAATCATGCACCAAATGGCATGTCTAACAATGTTCTGTTATAAACTGTGTCAGATAGAGGAAATTAATCATCACCCACTGTTGAGCTTGGAGACACTGTTTAAAGATGCCCATGAAGGCAGAGCAAATAGGTTTCGTTTCATAGCTACGACTTTGAAGCTGAACGGAAAGAGAAATCAGTAATATAATCCAGGGACTCAGATGTACTTTTTGTAGTTGCAGGTAATTCAATAGAAAAACGAAGGCGGCCAAATACGAAAATATAACACCGAACTCAGGAATAAAAACCAATTAAACCAGAGAGATATAAACAGGAACAGAGCACAGCTCAGAAATGTGAATACAGATACAGCAGGTCTGGTTTGTTTTTGAAGTATAACTTCCTCCCTACTACATACTGTAGGACACACATATTGTATAATACGATATACTATATCCAATAGGAATTCATTTAAGACTGAGACATAGGTATGTGTTTAAGGCAGTGGTTTTCAAAGTGGGATGTCTGAAGAACAGCCAGGGGGTCTGTGATTTAAAAAAAAAAAAAATTAGTTACAGTAGTGGAATCCACCATTATCAAAGTTATTATATTTAATATCGAGTTCTTGTTGTTAATGGCCTGTCTGACTTGTCACTTGAATGGAATAGGTTTAATCCGAACCGCAATACCTCAAAAAGTCAGCCTATAAAATAATGTCAACTTGGACCTGATGTGTTTGGTCAGTGAACAGGAATAGAAAATGGCTCTAATGAATAGATAAAATATTATTGCACACATTTTATACAATGTCCATGAAATAAATTTGAACTAACAGGTATTTTATAGTCAAAGGGGTCTACAAAATGTTTGAAAACCTCTTGTTTAAGGTGATGGTAGGAAGTTTCATGTCATGACAGAATACCATAAATATTTATAATTAGTTTATCGTTTATATAACATATATATATATATATATACACACATACATACATACATACATACACACACACACACACACACACACACATACATACACACATACATACATACACATATACATATATGCACACATCTGTTGTATGAAGAATCTGAAGAAGAATCCAGAATGTAACTGCAGTGTACTTCAGGAATAATTGTGGATAATAATGGTAGTAATTTTCCAGAGAAGCAGAACTCTTCATACAAAAGTCCAATGAAAGATGAGCAAGAAAAGCACAGCCTTTAAATGTCATTCATAATACTGAAATTCGACTTCTTATCAAGCTCTGCAGGAGCGCTTCTGAAGACTACACCAGAAGGAGGAGTTTTATTTACAGCGAGCAGAGCACTCGCAATCAGAGGCTTTCTGTTTGTTCCTCACAGTCAATCTCTCTCACTTATTCTCTTCCCTACACACACAAACACACACACATTTGATCACTGGCCATTGAGACATCCAGCATTATCAAGGCTGACTAAAAGAGAGGATAAAGGCTTTTTCCATGACGTCTAACTTGCATCATCAGATGAGAATACAGTCCCAGTCAACATCCCTATGTTGGCTAACAAAGTTTCAGAGTGTGTGTGTGTGTGGGTGTGTGTGTGTGTCCCTTACTGCAAGTTGCAGAGAGAGAGGGAGAGCACTGTAGTACATATTCAGCTAGGAAGAGCTTAATGAAGCAGAAATGATGACACACAGCATGTGGGGTTTTATAAGAGGTATGCAGCAATCTATCTGGAGTTTGAGATTGGTTATAGCGCCTTAGAGCTTAGTGCTGTTAAGTTCTCAAATCTGATTGGTCAGATGGTGTTGATTAATCTTCTATTACAGCAGCTCTAACAGTATTGCTGGTTGCAAAGCAAATCACAGGTTTATGTCAAAGCGTTTATGTAATACGTTCTTGTTTCTATAGTAAAAGCTATCGTTTCTATGGTAACAGCTACAGTAATAGGAACATTATCATTTCTACAGCAACAGCTATCATTATCGTCTGTATAGTAACAGCTCATTCACTGGTGGATGCTCAGTGTACTCTATGTCTAATAAAGACAGAGAGCTGCAATGAGAGCTGCAATTCTCAGGGCCATATGTCTGATACAGAGATGCCTGCTGTGACTCTGTGATGCTCATACATTTCTTCTTTAAACAAAAAACTGATACGTCATTACATGTCAGAGGAGATTCTTACTAGTCTTGCTTTAAATCCAATTGATAGAAATTGAGGGAATGGCCTTCTATAGCTCCTATAATGTAAGTCTTAATAGAAAATAACTTGTTTTGCCTTCCTGACGCAACCCTCCCCAATTTTATCCAGGCTCGGCACCGGCACTGGGAGTGCACTGTCATGTGGTTCCCTGGCCGGGAATCAAACTCGCGCCACAGTCGTGAGAGCGCCATGGCCTAACCACTAGTCCTCCAGGGACCCCTCAAGTAAAATATCATGTATATAACCAATATTTACCATTTGCCAAATTTTTATCTGCTGCTTAGCTGATTACGTTAGCTACTAGAATCGATGATAGTATAACCTGGCATTAACCAAGAAAACAGGTTAACCAGTTAGTTAACACTAGCAAATTAGCAAAATTGACCTCAACATGCTTCAAATTAGATGGAGTTCATGCCTTCTAGGGAGGCAAAGGAGACGCCTCATTTCATACGAGTCTTTGTTTATGCCAGCATGTTACCGAGGTAGGGCCAGGGGCCCTCATCCTCAAGTTCCACACTGTAGGCCGGTGGCTTATCCATATTCAGACGCACACGGACAGCTTTAGCAATAACTTCATTGTGCAGCATGAGAGGGTCACAGCAGATGATGAATTGGCACAATTCTTGATATTTTTTCTGCATTAAATGAACCTGTTTAGATGTTAAACTGAAATATAGATAAATTATGCAGGAGCATGTTCTATTGATATATAGCTTACAGTCATTGTCTGAACGAGAGAAGAAGATTTGTAACAAGTACTTTGAACACACACACAAACACACACACACGTACAATGCTTTTTTTTTCTTGGAAATGTAAGTAATAGTACAATTATTCAATTTCAGTAACACTCAAAGAAAATACCCCGAAATAACACTTAAGAATAGTAACGAAGTACAATTACTCAAGTATTTTCAACATGACATGATAAGCTGACAGAACAGGTTCTTGTGTAACCTTCCCCAAATCATTTTTTACAGTAGTACTCAAGTGTAAAAGATATGAAAATTTGACCCAACCACCATAATCAGAATCAGCCATGTAAAAGGAGTTGAGGAGTTTTAAAAATCATGGTAAGCATATTTAATATGCATAGACGTATTAACATTTACCGAATTCAGTACTTCAGTACCTTCACGCACTCAGCACTCTGATTGTATTTTCCTGAGAGGAAATTAATAGGGAAATCATTTCAGACCTTTTGTACCACCTGTCTTTATCAAATGTAATTACTGTGAAATGACGTTTCATTCTTAATGCTTCTTGCGCATTGCTTTCCAAAGACTTTCGAACACAGCAGCTGGGTTCTGCAGCTGGGAGGTAAAATGACATTTCAGGGCTAATTTCTCATGTGACATTTCCCTTCTCTGAACCAACAAAACATCCAGATCAATTAATATAAATGGCAGAAAACAGGCCAGACTCTTTAAGCGTGCAGAAAAAATGGGTGTACATTTATGTGTGTGTGTGAGTATGTGTGTGTGTGTGTGTGTGAGAGAGAGAGACAGAGAGAGAGAGAGAGAGAGAGACAGAGAGTTCGACAGCTGCAATAATAGACTCTGAGCTGCTATTTTCAGGGCTATATGTGTGACACAGTGATGGATGCTGCAACTCTGTGGTGATCACACTTCTATCCTTGAAAACCGCTGATACGTCGTCTTGTGACAGCCAGGGTTTCATATTAGTCTTGCTTTCAGTTCAGATGGTATAAGTGGCTGAACAGACACGATAAGTCTGCACGGCTTTGCCAAAAAGATTGCAAAACGTATCAATAGGACGAAGCACAGGTTTGGCATCAGGGCTGCACTATATGTGCAAAAACCCTTCACATGGTCAATTTTTGTCATTTTCTACAATGTAAACAGTAGTTCTGAAAAACTAAAAAAAAATGTTTTAGAATTAAATTTCTAGTATTCTCACTGGGAATACAGAGAAAATCCCATTTAAAAAGATTCAATTCCCTTTCCACTGAAATATGCCTCTCCTACCTCTACATTTATAACCTAATCTACTTTCCAACGTTACTGTTAAATTTTAAAGAATTATGAGCTCACAATGGGAAACGAGTTCTCACTTTGATTATTAGCATCATCCACATCAGTCTCGTTCTCATCTTCTGAGGATAAAAGTCACTGTGACTAACCGGATCCTTGTCAGTTATTCACTCAACTCTTCTCTGTTCATGCTAACGTTGGTGGGGAAATAATCGCTGATTCATTCAGACAGTCCTATCGACTAAATCTCTTGTTATTAATGTCTTTTTATTAGGGAATTTAAACATTTTAAAACTTTGTCCGCTGTTGTCTGTACAGAGTTTGTAAATGCTCTTCTCTGTTTTGATGATGATGGACGATCATGGGCATTTTGAAAGCTGGTGTCTGTTACGGCGTGTAGCTATTCAAAAACTTCAAATTGTGCAAAAAAATCACATGTAGGTTTTAGTCGCCTTTAGGCAGAATGTATGTGTTAAATAAAAACATTTCCACATCGTTTTGGTAAAATATACTTAGGTTTTCTTAAAGTAGAAATGTCAATGTACGTATGATGTTGGCAGAAAAACTTAATTTTGGTCAAAACCTGATTTTCTTTCTCTTTTTTTTGGGGGGCTGTTTTCCAGAATTCAGCTCCAGCGACATACGATGGCTTTTTCCAGACCATACTGTTTGTTAGCCATTATTGCAATATTATGTTCGGGTTTTCTAGCTAGCTCTAGCTACCATGTATCTTTCATCTGGGAAGGTAAATATGGTCTAACTTTAATTAGCTTTTAAAGTAAAAGTTAGCTAGTTAGCTAGATCAACAAGAGCTAACGTTATTTAAAAAATCTTCATCGTCATATTCTAAGCACAAATGAGAAGCTAAATGATTTGTGAGTAAATGACTGATGAAGTCTCAGTTATGGTTTATAACAACTTTAAAGGGAGTCCTGAATACCCTAATACCCTATATTGTAATATCCCTGAAAGCATGTGGCATGTCTATTTGTTTATCCTCATATTACTTCATTCTGTTTCACCACAGAGAAAAGACGATTGCTAATGTGTTAACTAGTGGTCTACACAACGAGGTGCTCCTGCTGAGTCTCCCGGTGGTGTCTGACATTAGCGGGCATTTCAGCTGGCACCATGCCACGATGGCTTATCCTACTTCAAAGACACTGCACGAGGCATCCCTTGACACGACTCAGCCACTAAATATATACAGATGAATTACTCCAAATCCCACCATTTACACTGATAAAGACATTAGTTTTGATCAGAGGTATTAAACTACAATTTGCTGCATGACTGAATGGTGACAACAGTTACCTTTTAATGCTTTTAATACCTTTAGTACTTAGTTGTAGTACTATAAATAAGACAAAGTGGTGATGTTTTGTTTCATAGTGGTGCTTTGTGGTTCCCCTTTTGACTACAGCCATGGACTCTGAACAGATGAGACATCTGTTTTGAATGTGACGTGGAATAATATTCATAAACTTCACTGTTCCATCGCCTTTTAACATTCTGCTTGTGTTGTCGTTTTGTTTACATACATGCATGTGATTGGCATCAATACAGGATCTGCTAGAGAATCTACAAAGCTTCTTGTTTAAAAAAAAAACTGGAATCGCTGAACTAAGGCCAGTTTTTCATACATTGATCATTTCGACTTATTTAGGATTTATTGAGCTTAGTCCATAAGGAAGTAGAAGAGAAGGTTATAAATAATTCATGTTTTTAAAATGCTGATTGATTGATGCTTCTGTAATCCTTTTGACTTATAATATACTATAATCATTCCATAATTCTATACTAAAATGCTTCGAAAAACTAAAAGCCCTGACAGCAGTGAGCCGTGTGTTGTTCAGTAGCTGGGATGCAGAATGACATCTGCTGCAGTTTCTCGTGACATTTCCCTTCTCTGAGCCAAAAAAAAAAAAAAAATCCAGATCAAGAAAACAGAAAACGTGCCACACGCTCTTTCTGTGCCTCTAGAAAAATGATTGAGCAGGTTCACAAAAAAGCCAGAATGAATTACACAGCACAGCTTAATAACTCTCCTCTTTATTGATCCAAATTAAAATCTCTGCTTTGTTCACTTTTTTCTACGTGGCAGTAACAAAATGTCGGAGTCCTTTTTTCAGGTACCTCAAGTGTAGCCTACATACCGTATGCATGTCTGGATTTAAACGAGCAGTGACATGCATGCACCCAGACCCTACAAACAATTGGTATTTATTATGTTTCATTGTGTATAATTGTGTTTATGATGTGTACACACATTTGATGAATCCCAATTTTATAGTGCATACAAAACTACATCATTTTTTTATGTATAAGGAGCAATTTAGAGACTTTTCTACTTTTCCCTGGGAATCCTGCAAAACCATAACCTATAATGTTGAATTTAAATTTTTCAATGCAGGTCTTTCCTATAGCACGTTCAAAACAAAGAAAAACATTGGCAAAAACTACATTTATTAAAACAACACAGAAAAAGAAAGTGACATTCATATAATTTAAATATCCTCTCTCACTTCTCTTTTGTACACCGATCAGCCATAACATTAAAACCACTGACAGGTGAAGTGAATAACATTGATTATCTCGTTACAATGGCACCTGTCAAGGGTGGGATATATTTTGCAGCACGTGAACAATCAGTTCTCGAAGTTGACGTGTTGGAAGCAGGAAAAATGGGCAAGCGTAAGGATTTGAGCGACTTTGACAAGGGCCAAATTGTGATGGCTAGATGACTGGGTCAAAGTATCTCCAGAACGGCAGGTCTTGTGGGGTGTTCCTGGTTTGCAGTGGTTAGTACCTACCAAAAGTGGTCCAAGGAAGGACAACCGGTGAACCTGTGACAGGGTCATGGGCGCCCAAGGCTCATTGAATCATGTGGGGAGCGAAGGCTAGTCCGTCTGGTCTGATCCCACAGAAGAGCTATTGTAGCACAAATTGCTGAAAAAGTTAATGCTGGCTATGATAGAAAGTTGTCAGAATATGCAGTGCATCACTGCGTATGGCGCTGCGTAGCTGCAGAGCAGTCAGAGTGCCCAAGCCGACCCTGTCCACTGCCAAAAGCGCCTACAATGGGCATGTGAGCATCAGAACTGGACCATGGAGCAATGGAAGAAGGTGGCCTGGTCTGATGAATCACATTTTCTTTTACATCAGGTGGATGGCCAGGTGCATATGTGTCACTTACCTGGGGAAGAGATGGCACCAGGTTGCCCTATGGGAAGAACACAAGCTGGCAGAGGCAGTGTGATGCTCTGGGCAACGTTCTCTTGGAAACCTTGGGTCCTGGCATTCATGTGGATGTTACATTGACACGTACCACCTACCTAAACATAGTTGCAGACCAAGTACCCCCCTTCATGGCAACAGTATTCCCTAATCACACTGGCCTCTTTCAGCAGGATAATGCGCCCTGCCATGCTGCAAAAATTGTTCAGGAATGGTCAATCACGCATATGTGGGACATGTTGCACAAGTCCAATCCATGGAGTCCAACAACTCCAATCCATGGAGGCCCTCACAACTTACAGGACTTAAAGGATCTGCTGCTAATGTCTTGGTGCCAGATACCACAGCACACCTTCAGACGTCTTGTAGAGTCCATGCCTCGATGGGTCAGGACTGTTTTGCATCACAAGGGGGACCTACACAATATTAGGCAGGTAGTTTTAATGTTATGGCTGATCACACACTGCCATCTCTGATGTTTCGCACATCTTGGCAACAGAAGTTATCAGGAAATATGCCAAACTCTAACATCAACATTGTTTCAAAAATGTAAAAAGTGGGAATCTTACATCCCTAATGAATACTCTGCTGCTCTTCTTGACGAGAAACTAGAATTTGGAGACAGTACGGAAACAACAATTTAAAAAAGGCAAAGTAAATAATTTCATGCAATAATTCTCCATACATCTATTCTGCTTCCCTTCTACTCTCAGCTCTTTTACAAACAGCATTAGTGAATTCTCCTTTTACTGGTTTCATTCAATGAACCTCAATAAAGCTAAAAAAAAAAAATCAGTCCCTGAGCATGATATTCCCTAGTGCCAAATTCATAGGACTTATTAGTCATCAGTATCGTGTCCTTCATCCAGCCTCTGAACTGGTTTCCTTGTTCAGTATCATGATGTGCTGAGGAGCATGACTTTCAAGATGAGAGGCCATCGGGCTGATTAAAGATCATTCTGGCGCACACACACACACACACTCAAAGTGCCACTACTACATTTATATGGATACACAAATGCAGGTTTTTGGGTTTATACGCACTATATTTAATTTAATTTAATTAATTTAATTCCCCCTTCCAGTATAAACTACGAATGTAACCAAATACAAATAAATTATTTGGAATGAACAGTTAATGTGCTCTAAACCAATACCAATATGAATATGAATAGAAGGCACACTATTCTTTTTTGTTTGTTTTTTTGTTTTAAGAAAGCTTACCAGAAAGGGTCATTGGGCATCTGGTTGAAACTAGAGGTGTGCAACAAGAGACTTGGACCACAACATAAAAAGGTTGTAACTTGGGTTACAAGTTTGTTTCTATTTCGGAAAGTAAAACCAAAACATTGTGGAAAAAGGAAAAAAAAAAAAAAACAGTGTCACGCACATTTCTGGTTAAGACCAATTATGAACTTTCCAGTGTTTACAGAGGGCAGAGTGGTAGGGGTCACAGGACATTGCAGGACATCCCTACTCTTAATGCGTTTTGTGCTATTGTTGCTGTAATGATAGGGTCAGTTTCACTGGCTTTTCCACAGTCTCATTAATTGCCCCTTGGGAATAAATACCACTCTCACCACTTAATTTAATTCTAATTATACACCTGCAACATACATAATAGATCTATTTGCTGGTGCAAATTTAACAAATAAGTAAATAAATAGATAAATGGGTAAATAAATAAATAAATAAAAATGACTGAATCGTCTATAATTATACTCTTCAATGATTTGGTGTTTAAAAAAAATATATATATATAATAATAATAATAATAATAATAATAATAATAATAATATATATATAATCCTAAGCAGCATGAAATACAGAAATCAGCTTCTGTCACCAGGCGAATTTGCATAAAAATGACGTGATGCGAGTGTGCCGCCGTGGTTGCCAAATTGATCCGTACGCCTCCTTATTGAACGGCTTTTGTTTGGAAAGTGGGGGACGTAAATGTGCTCGATGATTTTTTTTTTTTTTTTGTTAATCCTTTGATTATTACGGATGAACTAATGCAAATATAGCCCATGTTCATAAATTGCACTGCTTAATTATGTAGCTACATTCTTTCACTAGCATTTATTAAATATGGCAAGTCTTATTCGGTTATGTTTATAGGAATGCAAATATTGCCTTTTTTTTTTTTTAAATAAATGCTTGAGCATGAAAAGAAGATTTTTAAATGGCACATAGTACTGCATACATTGCCACTCCTGATACAACAGCCTGTCTCGGATGGATTTTTACAGCAGAGTGAAAACACTCAATCTGGCAACTTGATCTGACTGTTTCTGCGTGCATGCAGCACGCGTTTTACACACCTCCACTGATCTTGCCTTTACAAAGCAAAATGCTGATTCAGTGGCTGGGGTTTATATCACACAAACAAACAAACAAACAAATAAATAAATACATAAATAAATAAACAAATAAATGGGGGAGGGGGGGGGGAACTACAACTAAATGCAAAGATATTAAAATAAACAGTTGCATTGTTCCAGGCTGCTGCAGAGTAAAATAACTTTAATGAGGCGAGACGAAGTAAGAATCAAATCAGGTGGAACCAGTTTGAACAATGGAAAAATATGCATTGTGCAGTTTCTGGTGTAAAGCTGCATAATGATGATTAATCACCAGTGTAATGAAAGCGCACGCGCTCATCTCGTACCTGCACACGGTGATTAAATTCCTCCTCTCCACGGCTCCGATCCTCGCGGCGGCTTTCTTCCGAGCCCCGTTAAACCCCAGGCTCGGGGATGCCATGCCCGCTTCCTGTGCAGTCCTGAGATCTGTCTGTCTCTCCGTCCCACCGCGCTTTGCTTTTATGCCCTGTCCTCCTCACGAGGCGTGCTGCAGAAGCAGAAGGGAAGGATTTACTTCGGCTGCGTCCCAATCTCACATCTCTGTAGCCTACTAAGCAGCGCGTGCAAATACTACGCTACATATGGTAACCATGGTAACCTGTATTTGACGTATCATTTGGATGTACTATGCGTTAGGGTAGTGCGCGCGCAGAATGGGACGCAGCCCTCGCCTTCGCCAGTCACGTGCGCACTGTTACTACAGCGGACATGAAGGAAGGGAGTTCCCATTCACTGAAGAGCTGTCTTTCTTTCTCTCCAATAATGATACATTTTCAATTCTGATTAAAAACCTATTAAAATTTGTATCACTTTCTTATGGACTTTATCTTTTGTCGTTTTAAGATTCCTGTTTTTTGTTTTTTTTTACTTTCTAATTAGCAAGGTTCTCTCCCATTAACCCAAGACAATACAATTGAACCTTTTTTTAAATACAAAAAAAAATATCTTAACTTCATTTCACCTGCATTCATCCATCCATCCATCCATTCCCTGTACCGCTTATCCTACACAGGGGGAGACTGGAGCATATCCCAGGGGACTCAAGGCACAAGGCTGGGGACACCCTGGACAGGTTGCAAACCCATCGCAGGGCACAATCACACACACACACTCATTCACACACTGTGGACAATCTGGAAATACCAATCAGCCTACAGTGCATGTCCTTGGACTGGGGGGAGGAAACTGGAGTACCCGGAGGAAAACCCTGAAGGGTGGGAGAGCATGCAAGCTCTGCGCATACAGGGCGGGGGCAGGATTCAAACCCCAAACCCTGGAGGTGTGAGGCAACACTGCTAACCACTAAGCCACCATGTAAACAACCCCGCCCCCACCATGTTGCGTTTGGAAGGCTGGAAGGTTGAACCTTGCAGAGGACCACATTAGTTTCCTCTCCTGTCAGCAAAGCACAGGAATCTGAGGCAAGAGTGGACACAGGTTCACCAGAACCACCAACCAAAAGACAGCTGGCTCACCAACCAAAATCAGATGAAGATTGGAAAAAAGACCAGGCAACGTTTGTCCAGTTTCAGTGAACCTGTGCCCACTGTAGCTTCAGATTCCTGTTCTTGGATGGTGGGTTTATGTGACAGCACATCCATTTAATACCACAGCAATTTGCCAAAGATAACATCACATCATCTTAGGTAACTGCTTTATCCTGATCAGGGTCACAATGGTCTATCACTGGGTGTGAGCCGGGAATGCACCCTGATTGGGAAACCATGCACATGGGGAAACCACACAAAACTCCACACAGACTCCACTCATTTTTATTTTTTGAAGAATAATATCTTATCTGTTTATTATTACATTCATTGTTGTGGAATGTCTGGGAAACAAGTTAGTTCCTGTCATATTTTTAAACATTGTATTCAGAAGGTAAGCCTTGGTTATTCGACAGGAAAAGAAGTTTCCTGTTTGAAAGCAACTTGAGTCTTGGAGCACAGTTTTCCTACTCAAACACACCTAGAGTACTGGATTAATTTATCGGATTTGTTGAACTCATTTGAATCAGGGATGTTTGAGCAGGAAAATGACTAAAGATAAAAAATGATCTTGCCCCCAGGGCTGGAGTTCTTCACCGCTGAAACACACAGAGGAGTAAATACTTACATTTCACTCTTCAGTTACATTTCACCAAACCACCACAGTGGTTCAATCACATAATTTTGGCCTGCGGAGGTCACGAGCACTGAGAATAGCTACTTCAGACAACGAGAGTTGTTATGTATGGATTATTTACAAATCTGCAAACACTAGTGATGTTGTGATATTCTGAGTTTAAAACTTGAGGTCACTATTTAGTTAATATTTTTATTTAGTTTTGTTTTTTAACAGAATTTATTTTTTAAAACACACACACACACACACACACAATCAAAATTATTTACATCCCTACAATTAATATTTAGTGAAGCCTCCTCCAGAAAAAATAACAGCACTGAGCCTCTTCCTGTAATGTCTAAAGGTTAAAAAAAGAAACAAAAAAAAAACTTTGTTTAAATACTATGTGTGTATATACATATACATATATATATATATATATAAAGAAGATACTTTGTTTACATTTATTTTGTGTGCCAATAGTTTCACCAAATGTGTTTTTAGGAGAAATATGACATTGATTTTGGTTGGTGAGAACAAAGATAAGTAGTTTCTCCAATTATCTGTGTGAAAATATGAGTGAAAATTTGAATGGTGGTATAAATGGTTTAGTATATACAACTAAATCATTCTCCTGAAGGGTGTCAATAATTCTGGTGTAATAATTCTTGACTGTATAACACTTTAAAGATAGCATGATATTACATCATTATTTCATCAACAGGTCAAGGCTACCTTTAGAAGGAAAAAAATATTTTCTGCACATGGCTTTATATGTATTTATAAAATTGTGCCTTTCATCTGACTAGTTTTCAAAAGAAAATGGAGCGTGCGCTAACTACACCTGCAAAGGATGGCATGGAGGTTTATTTGCCTGATGATCTACTTGACGTCTGCCACTTAGAGAATAAATAAAGAAGTGGTAGCTCAGTGGTTAAGGCTTTGGGCTACTGAAGGTTTGAGTTCAAATCCCAGCATTGCCAAGGTACCACAGCTGTGTCCTTGAGCAAGACCCTTAATCATCAACTGCTCAGTGTATCCTGTCTAAACTATAAGTCGCTTTTGGACAAATGTGTCAGCAAAATGTGAAGAACAAATGTAAATGATGGTCTTGGCAATGTTTGCCTTCTTAGACAGAGCACTGGATGTGTGGACAAAAGCTCTTACTCGTGTTTTTTAGCAATGCCTGAAAAGAGATTCTTTATATAATCATCTTTATTGTAATGACCTCTGGTGGCTGTCAGAAGTAAGGCGCTCCAAAAAAAAAAAGAAGAAGAAGGGTGGGACAGTAAAGATCTCAATTAAAGAAAACTATACACACTGATACATGCTGTGAAACAGTTCAATTGAATTTGTGTAGCACAATGTCACAAAAGGATCCCTGATGAGCAAGTCAGAGGTGAGAGTGGCAAGGAACAACTCCCTGAGACAACATGAGTAGGAAACCTTGAGGAGACTCAGAGGGGAGCTCATCCTCTTCTGGGGGAAACCGGATAGTGGAATTATAAATAGTTTCATTATACAAGAGTAGAAGAGGCAAAGGCAAACAGTACAATGTGCTGAAAAGATGTTCAGTATCTTTCTTGGGATGAGATGAGCAAAGGACGGTCTTAGGTACAAGCCTACAGTTTCCAGATGAGATTATCCACTGAAGAAAGGATGAGACTTGGACATAAACTGTCCATGTGGGGCCATCCACAGCAGCAGAAAATCGCTATAGTGATGTTGTGTGCCTTTGCTTATTACAAAAGGAATTATGGAGGAGTGATAGATAATATAATAGATAGGTGTAGATCATGATTTGTCACATCTCTGTGTTTATTGATTTAGGTTTGAAATCTGATGCTGGGTATGAGTGCTGAGAGAGATACTGGCCTGAAAGCCCTGAAAGTGGTATCAGATATTTTCTGATTCAATCTCTTGGTGAATCTTATTCTGTGAAGATGTGTGTGATACAGGTTGACACGACACAACATGTATCCTGTGACATAACTGAAGGACACAGGTTGACTTAAAGCACATCCCCATCATGACTAATATTTTATATACTTGATCACTTCTGGTTATTAAGAGGAAGTCTTAAACATCCGATGTCTGTGTCTTCTTTTTGAACTGAAGCCAAATCAGTGTGTGTATGTTTGTGTGTGGGTGTATTTTTATATGTGCTGGTTTACAGTGAAAAAAAAAGAAAAGAAAATGTAAAATGTGGTTATAATTCCTGAAATTTACTCCAAACTGCTAAATAGATATCAGAGTATCTGTTAGAACAAATACGCCAGCTCTACATAATCACTTTATCTAAACAGTTATATAATGACATCATAAAGGAACATCATATCCTGTTTGGATGTGAAACCTGCCGCATAATTACATTTGTGCTGACTCACTCACTGTATGACAGTGAAGTGATAACACAAGATGTTTGTATGATCTGATACAACCGAAAAGAGAGGACAATACAGAGGGAAAGCAATAGACAGAAATCCTTTATTGTGAGGAAAATATCAGTTCGATAGTTAGTTGGTTAGTTAGATATACTAAATATATTCTATATAGATTCTATAATAGATTAATTGTTATACTGTATGTCCCACTGTATTACTTTATTTTATATATTTGTTTGTACTACTTTATTTTATATATTTGTTTTAAAAATGACAGTGAATTGAACACAGATACAGTTTAGTCATGATAATAATTAACAACTTTATATGGAGGCTCACCTTTGTCAGACATTCGGCTCTATGATGATTTCAGTACAATTACACCTCATATAACAAAGTTTTATTATGTTTATATAAAGAGCAGTAGAATGACCTCAGTGCTCCCTCCATAGCAGGACCTATACATGTGCAAAAAAAAAAAAAAAAACACCCCACAATGACCATGTTCCAAAGCAACATGGTCATTATTTATATCATTCATTATATTATACACTTTATCTATAAATTCTGACTGATAGCCTATATACAGGACTATGTGATTTTCTTAGCGTGAAATACAAAATAGTATGGCACAGATAACTCTTTCCACCATACTTATTATTTTATATGATTTATAGCTATAATATTTTATATTTCATCAGAATCATCAGAATGGGAAAAAAATGTGATGTCTGTGACTTTGACAGTGGCGTGGTTGTTGGTGCCATATGGGCTGCTTTGAGTATTTCAGAAACTGCTGATCGAGTGGGATTCTCACACACATCAGTCTCTAAAATTTACACAGAATGGTGCGAAAAACAAAAAACATCCAGTGAGCGGCAGTTCTTGTTGATGAGAAAGGTCAGAGAATGGCCAGACTGGTTTGGGCTGACAGTAAGGCTATAGTAACTCGATTAACCACTCTTTGCAACCGTGGTGTGCAGAAAAGCATCTCAGAACGCACAACACTTCAAACCACGAGGCCACAGAAGCAGAAGAGCACATCAGGTACCACTCCTGTCAGCCAAGAACAGGAGTCTACAGTGGGCAGTTTTCTTTTCCTGTGTTTTTTTTTTTTTTTTCTGAAGAATGGAATTCACTTCATATTTATATATATTTATTCATATGTATATGTATAATATCTATTATTATATGTATTTTCATATTATATAAGAAACCAGCATATGCAACATATTTTATTCAATGCCACAAGAAAACAAAAGATACTAAACACTATTCATGTTATTCACAACATTGATGCTGCCTGACAAAATGTTTTACACCAAATTCAACCAGCATATGCAACATATAGCAACAGTCTCGTGCTTCCTGTGGTAAATGACGTCATTGCAGGTACAATAAAAGCTCTCGCGCGCTCTGAGCGCACGCTACCTCTCCAAGCTCGTCGACCTGAAGAACGCGCGCGAGCTCTGATTAAGGTAAGGGCTGTGTGTCGGCAAGCTAAATTCTACATTTGTAATTTATCGTCGCTTGTACTTCTCGGACTGTTTTATGTCGTTTTCCCCCTTTTTTTGTAGACCTTCTCCATACTGGGGATGATACAGTGGATTTTTAATTAAAAAAAAATTATAAATTTGCCTCAGGAAGCAGCAGAGCTCAAGTTAACATTCCTGAACAGCAAGCGACTTCAGAGAAACAAGACAAAAGCAGACACCATGGGCAGAAAGTACGACTTAAAGAAGGAGGAACGACAAGGCAGTCCAAATGGAGACATAAGGTACGTTGTCTTGTAAAAAAAATATACTATATTTTAGTGATACATTGCTTTTTAAAGTGTAATATAACTGCTTGCGTACAATTGAGTGCAAAAAGTTTGCACCCCCTCTACAAAAAAGACTTCCATCCAGTCTAAACAACAGAGAAAATGAGTCAGCAGTTATTTTTCTTACTTAAATTAAAATGTTTGCATCTTCGTTAACCTAAGACATCTAATGATGTACTTCAAGGAATGAAAGATTCAGTCAACCTCAAGCGCTCAGCTTTCCTGTGAGCATCCAAGTTCAGAGTCAATAGGATCAAGGAAAAAAAAAAAACAATCAAAGGAATGTAAAACCATTTTCAGGTTAATGGAAAGGGTATAGTAAAATAAAAAGGTTCATGGATACCGTGTCTATAGACTAGACACAAAGACTTGATCGAAAAAGTGGAATATACCTTATAAAAACTTGCCAGTGATTTGCAGAAAACAAAAACAAAATAGCAGGAGACCGGAAAAAAAGTCCTTAGAGCCGAGCGAATTAAAAGTTCACATTAATATATCGTTTGGAAATATCATTTTCATGGTTTTGCTATTAACATGCTGACTTTTGGATCATTTCGTTGTCTTGTGATAATGATTAACTACAAACATTTGCACATAACCGTATATTATTAAAGGTATACTTAAATAAGAGCATGTGTAGTTTTGTACTAACTTGGGACAAAAACTAAAGTATCCCAGATGCTGTATGCCTCGTAATAACTATACAGTAGTTGAGAAGAAAACTAAATATTGACTTGAAAGTATACTTTAAGCATGTCCTATGAAGTTAGTTCCTCATATCGCTTACATTATAACAGCTATATAACCAGTTGTTTCATCACCAGCATCTCTTTTTTCCTCTTTCCTGAATATAGTAAGACCGTGGCGGAAAGCTGTTACATAGCCCTGACACTGGAGACTCCTTCCATAAATGTTAAATAAGCCTCACCCTACAGAAAGCTGGAGCATATCAATGATTATACTTGTTTATGTTAAATATATAGGTCTATTAGGCTGAAATTATGTGGAGCATTCACCATACAAGTTCCTATGTAAGTTCTTACTATAGGAAAGATAAGATAATAGAACGAGAGCATTAATATAACCCCGTGGTTTGCCTTGCAGACAGAACTACTGTCAGTTATAGAAAATTAATCAACACTTTCTGACCAATCAGAATTGAGAATTCAATAGAGTTGTGGTATAAGTGAAAATGTCACAATACTTTAAGACATTTCCATGATACACGACGTGCATTGGTTTGCTAACAGTGTTTCAGATCCACAGCAGTGTGGCATTTAGAAACAAATGTGAAAAAAGTTTAACGATATTTTAATGTCTACAAATACAAAATGGAAAAAGAGGAAACAGTCTGTGAAAATGTTAACAGTTTATGAATTAAAAAATGTAAATAGTATAAATATCTCCGAAAAGTGTATTGACATAATTTAGCACAATATTGGTGTCATATTGTCATATTTCCCAGGTCTAATGGGATTGTTGGAGTATTTGAGTGTGATAAACATTTGTCTTACAGTGGGGGAAAAAAGGGAAATAAAGAAAAGAAATCTGCCCCAGAGCCAATGGTGGGACCGTTTGAAATTGTGAGTGGAAGTCCAAATCTTATAATCTCATTTTAATCCTACAATATCATGATCATGGTATTTAATTTACAGACGTGAGACGTGGGAAATTTGTTACTGTTTTTTGTGTATTTGCTGAGTGAACTGAATTTTGAATATTTATTATAAATTCATCAAAACACAGTCTAGAATGGTTTTTAATCACAGACTGCCTCATAATGAACGGGAGCCAAGATTCAATACTAAGACTTGTCAGTCGAACTATGCATGATGCAGTCGAAGAAGGACAAGTTTACAAGTTTACAAATTTGCTTATGTAGGTTTTTTATTTGACCAAGTATGTTCTGCAACTTGTGTGTCTCTTTTCACTGTCTATCAGTTTCGCTTTGCTGATAGTCTGGACATTTTTCTGATGTTGGTTGGAGCCATTATGGCCATGGCCAATGGAGCAGTGCTTCCTGCGATGGTGATTGTATTTGGAGAAATGACGAACAGCTTTGTGGAAAACAGTATTATAGAGAGCCTGTCTCCTAACATGACTTTTCCAGAGAGTGAGTCAAAAAACAATTTCTGTATGAGCATTTACTTTGGCATATGATTAACTTATCTAGTGTTGTCATCTGAGAATAAATTTAGACACATGAGACTTTGAGACAAATAAGATGCACAATTTAAGACCATATTTTTAAGACATTTATTGATCTACAAGGAATTAACACTTAAACACGTATATCTCAATTTCCGATCCTAGACATGACCTGGCCATTTTCCAATCAAACACTTGGAGAACAGATGACAAGGTAACAGGTTCCTCTTTGTGCATCATTACATAAGCTGTGTCTGAATTAAAAGTTTATGCATGAAACGTTCATAGTCAACTACTGGCTGCGTTTCTGTAATTTACTACTGATTTTAACACAGTTATAAATATGTCACCTCTTCTCAGTCATGTAGTCCAACATTAAGAGCAAAGTGAGACTCTTAAACTTTAAACTTTTTTCAACCCTCTGGAACTAGCATGTTTTTTTTTTTTTTTAAACTTTGTCATAGAGAGACTATACAAAAAGCACTTGATTTAGCCTTCGTAGCTCGAAAGCAAACATAGACGTCAACTTGGTTAATAAAAATCCAGACATGTATTTAACTGGGTCACTGTATCCTTTGCTGAGCTAATTAATGCTTAATGTCATTCCCTGAGTTCACTAGACTATAAGAAATGTATATCTACAGACATATGAATAGCCAGTCAGATTGCAATTTTCGAGATCCTGAAGCTTTTGGCCAGGTAAGTGTACAGTAGGTATCACACTCTGTGGGGTACGGAAGTAATATTAAAAAAGAACCCATAGATTGTTTAATGTCCAGAGGGTTTACTGACTGTGGTCTTTTATAAACTCATACTTACACCCTATCTGTGTGCCCCTGCTCAGGCATGCCATTTACTACAGCATCATGGGAGGCATAGTCCTTTTTGCAGCCTATATGCAGGTGGCCTTCTGGACCCTGGCTGCAGGGCGACAAGTGAAGAGGCTCAGAAAGATGTTCTTTCACTCCATCCTCACACAGGACATTGGTTGGTTTGATGTCAATGAGACAGGACAGCTCAACACACGGCTCACAGAGTAAGACACGGGGTTGAGTACCAGTAGAATTATGAAATTTTAGATAATAATAAGAACAATTTATTTCAAATACACTATATTTAAGTAGAAGTGAAAAATGGGCTCTTGTATATAACTCAGTTCTCTCTTGAAACAATTGTGAATCAATGCACAGATATCTGTAAGATTTTTTTAAAAGGATTAAAACTTCCACATAGTTCGTAAAAGGCAATTTTCATCGAAAAAGATTTGTTTTACAAATATCTGTATTACACTCCGTTCTCTCTTCAGTGACATCTTTAAGATAAATGAAGGCATTGGAGACAAGCTGGGCACATTAATTCAGTCCATCAGCACCTTTTTAACGGGCTTCATCATTGGTTTTATCAAAGGCTGGAAGCTCACCCTTGTCATCATCTCCATAAGCCCCCTGCTAGGCATCTCAGGTGCTGTCATTACCAAGGTAAGAGAATGTAACCAGACACGAGAACAGAGACGAGAAGAGCATGATTCACTGGTGCATTTCAGTGCGTATATAAGTATGGGGAGGTGGAGGGCAGGGAGAAAACTTGGAATGTAAGCTATAGCGAGGATCTTCATACATTTTTTTAACCACCAAAACATTTCCCAGTCAGTCAAGAGCAGCATTTGATTATACACATGGAAAAAGAAGTGTTGAGGTTTGCCTGCTTCCTGTTTAGGTAATGACCTCATTCACCTCGAGGGAGCAGACAGCATATGCGAAAGCTGGAGCTGTAGCTGAAGAGGTGCTGTCTGCCATCAGAACTGTCTTTGCCTTTGGAGGACAGAAGAAGGAACTAAAGAGGTGTGTTTGTGTAAAGCCAGTATCTGGGGAACGTTAAGACCACTACAAGTGTGTCTAAACAAAGACATGCTATATATGTAGATGTAACTGTATGTACACAACTAGTATTTAAAGTCATAGATCAGAAGTGTTTACAAACAGTCAGTAAATCATATTTGAACAGCAGACAAATGAACTTAACAGTAAAGTGGTAAAGTTATTATCTCGTGTAGTTGCACGTTATCTGTGCTTTGTGTTCTGTTTTTGTGACAGCCTGGGAAAACCCTTTACATGGTGAACTTTCGATATTTTCTACTGTATGTATAGTTCTGAAAACCAAACGATTTCCTGAAATGAAATATGTTTCTCTTTTGCATGTACCTCAACCACAAGTAAAATTTTGGTATTTTTAAATCTGGTTAGCCGCAAAAGTAAAAAAGGAGTGATTTGCATTTAATGATCCATTTTGACTGTGGTGCAGGAGCATCATGGATATTGTGACAGCTGGTGTTTGATTACAAACTGGTTTTTGCAATTGATTAGGCTTTTGTTCATTTCACTATGGCAAATAGCTATTCAACAACTTGATCACAGCATGACGTTCACTGTGCGAGATGTCTAAAATCTTGCTAGTTTTTAACGACGTGTTTATGCAGGCATACTATTTTACCACCATGTTTATTAAACTGGCTCCTTACACAGCATGGTCTTGGTTTAACGACATGCAGGTAAATCAAAACTATTTCCAAAGTGATTTAGTTTCCTAAAATTCCTGAAGTTGAGGTGTCAAATATAAAATATAAAAACAACAAATATAAAATTTGCCTTTTTAAATAAACTGTTACATGTTGCACAATTTAATAGGTAAGTGGTAAAGTAGGAACATGGAAACTATTGTAGGTTGCTTGGTGCAACCATTCAAATGTTATTAGAGGCTCCTTAATCATCTTTGTGTTACCGGTTTCTCTTACTTCTTGACAGGTATCAGAAAAACCTGGAAGAAGCCAAGAACGTTGGTATAAAGAAAGCCATTACAGTAAACATTGCTGTGGGTTTCACATACTTCATGATCTACATGTCCTACGCTCTGTCCTTCTGGTATGGCAGCACGTTGATTTTCGCTGGAGAGTATGACATCGGAACGCTCCTGACAGTGAGTATAAGGTTTAATATATTCAGTCACTTGACTGTTAAATCCATGAATCAAAAAGGATAGTGAGTCACTGTTGGCTATTGTGACAAGACTACATATATTTTTTTATATCAGAAGTTAAATAGGCCAGTTAAACTGAGCTTAAAAAGTTCACTTAAAATTGTGTACAGTACAAGATCGCATAGCATGATAAAGATACAAATGCAACATTTTCTGAAAGGAAATATCACTGTCCAATCTGCTAAATTGTTAACTCAGTCATAGCCACATAAAGAAGCAGAAAAAGCCACATTTCCTGTTCCCCATTTAGGTTTTTTTCGCTGTTGTGATCGGAGCATTCGGCCTTGGCCAGACCTCTCCTAACATTCAAGCGTTTTCTAGTGCACGAGGGGCTGCTCACAAGGTTTTTAACATCATCGATCATGTGAGTAACACCTCCTACTGACCTTGTACTTTCTCTCGAAGATATTACATAACAAAACCACAGACCCTGAACTAACTCTGATGAGCTAGCTGTAGGCAATGTTGTTCTATCATCTTCCACCAGTGAGAAGGTCTTCTCAGGGTTATGCACACCTTTGGGATATTTTATTTATAGTTTTGTTTTATTTATAATTGTCTTCTTGCATTCAGGTTTGAATTTCAGCCCTAAAGAATTAGTAATCACAAACCCAGGTTTTTCTGAAACTGGAAGTTAATTACTTTTCCAGCAGTTATAAGGGAAGTTGGAATGCCCCTTACTATATAAAATATTCTAGCATATTGAACTGGAGGACATCTTGCCTGGGACTTCTCACTTCCTGTCTCTTGCTTCTTCCCAGTACGGAAAGAAGAGGTCAGGGTGTGGGATTAGCGTACACTCAAACATGCACACAGATATACGCACACTCTATTTCATGGCCAATTTTTCAGGTATAATAAACATTCAGGGCACAAACAGGGGCTTTGAGGAACAAAGAAAAATTCAGAAATGCATCTGAGCCTATCCAAATAAATTAAAACATGCCGCTAGAGCTTCCTGCCATTGTTTCAGTGTTGTTCAGAACTCAGACCAGAGCTAGTCTCCTGCTGAGTTCTGAACAACACTCAGTCCAAACAAGCTTCCATTAGATGTGCTTTTGGTTGGGAGCTAAAAACATGAAATATTTTATTAATTATTTGTTTTGGAGTTTGTTTTGTTTTTGTTTTTGTATGGGGAAGTCAAGCGCTCCTGTATTTTGTCCACAGAAACCCAGCATCAACAGTTTCTCAGATGAAGGCCACAAACCCGACATGGTCAAAGGAAATATTGAGTTCAAAGACGTTCACTTCAGCTACCCCTCGCGGCAGGATGTGAAAGTACATTCAAGCTTCTACGTAGCCAACTGTGTTAACTGTCAATCTTATTGGGCTGAAAATGTCAACGTAAAAAAATGTTCAGAGCACCCATTTCTTGTTGTGTTTGTAGGTCCTAAATGGCGTGAATCTTAAGATCAGCAGTGGACAGACTATTGCTCTTGTAGGTAGCAGCGGTTGTGGTAAAAGTACAACAGTCCAACTGATTCAGCGCTTCTACGACCCCCAAGAAGGAGCAGTAAGTGTGGGCAGAGAAAAGAGACGGTGGTCAAAATAAAAGGAGACACACTTTCTCAACCCTTGCTCATCTCAACCCACTTTCTTTCTCTAGGTGAGTATAGATGGCCATGACATTCGCACACTGAACGTGCGCTGTCTGAGGGAGATGATCGGCGTTGTGAGTCAGGAGCCCGTCCTTTTTGCCACCACAATTGCCGAGAACATTCGATATGGCCGTGAGGATGTGACGCAGGAGGAGATAGAGCAGGCCACACGCGAAGCCAATGCTTATGATTTCATCATGAAACTTCCTGATGTAAGACCACCTAAGAATATTCACTAGCAAAAAAAAGGAGGAGAACATCATAAGAAAGGAGCCTGTTATTCAAAGGACTAATTAGGAAGAAAAAAAAAACTAAGTGTCTGGCAATAAAAAGTTGGCAATAAAAATAAAAGCTCTGTTAGGCTCCATTCGTTTATTATGTGTGCACTCATTTTCAGAAATTTGAGACTCTGGTGGGAGACAGAGGCACACAGATGAGTGGAGGACAGAAACAGCGAATTGCCATCGCCCGAGCTCTTGTGCGCAATCCCAAGATCCTCCTGTTGGATGAGGCAACATCAGCTTTGGACACAGAAAGTGAGGCGATTGTACAAGCAGCCCTGGATAAGGTAACCACATCAAACACCACCACTTTATTACACCTTTGGAGGCGTAGCAGGCTGGTTAATCTTTTATCTGCAATCTTTTATCCTGAGCTGCTTGTAAGTGAGGTGGAACCCAATCCGACAGTCACTGTGTCATACAAAATGTTTATCTATCTGTCTTTCTTGATGGAATGATGGATGCTGCACTTGCCTTGAAATAAGCCCTAAAATTAAAACTGTCATGATTACTCATCAAACATGGAGACTGGTTGACCATTTATGATGCTCCAACTTCTTATGCAGTCTACAGCAGTTGATCAATGAGCAATTGGGTTGCCAAGGCAAATCAGCCATCACCATGGCAACACTTGGAGAATCTGGTCAGACAGACAGGCAGGCAGTCATTCAGAAAACATGTAGGATATTTTAGTTTCCTTTTATTCCTTATGAGTTTGCTGACAAGAATGAGCCACGAGATAATCTTTCAAGTTGGATACATTTGACGTAGCCTGTGTTTCTGATCTGCATTACCGTCCTATCAGGAGTTATAGTTTATCTCAATAACATTTACAGCATAGCTAACATGATGGACAACCTAGTGGGCAGGAATTGGACACAAAAAAAAATTAAAAAGCATAAAGTTCACTTGTAGTCAAAGAAAGTATACTTGGTATGATAAGCTTTATACATGGATTTGGTGTAGGTGAGACTTGGCAGGACGACCATCATAGTGGCCCACCGTTTGTCCACTATCCGCAATGCTGACGTCATCGCTGGATTCCAGAACGGGAACATTGTAGAGCTCGGTACACACGATGAACTGATGGAGAAAAAGGGAGTCTACCACTCACTGGTCACTATGCAGGTAAGCTGATCTCTCACAGTTTAAGAGAGAATGATTATAAGAGCGACTCAGTTCATACGTATTTATGTGTAATGTACATATTGTATGTACATTAATGTATTCAAACATTATGGAAATAAAAACCAGTTTGACTCTTCAGACTTTTAAGAGCACAGAAGCCACAGATTCAAAAGCAGAGGAGGCAGGGCTGGATGAGAAGAGCCCCTCTACCACGTCTGTGACAGAACACACACTCTACAGACAGAAATCCAAGAGTTTCATTGGCTCAGAGAAAGGCCAGGAGGATGTCCTCAAAGATTCAGCACAGGTAAAACACCCAGCAATGCACATTTCACATCATACATTTGTTCTTATTTTCATTCAGATGTTAAAATTGTGACCTAAAACAAAGGAAAAACATAGCCTGTATAGGAAGAGAAAATATAGTATTATTATCTGTCCATTTTTTGATTAGATGTTGAAGATGATACTGATATTGTAAAAGTATTTCACTGTATTTCGTTTCTCTCTGTAGGAGGAAAAGGTCCCAGAAGTGTCATTCTTCAGAGTACTGAGTCTGAATAAGGCAGAATGGCCCTACATGGTGGTGGGCATCTTCTGTGCGATCATCAATGGGGGCCTGCAGCCTGCTTTTGCTATTATCTTCTCCAAAATCACTGCTGTAGGATACACACAAAGGCAGTTATTAATACCAAAGATATTTTTAAAAAATCAGAGTGATGATGGATTCCCACTTTTCTCTCTCCTTTTTTCTCTCAGGTGTTTGCTGAGTTAAACGAGGACATTAAAAGGGAAAGGGCGAATCTCTTCTCATTGCTGTTTGCTGTCATTGGGGTGGTTTCCTTCATCGCTCTTTTCTTACAGGTACGGTAAGCCTTAAAAACATGCTGTATCACTGTTCATGTTAAAGAGCTTATTGCCTTCCATTTTACTACTTGATTTCATTCAATAAATGTAACAGGTCATTCATTTACAGACATAGTTGTGTGAGTAAGTCAGGAGAGCATTGATGGGTTACTGATTAACCCAGTGTATCTGCCATGACATTTAGGTCAGGTGTCAATAGTGACAGTTATAAAATACTACAGTTATTACTGGGTAAAGTAAAAGTCCTGGGTTTAGTATATTTTGTATAGTAATATACGAATTTCTAAGTAAGGCTAACCTCTGCACTGTTGGGCCAAGCACCAGAAGTGGCCTTCACCACAGATCATTTTTAACAGTTAAAACAACACAAAAGATCTGTATGACCTGATATGCATTTGATATTGTTACTGTAGACTTTAGTTTTTTGCAGTTTACTTGTAAATAAAATATATTTGAATTATTTCTCTCAGGGTTTCTGTTTTGGGAAAGCTGGCGAGATTCTGACCATGAGACTGAGGTACAGAGCCTTTAAATCCATGATGAGACAGGTCAGAGTCAAAACAATAATGCTTCCATTATATCACCTAAACCATGGTCATGTACAGAGTAGGTGGGAGGACTGAGCTCATTTTATGTGGGCATGTGTGTTTTAGGACCTAGGTTGGTATGATGACCCTAAGAATAGTGTGGGAGCTCTGACCACCAGACTGGCTGCAGACACTGCTCAAGTGCAGGGTGTGAGTTTTTAACCCTTCTCTTTAATCTATGTTCAGTCTCTAGCCTCTTGAAGCTACAAGGCTAGATTTAAGTACTGATGTAGGTTGTATGAGTGACTAAAAATCTGGCATTCTGTAACTTCTCTACAAGTTAACTATGCGTAAACTATTGTACCCAAGTCTGACAGTTCAAAAGTCCAGAGGAAAGTTGAGGAGTACCACTAACTGCATCCATATTTGTTTAATTCTCCAAATATCCATATCTGTATCTGTGTTCGTATTTAAACCCGAAGTGTTTTTCTTTCTGGCAAACTTTCACAAAAAAAAAATAAATAAATAAAGTGAATAGTATGCCTCCTGTTTGTGTCGGCATTTGTGTCTGTGTAGAATACATTAGCTGTTCATTCGGAGTAATGTATTCGTATTCAGTTACATCCCTTCACTAAAGATATCTGGATGCTTACATATCAGCTAATCCTTCCCTGTCATGCATAAATGAATGAATGTATTAGCATGTAAGTGCACCCCTTATTCGTTAAAAAGGGATGTACTTATATGGGGAGAAAAAGGTAATATCACAACTCCCATACTAATACTCACATACTAGCACCTTTTCTGCAGATCTGTTAACCTGTTGCATTAAAACACGAGCTATCCAACATTAATACAATTAGAACTTTTTCTATCTCCTCCTCCTTGCTTTAAAGGAAAAGAGGACACACTAAAAGTAGTATTAATATATTGTGAATGTTCTTTGGCAGGCAACGGGGTTGAGATTGGCCACATTGGCTCAGAATGTGGCCAACCTTGGCACTGCAATCATCATCTCGTTTGTGTACGGCTGGCAGCTCACCCTCCTCATCCTCTCCATTGTGCCAGTTATGGCTGTAGCAGGGGCTATTCAAATGAAGATGTTAGGAGGCCATGCTGCAAAGGACAAGAAGGAGTTAGAGCAAGCTGGAAAGGTGCTGCATTGTTCATAGTAAACTGAGCAAATAAAAGACACGATTCACGTCCTTGCTGTTGAAAGAATCCCACCTTTAGTCAGTCTGAAGTTTTGATATGGCTTTTCACAGTATATTTAGCAATCGGACGTTTTGTGTTAATTAGAATAAAACCAGTGCAAAACTGTTTCGCAACTTTTTTTTTTTTTTACCAAGACTTGTCATTGTTTTCTCTTTCTCTCAGATTGCTACTGAAGCCATAGAAAATATCCGCACAGTCGTATCATTGACCAGAGAGAGGACGTTTGAGAGCCTTTACCAGCAGAACCTAATTGTTCCATACAAGTCAGTTCATCTGTCTATGCTTGATCAAAGTCTTATAGCTGACTACATAAAGGAGTAACAAAGTGATTTTGGTGGTTGTATGTTTTCTTTTTTTTTTTTTTTTCAGGAATGCTCAGAAGAAGGCACATATCTTTGGCTTTACTTTCTCTTTTTCCCAAGCCATGATCTACTTTGCCTATGCAGGCTGCTTCAAGTTTGGTGCATGGCTCATTGAGCAGAAAATGATGACGTTTGAGGGTGTTTTTCTGTAAGTGATTAAAATGAACTGGGATGATTATACTATTACAGTGAGGTTAATTTAACCACATACGTTTTATCCACTGATACAATGGCTTGCATAAGTATTCACACCTCTTGAAACCTTCTGCACAAAGTAGTGATTGCAGTATTGAAGTATTCCCCCTGTTGTTGAACAACTAGTTACTATCAGAAGTCTCATACACAATACTGCCAGACGTATGGACATCTGAATACTATATATAACAGCCTTGTATCTTCTGGGAAGGATTTCCACTAGATTTTGAAACCCAAGAGGCTAGGTTCTAACACTATAAAATGTGAAAAAAATTCAAAGTGAGTACAAGACAATGTCTAAAGTATGTTAACCAATAGCTTACAAGTGTGTTCATGAGTCAATGCATGCAAAAAATTAATCAGTACTACACTAACAGGCACACACACACACACACATATATACAGATAAACACACAAGGAATTAGAGTGACTTGGTCATGGACAGTAGTAGACAGAATAGATTATGGGATACAAAGGTTGCTGGTTCCCATGGTATAAGTTAATCATTTAAAAAAGTGAGAAGCATGTCTACTTAGGCAAAGGGCACTATCTGCCATTTTTTTTATTTACTGGATTTTTTGCTTACTGAATTGAAAAACAAAGTCCTGTCAAAATATTTGCTTCTTGTTTGGCTAGACATCATGTATACGCAACAATATTAAGTCTTCGTATTACTTTGCACCAAATTTCCATTTAGTGCATTTTAGTCTCAGAGTTTATGTACAGACTATGTGTACAGACTATGCTGTTCGTGACTATGCTGTTCCCTGATCATACAACACTTAAGGAGTGGCAGTGGGGGAAAAGCAAATCATATTCTGACATATAAAACACTTCTGATAGCTTATTATAAAGCAATAACTAAGCATACAGCCTAGGAACCGAAATAATCAACATCTGTCAAGACAAAGACTTGTCTGTCCTTCCACTTATTTCACTGGAAACTTTGAAAAAATTTCTTTTAAAATTCTTTTGAATTAACTATTCTTATATAATGTATATTGATTGTTTATTTTCAGTGTAATCTCAGCTGTAATATATGGAGCCATGGCTATGGGAGAAGCCAACTCCTTTACTCCAAACTACGCCAAGGCTAAAATGTCAGCCTCCCATATCCTAATGCTCATCAATCGAGTGCCAGATATCGACAATGACTCAGAGGAGGGAGAAAAGCCGGTATAGTGCTCTTTCCCTTTGTTTCTCTCATTTCTCTTTCTCTAAATAAAAAGAAACACCCTTGAAAATAGAATTCTCATGTGCCATGTTACCTTTTATTAACAACACTCAAAACGAATATTAGGCTGAGGCTTCTGTATCTGCTTTGGTTTTTTAGCATAAAATGTAACAGTAACACTGAGAAATTTGTTTCACATTTTCAGTGTAGTACATTTCAGTTCATGCATGTACACACCTCTGGAGTAACGCTGTCTTATGTTCGCAGGATCACTTCGAAGGGAATGTGTGCTTTCAGGATGTGAAATTTAGATATCCGTCACGGCCAGACGTGCCTGTACTGAAGGGCCTGCGGCTCCGAGTGAAGAAGGGTCAGACCCTTGCTCTGGTGGGCAGCAGCGGCTGTGGCAAGAGCACCACCATACAGCTGCTGGAGAGATTTTACGATCCCCTAGAAGGCACAGTGGTGAGACACACACACACACCAATATCAGCTTTTTTACTGTGCATTTAACTTATCCACTATATATAAACACATTGGGCATTTAGTCAGGTAAGAGCATGAAGAGACACTTTGCAGTCGTGCAATTACTGACTGTACCCTGTATATTGCTATGCACAGACCCCTCACCCCATCTGTCACTGGAAAGTGACTACCATAGGATCACCACTTAATAGGTATTCTTTAAGTGGACCAGTTTCTGCACAGTGTGGCAAGTGTGTATGATGCTGGTACAGCAGTGTAGCTAGGGTTTTTAAACACCTCACTGTCACAAAAATCCCAAAAAAATCAAACCAACAGTGCTGCTGTTGTAAGAAACTAGTACTAATGAAAGGCAAGAGGATGATTAAAGGCAGATTTACACTGTACAATTTTTCGACTCAAAAAAATCACACATTGTAAAATAATTATTTAGTCATGATTTGAGATTGGTGGTCTTAGAAAACATAAAAACATGAGCTCACCAGCAGCCATCATGACAAAAGACAGTTGACAACAAAGTTCTGGCACTGGAACCACCACTTACAGTGTGACAAGTAATAATCTTAAACGAATTAATATTCTTGTCAACAAGTCTAAGTGCATGGATTGCTGGCTTATACTTCCTGATAGCCAGAAGGTACATATAAGAAAATACCATTCAGTGTCCTCTGTTGTTTATTTAGACAAATTGCACAATAAACCTATATCCAGAATGTGAGACTGCTCTCATGGTCTCATACACTGCCTTCTGCAGGGTAGCAAGAGTAACACAGTAATTATTCCTCATTAAAACTTGGCAGAACCTATACAATTTCTCAACACTATGTGCTGTTTCTCATTTTTTAGTAATGTAGATGATAACATTATCTGTGTTTTGATTGGCAGATGCTAGATGATAACAACGTCAACAAGCTAAACATCCACTGGCTGCGCTCTCAGATTGGTATTGTATCCCAAGAGCCTGTGCTATTTGACTGCAGCCTGGCCGAGAACATCGCATACGGAGATAACAGCAGGCAGGTCACTCAGGAGGAGATCGAACAATCTGCCAAGGCTGCCAATATACACTCTTTTGTAGAGGGGCTTCCACAGGTATACATAATTACATGATGAACATCATTTTGTTTCAGTCCTAATATTATTAAAAACCAGCATTAATTCTTTCTCATGTTGCTAATAGAACATCCATCCCATCAGACCACATAAAACTCAAGTATTTTATATAGACTAAAAACATTTTACCTCCATTAAATGCAATATTAAATCACAAGTTCATATTTTCTTTATTCTAAATTAGAATAAATACGTATCTGCATAATCGTCAAATTAAGAAACTGTTCCTGACATTTTGATGTAGCATGTTTACAAATATACAACATGGAAATGATATGTGATGTACAAGCATGTGTAAGCATGACGAGTGAACATCCTCTAACTGGTCTGGTGTGTGTGTGTTTGTGTGTCTGATGTATTCCGTCTTTCAGAAATACCAGACTCAGGCAGGTGATAAAGGCACTCAGCTGTCAGGCGGACAGAAGCAGCGTATCGCTATAGCTAGAGCCATCTTGCGCAACCCCAAACTGCTGCTGCTGGACGAGGCCACATCGGCTCTTGACGCAGAAAGTGAAAAGGTACTGAGCCATAATGTGATTTTTAACTTCTAGATCTTCTAGACTTATTGATCTAGAAATTTAAATTTGATTTAACATATTAGAAAGAAGTATAAAAATATTAGGAAAAAAACAGACTTTAAAGTTGATACATTCAATTCAATTTTATTTGTAAAGTACTCATCAATAGATATTGTCGCAAAGCAGCTTTACAGAAATCCAGATATAGATTTAGATCCATATTGAACAAGCTAGATATAACATTGGTGAGGAAAACTCTCTGAGATGACATGAAGAAGAAACCATAAGAGGAACCCGACTCAAAAGGGACCCCTCTGGGTGACATGGGGACAGTGAGATTATAAATCATTACAGTATACAAGATATAGAAGAGTAAATACAAGTAGTACTAAGTATGTATAAAGGATGTTCAGTATGTGGATGCTGTGAATAAGAGTTCAGGGATGAACAGAGGACAGTCTTTAGTAAGTGTAAAAACGGTGTACATTGTGATCAGAGTGCAAGCGCGTATATGTACTGTAAGAAAACCAGTGTAAAAGCCCCCACAAGAGGAAAGGACCAAAGGTTTGTAGTGAAATGAATGACAGTGAGTGAAATGAATGTAGTGAAATGAGTGAAAAAATCAGACATCTTTTTGAAATCCATCTTAATAGCAGAACTACCATGAATAATTTATCCAAACATTGCTTTTGCTTGTGTTCCACCATCTAAGGGCTTGTGATTGCATTGTCTAGGGATATAAATTAAGCCCAGTGTGTGGATATTGCTTTAATATAAACAGCATGGTGCTTGAAAGGATTGAAAGAGTGAAAACTCAAACTCATAGCAGCAGTAACTCTGTGCCTATGCAGATATTCAACAGCATGAGGGTGACTGATTTTCTCTGTTGGTGCAGATCGTGCAGGAGGCCTTGGATAAGGCTCGTGAGGGTCGTACCTGCATCATAGTGGCTCACCGGCTGTCCACCATCAAGAACGCTGATGTTATCGCTGTATTTCAGAATGGTGTGGTGGTGGAGCAGGGCACACACAAACAGCTCCTCAGCCAGCAGGGGGTTTACTACACCCTCGTCAATTCCCAAATGGGTTACAGCAAATAGGCAACTACTTGAGAAGAGTGACAGGGAACCAGGCTGTTTTATGCAGTATGGAAATGTAATTTTTCTACTGTAAAGAGGCATGGGGTTGATCCTAACATTTTAGAAGATCTATTATGTAAGACAGGATTTAGATGAGGTTGTAAGTTGCGGATGTGATTCTTTGTTCTATGAGACGTAGTCATTTTTAATATTTAAAGGCTGTAATAGATGTGGTAGAGGAAAAGCCATGGTCACAGTAAGAAAAGTGACAGGGACAGAAGATACACTACTGAAGATGTTAGTACTTTTAAAATATCCTCTGTCTGCTGGACATGTACTCACTTCTAATCTGTAAGTTTATTTAACTATTTCACTCACTCGGTTCAGCTTCATAATCAGTTACAATCCATAATACAACTAAACGCATTTATTAAAATAACAATTTAGCCACACACTTCCAATCATAATGACAGGGAGAGATATGGAGGCTGATTTACAGCGAGCCAAAACCTGCCACTGAAGTAATAAGAATCATTGGCTACTTTGTGTTTGGCAAGTTTGAATGTATATAATTATGACTAATACATATTTATTTAAATTAAGGAAGCTTTATAAAGAAAACAGGTTTTCAAAAAGAAAAATTGGGACTGGCACTTACACAGCTAACATAATGTTCTGAATTATTATTAATTCTTATAATTATTATTAAAGTTCTGTCATGGCACTGTATTGTGTTCTAATAGAGCACAAATTTTTTTATACTGGCTAGCTACTTTTTTTGGAATAAAGTTTCACTTATTTACATTTGCTAACTTTTTTTTGTTTTGTTTTTTGTTATAAATGTGATGTTAGACTGTAACATCCCAGCAACCCACACACACACACACCCACATATCATTTATTTACAGTTTTATTTTCAGTGTTTTATGTCTACCTGCAGTAAATTCATACAGGATGCATTAATGTTTTACAAAGTCCTAAAAATTCCTGTCTGGCACACTATTATAATTACATAACTCACAATTCTTAAAGTGTAAACACATTATTAAATGGAAATTATCAGTGAATTATTTCAATGCATACAGACAATCAGCATAGTGCTATGGAATGACTACATTTGGGGGAAAAATTTGCTCTGAAAGTATATTAGTATCCATAGCATGTGGTTAGTCACCTAATTTTCTCCCCAGTTTTGGTCACCTGCCAATTGTCACCCACCAGCCAGCTCTCCCCAATATATGACAACTACCATGTGAGGAGGATGAAGGGTAACACGTTTCCTCCGTGACACGTGAAGCCAGACACCATATCATATCTGAATACCAGTTCGAAAACAGAATGCGCTATCCTCCCCCTTCCTCATATGTGAGCTAACAGATGCCCAGGATTAGCTAGTGGCTGTGATTGACAGGAAAGAGACCGCATGCCTCCCACCCAGAGAACAGCCAATTATGCTCCCTTAGCTCCCAGCCACAGATAGCTGTGGCATCGTGATCTCCCGACTATAGGGCAAACATTTTTCTGTTATACCACTCCATAGTTCCATCTTTCTTTAGCTTAAACATGTAGTACTTGCTGATGCCACTACTTTCATGCAAATGTGCTTCCTGTTCAGTTAAGACTTGACACAAACATGCTTATTCAAACAAAAACTGAGTTAAATACAGATCAATTCCAGGATTCACATTAGCTTGGAGCGCTATAACAAAATATGAAGGATTTACTCTTGAACATTTGAACATTTCACTTGTGATTAAAATTAAAATGAGCAAAACAGTACATAACAGAAAACTAATTACAGAAATGAAGTAAGAATGATTGCATTGTTTCTGTTCACTTGCATTGATCTTTGCATGGGGGTTTATCGTGTTTTCTATACATTCAATATACATCAGTGTTGTGTTCCATTTTCTGTGTAATCCACATCACTTTCTCTAAAGCAGCTTTGGATAAAGTTTAAATCCATAAGATAATGAACTGAACCATCTGGTTCTTTGTGCATTTCACATACGCAGAGAGAGACAGCACATTAGATGATTAACCACCAAATACAGATAGAGCAATATTTACACTTTAACCGAAGCAGTTATGATTTTTTTCACTAAAGGGGAAAGGATACAGGACGTGAAAGAGGCATGTGTTCATGGTAGCAGTTAATCTCATTTTGTGCTGAATTTATTGCTGTGAAATCAAGAGCTTCAGTATTGTGAGCCAACAGAAACCAAATGGGAGGAACTGTGGGCTCTGTGGTCTATAAACGAAAGGGGGATTATTAAGTAGTGTTCACATTGTACTTTTGCCTCCCTATTTTCTTATTGTCTAAAAAAAATTTAGCTGTCTTTTCCACCAACATACAGCTTCTATTTTTTTTTTTTTTTTTTTAAAGTTGGAAAACTTGTATAGCCCTAATTAAGGTCAAAGACTGATCAGCAAACATGTATGTTGTAAATCCTAACAACGGTAGATGACGTTGCCATCAACTGAATTTTTATTTAATATTCTGTTCATTTTCTTTTTAATTCTTCATTGATTACTAGGGGTGTAACTATCTGATGATTTGGATTGAGGCGTTGATTTAAATTATTCGATGCAACAATCACAATCATTATTGAAGGACAAACAACTGCTGTGTAAAAATAATTCATATTTTTAAACTGATGTGTAAACAGTTTAATTGTCTATCAAGATGACTTTCCCATAACTCTGATACTTTTAAAATAGTCCTATTTTTATGTAATTATCATTCACGAATTAACAGTAGGCCTACAACAGATTCTGAAGAAAGTTTGATCAAAGGCTGCTAAATTGAATCATATCATATGGTAGCAGATTCAGATATCGACTCATTTACTTATGAATCTAAATCATATCGTATTGCGTGAAAGCCTGAGGTTTAATACAGTTAAAGGCACTTTGATCACTGCTAGCTTGTCTACATAAAGTTGAAACCATACTAAAAGAACTCCATTACCCAGACAGCTTTACTCTACAGGTGGGACAGGGTCGTGACCTGCATGATATCATGGAAGGAGGTGCACAAGTTCTGAAAGAACGTCTCAGCGTCTGTCTCCGGGCAGGATTTCCAGGCGGTACAGGAAGCAACAATCCTAAAATTGGAAGCAAAATAAGCAGGGTAAATAACACACTATTAATAATATCCAAACTTGTTTAACTACTGGAACATTTTTACTGCTGCAACCTAACAACTCTGCCTAACAAAAAAGACGTGCGTATATATTTCTGAGCTCACCTGTCGTCACGGATGCGGTAGAAAAAGCCATAGCCGTGGTGCACCATGGGAGCGACGGCCCCCAGAACAGTCGTGTAGCCGACAAGGCTGGAGGAAAGAACGAAATTCCCTCCTCCGCCACTGCTCAGACAAACGCAGAGAAAACTTTCTTTGTCATTCTGTCCATATTCGTTATTGACCCTTGGCATATTTCCTCTTTAATCCTTTTTAAATCTCCGTATTGCATTTTTTTTTTACATTTATGTGGATTTTGGACTGTTCACATTCAGAAGAAAAGCACACATTGACATGCTCTGCTTTTGTGACACTACCGCTAAAATATAGTGCCAGAAAATACTCTAAGTGTTATCAGCCAGCTAGTTATTTCTCCCACTAAACATATATAAAATCCGCATGTAAAATCTATTCATATGTCATTATGTCATCTCATAATAACAAAAATAGGGCCTCTGATATTTTCAAGAAGCTCAGTCCTGGTCTAAAAACCCCCCAAAAAATCAAAATTACAGTATAAACTATTATAAACTTACTGTATAATAACATGTAACTTCAGTACAAATCTCCTGCAGCAGCATGTCTGGCTTTTCTACACCAATAAGATTATGAAATAAGACAAACCTCTTAATGTAGAGAGGGTCTGAGTAAAGCTCAGGAACAGGAAGTCCTTCCTCCTTGGCGATCAGATACAGGCCCAAAAGATGCCGGTCAAAGCCTGAGTAATTAAAAAATCAGCACAAATTCTGTGATTATTATGCTACGAACATAAAGACTGGAACTAATGTGGTAATGTAGATAAGACTCCAAAATGCAGGTTAATTCTAGGCGCAATACTGGGTTTCATGTGATGAGAGTTCCATGTGATGCTGTTTCACGTTATGGTGTTTCACGTGTTAGTGTTACACATCATGAGAGTTTCACGTTATGGTGTTTCACGTGTTAGTGTTTCACATCGTGAAAGTTTCATGTGATGAGAGTTTCACGTTACGGTGGAACACGTATTGGTGTGTCACATGACAGTATTTCATGTGATGTAGCTTCACGTGACAGTTTTGTGCGACAGAGTTTCACGTGACAGTGTTTCATGTGATAGATTTCACATGATTGCATTTCACATGATGGCATTTCACGTCAAAATTTTGTTTTGTTTTTTTGATGATGAATAAGTGAGTATTTTTTAAAACTTACTCCCATGTTCGTAGATAAAAAGCTGAACTTAAAGAAAACCACTTGAGACATGTTTCATACCTTTTCCTTTCTGAGCCTCATCCATCAGTTTGTTGTGTTTGTTGAAAGCACGAAGCAGCGCTTGTCTTTTCTCTTCAGTCTGTGAAGGAATGCTAATTTAAAAAATACTCAACTAAATCGGCCACTTGAAAGATTAAAACTGCAGTCTGCAATGTTAATGTTTCAAAACTCTATTAATACCACATACCTTCATACCATAATATTATATGGTACCATAGTACCATTAAAAAAATGTTATTAGCAAGATCCAATGGATATCACTAGATTTCTCATTTCCAGCCCTGAACTTAGCTCCGCCCCTCCCTCCTACTTAGCTCTGCCTGTTTTTCCTTAAAAGGCAACTCACAAGGCATATGCAGGTTCAACATATTGTAATTCACCATATAGGCAGCAGAGGCCTCTAAAAAAATGACAAACTGCTCCTTTAAGCTCTACAAGTTCAGCTGTAGGTGCACACGTGATGGTGTTGTTACAGGCTGCTTACAGTTGCCGAGGGATTCAGCATGACTTTGCACCAGTGTAGGGCTTCCACTGTGCACGGCCTCATAGTCTCCGTGCGGCCGTGATAGAAACGGCGTGTGGTGGCGGTCTCATAACAACTCCCAGGTCTGACAGACGGACAACGAATGAAAGAAAGAAAGAATATCACTTGGCGTACCACCATTACTGCATCATGTGATGTATTAGAAATCCTCACACTGAGAAACCTAGAGCAGGATAGTGTCGCAGTAGCAGATGCTTACTTTCCATGTTGCCTGTAGTACGCTAACTGCATGGCCAGCTGTACGAATGTGTCCGGGTGAAGATTCTTCTTCTTGATCGCTGCTTTCCCAAAAGAGGTGAAGGCATAGCAGATGACCTGCAGATCCTGAGTCTGGAAATGAAACCATCTATTGAAGTCATGAAAGTCAGGAAAACGTCACGTAGTAATGTCTCAAATCAAACTCTTTTTCTGCACGAAATGGAAATGAAAAATTACCATAAGGTCATCAACTTGCACTAAAAAAACTCCAGAGAAATTTAAAATCTAAACCTTTTTAGCTTTTACTTGGCATCTACCATCTAGTCACTTGTTGCAAAAAAACTTTCAGCAGAATCTGAACCACAGCATCACGTGGTGGCTTCGTCCCTTCTACTATATGGAGAAGGTGCAACCTCAGCGGGGGGAAAAAAATTGCCCAATGTTCCACACTTTATCCAAGTTCTCTATAGGTGAACACACTCCTCGCATGCAAAGTGAGCCAGCTCTAGAATACCAGTGTTGTCTTGATATAGTCAGACTAATTACACTGCTTCATTTCCGCACCATCACGCAAGCTCTTTATGGTCATGCATTACTAATTTGGGTGGTGTACCTTTACATGGGTGGTGTACCTTACATGTACATGATCTCACACCCTGTAATATATTCTCTAGTTTCAGTGATGGCTGGTCACAATATTGAATGGGAACGCTAGAAAAATCTATTACCTATCATTTACTTAGGTATCAGTTTATCAACTATTATGAAATCATCATAGGCATAACATTTACGGTTCTATCTTTTGACCCTTAGTGTAATTTCTACTTTGACTGGACAATGTTTGCTTAGTCTATATGCTTCTAGTTTCTCCTCCAAAGCCATTCTGAAAAATCAGTGATTAAGAAAGTAATCTATCTTGTTCATGTATTACACTCGTGACTGTATTTCAAATGCAGCATCTCAATCACTGCTGATGACGTGTTATGGATGTGTCAGCGAAGCAGGCTTGAATAAATTAGCCACAATGCACATGAAATCTAAGAAATCTAATGAAATCATTTCACTTGACACAACTTTCAGCGATAGTTTGTGTGAATCTACAGTCTGGGCTAGAAAGAAATCAGCCCCAGCCCCTTCTTTATGCCATTCTGTGTATTTTTAACACGACTGTATGTGGTGGTGTTTTTGGTTCTGCAAAAATTAAAAAATAATCTCCTTTACAGAAAATAAGACAATGTACATGGCCAAAAAAAACCTGAGCGTTATTGTTATTTTTTTTTCCCCTTGCAAGAGAGCGAGTGCTTAGTCCTGCTAGTCAGTTTATACCAGCGGGTCCTGCCTGCTTTGTAATATGGCCTAAATTTAAAACGCTGGGCCAAAATAAAATTGAAACATGATGCAGAAATACAAGCGCAGAGATGCTATACTGTGTGTGTGGGACTCACACTTTTGCTGTACTGCTCTTTAGCCAGCTTAATGTCTCTCCTGACTTTTTCATCTACAGTGAACACAAGCTCTTCTGGATCAGGAAGGTCTCGTACCACTTCTGTACCCTGCACACAACACAGTGATGTTAACACACACCCATACACACACACACCCATACACACACAGCACACATACACACACACACACACTATGTCTCCTTACCTTCCATTTTCCACTGTCGGCCTTCACTTTTTGGTCCATGTAGTAACACAGCGACACCAAGACCATGGCATCATAGGGTGCGTGCTATAATAAAAAACATGAACAATAATCAAATATATGTAAGGACTTAGGTGGATGATTGCGATAAAGAGAATGAGGCTGATGAGGCTGGATTTACATCACAGTTTGAGGCAAAGGTGCCGTCGGCGAAGCTGATAAAGTTGTAGGATTTATCACCCCAGCGGATAGTGGGGTCTCCTGTCAGAGCCAGCTTGGTCATCTATATTAAAAAAAACCAGAGAGAGATTCTTAAAATCTTTAAAAAAAAAAAAAAAAAAACCACTGGAGACTCCTTTCAAAAATGCTAAATAAACATCTCCTTACAGAAAACTTCACCATATCAACAATTACACACATTTTTTTTTTACCATGTTTATGTGGAGCATCTGCCACACTGTTGAATGAGCTGTTACTATAGAAACGATAACATATTACAATAAGCGCATTAACATAAACCTGTGATTTGCATTATCCAGTGATTTGGTGTCCACTATGCGACTTCTGTGTCTTATATATTCTAATAACTGTGGCATCACAGGCATGTATATTCACAGTCAAAGGAGCTCTAGAGTTACGCTCAACAAAGTTGGTCAATGTGCATAATGTGTGTGTGTGTGTGTGTGTGTGTGTGCGTGTGTGTGTGTGTGCGTGCGTGCGTGTGTGTTACCGAGGTGTAATTCTCCGGGGTGGAATATGGCTTTGCATCATCCAGTGTGAGAACAAACAACGAGCTTTGGATGGTCTCCAGTATGGTCTTATTGACAGGATCGATTGAGATCAGGTGCTCCCGTGCCTGGAGAACAACGCAAAGCGAGGAATTGCAGTGTGTTTGAGGCGACAGTAAGTGATTCTCAGATTCTTCAATGTTGACTCAGTGAGTCAGCTCTGGTTGTTTTAGTAAACACTATGTTGTATGTATACTGTACGTTGTTTGCTCTATGATAAGACTGTTATATTATACTGTAAGATGATTGTTTTAGAGATTTAGAGCAATCTCAGTTCTGACCTTAGCCCATTTCGTCCTCTCTTCACTGGTCAAAGCAGCCAATCCATCACCCCAGACCTCTCCATCACAGCTCTCTTTAATGTAGGTCAGCTGCCTAAAACGTCACACACACCACTCATAACACAACTGTAATTATTCCTTATTCCTAACACACTACATGCTCCATCCAAGAATGCCAAGGTTGTTGGAATTGTAAATGTTGTAATTGTAAATATCTCACTTACATAATGGCAACTGAGCATTTTGGAGGTCTGGTCTGAATAAAATGGTATCATCACAAGGCAAAATGAAAGAGAAAAACGCACCTCAGTAATTCAGGAGGAGTGAGGATGTGTCCATCACAGAGAGCATCGAAAGTGAAGATTCTCCCACGACACATCACTATGAGGTGAGAGGGACACGGGCCTTCGCTTTCTACAACACAGAGACCACACTTCAGATCCTTTACCTTCTACCACACACACTTCACTTTTTGCAAAAGAAATACTCATACACAGTAGTGAGCGTTATGGCAAAAAATCACAAGGCTTGACATTTTCTCACTGGAACTGTATTCAGAGTTGGCGAAATCTGATTAGGTCCAAAAGTTTTGTCAATAAATAAGCAGCTTAATTTGCACATATTTTTTCTTGAGTACAAGCGCAGAAGTTTGCTATTTAGAGATGGACTCATCTGCTCCATGTATAACTCATGCTAATTTAATTAACACTTTTATCAGTTCATAACCTCAGTCCTCGAGATAAGCAGTGTCTCAGATTAAGATGCTCCTCCTCCAATCTCCACTATGGAGAAAAAAGAGAAAAAAACCTTTTCCTGGACTTTAAACAGATGATATTATTAAGTAATTAATAGAATCATATTTATGGATTTAATACTGGCCTCCAGTGGCATTTCATAGGTTTTTGTGTATTTGCAGCCCAAAACACAAATGACAAACAGCAGAGCTGGAATTAATACTGCTCAATACTGGAGCTGATATTGCGCAAGAAAACTATGCTTAAGTTCAAGGTCAGGATCGCACATAACTGAGACACGCCTCTGTTGTACTCAAATTCAACCCTGTATGCGCAATCTCTGAATAGCAACACACACACACACACACACACACACACCTGTCTTGAAGTAGTTGACAATGCTGTCCTTGTTAATTCCAGGAACTTTGCAGGTACAGAAGAGCATGCAGAACTGATCCATATCAAAGGCCATGTTTCCTGATTTATGGACGGCCAACTTCTCCCTGAACAGGAACACACACCATAATAAACACTCGGCAAATACATAATTCAGAACAAAAGTATCTACATGATAACATATTAGATTATTCTAGATTATTCATAATATAACATTGCGTCTCCGTTGCATCAGCTTTGCATCAAATACACTGAATGGACTGATGCACTGAAATGATTCATGGCAGAAATCGAAGCCTAATTTCTAGAAACTCCGAGCAGAATACTGAACTATTTATTGGCCTTAATTTTTTAATCATTGCATTGCATTGCATTAATAATACCCAAGCAACGCGGCTTTGATTTTTCATATTTTTTAAATTAATTTTAAATTAAATATTAATTTTTTAATAAATATCCAAGGCTTTCTCCAGATTCATTTTTAACCTTTACAGACGTCCTATTCTCACTTTCTTGCTATTTTTAACTGTATCATGTAAAGAAATCGATGTGCATAAGAGAGAAAAAAAAAAATCAAAAGTCAATAAATTTAGGACCTTACAAACTTGAGTGTTACTTTACCAACTAAATGTCCACATTTTTCCAAACCGGAATTTTCGTATTTCTGCAAGTGCCTCTGAGCGCTTTCACACCTATTAGTCCAAAAGTGATCAACAAAAACTTGAAATTGATTTTTTTTTTTTTTTTAAATTTGGTTTGGTTTCATATTGTATATAATTAAATAATCCCAAAATCACAAGTTTATTAGACAATATTGCGGTACACCTAAAAATAATAATAATGGTTGGAATTAAAATTTCTTCAGGAGTGGACGGATTGGTCAAGAGTGTTTGTGGTGAATGTGTTGTGCCAGTGATGGTTGATCATTTGTACTTTGTATATCATGTTTAATTCAGCTGTTTTGCTCTCACATACCAGAGAATTTGATGAAAATATTTGGCATCACTGACAGCAGGCTAAATTTTGTCATTTTCAGTCAAATGTTCCCTTCCCAAATGGTTTGAAAGTATCAAAGATAACACTTCCTTTAACAGAAAAAAAACATAAAAGTCTGAAGCCTACTATACTGCATCTTAATGAAAGATGTTAAGATGTTGGACTTTTGATCAGAAGGTTGTGAGTTCAAATCCCAGCACCACCAGGCTGCCACTGCTGGGCCCTTGAGCAAGGCCCTTAACCCTCAACTGCTCATTTGTAGAAATGAGATAATTGTAAGTCGCCCTGGATAAGGGCGTCTGCCAAATGCCATAAATGTAAATGTTATATTACGTTGTAATGAAACTGAAAGTTTAAGCAGAAAAATAGATGTAACTTTTGCAACCCATTTGGTATTTTCTGCATTTTCCTGACTGCCTTATTTGCATTAAATGTGAGTAGTAAATGATGCCCACGTGCGGATGAGGTCCCAGTACTGAAGTGTAAGCCACGTCGACAGACTGGTCCTCTCCAACTGCGTCCCCTCACACGCCGGCCAGCAGTGCTCCAGGTACGGCCCTGGACCTCCGAAGTTCACATTGAGCTGAGACGGGATTCGAACTTCCAAATACGCCGTGTCCAACCACCATTCTTCCAGCTAAACAAAAAGCAGGAAGGTTTTCAGTCATTCAGGTCCCTGGAAATGTCTCATACAAATTCACGACTGGATTTAATTTTAATATAATTGTGCAGACATATCAGATTAACATCAGAGTATCGGGTCAGAGCTAAGTCATTCAACGGAACAAGAGGGGCAATAATTAAATGTAAATTCTGTTAGATCAGTGTTACCCAGTTGCGCCTGCTCTTGGCTCGTTGTAGAAGTCGTTGGTGAAGATGCTTCCCGATTCCCTCAGCAAAGCGCTTCACGATGGCTGCTGTGTTGCGAAACTCATGCTCAGAGGCAAATGGCTTCACTGGAAAAAATAAAATAATATGGAGTTGAAAAAATTATGATTTGCGCATTTTATTTTTGGCTTCACATGCAGCTGTAATTTTCCTCCATTGTTCATGTTTTTTATGAAAATGAAGCAACTATGATTTTTTGTGTTTTATTTTGATATTTTAAAGCAAGTTTTGACGCTCAGTTAAAGCAAACTGAGTTACATTCTATACTCGAATTTGTGTGTAAATGTAACTGAATTTTTAAATAATCTGCAGGGCAAAATTAAAATTTTGGTGGCAAAGCATTTTAAATTCACCAAATTTAGATTCAAAATTATTAAGGCTACATCCAGGCACTGTGGAAAAGTAAACAAGGCCAGATGCAATCATTGTTTAAGAAGTCAGGAATCATGCTGCACAAAACAGAACACTGCACGACTATTATACACCTAACTGAAATTTCATTTCATTTAATTCAACTTCAATCACTTTAGCAGTACATTTCAAATACAATTTCAAAATACAGCAAAATCATAATTACAAAGTTCCAATACAAATCCTAGTGACACAAATGTCATCCCATACAGCACAAACACAGAAAGCTTAACATGACTAAATTTTACACGCTCAAGAAAACATATATGTCTGGTGGTCTGGGAAATCCCTTCACACTGTAACATTTTGGCATTTTTCACTATACTATGTACAGTGGCTTGCAAAGGTATTCAACCTGCCTGGAATTTATCAGATTTGTTTGAATAACGTTGAAAAATAAACATATTCCTCCTGTCAGTATTTTTATTGCAGAGAACGGTGAGGCCAACAGTCACTCTGAAGGAGTTACAGAGTACAGTGGCTGAGAGTGGAGTGAAGGTGCACCAGAAAACCATTTCAAGAGCTCTGCATAACCGGGGACTGTATGGGAGGGTGGCTAGAAAGAAACCCTTGCTCAAGATGAGCCATATTAAAGCATGAGAGTGACCCATTCTGGATCTGTTTTTTTTTTTTTTCCCCTTGATGAGACCAAGATCGAGATACCGTATTGGGGCAAGTTTCAAAGCACTATCTGTGGTGCAAACTACATTTAAATTTGCATGTAATTTAAAATGTAAAAAATAAAATAATAAATATGACCATGAGGACTCTTTTTAATACTCACATAGCCTACAGCTATTTTACAGCTGCTTCCATACTTGCACCATACTTGGCCACATGTCACTTCACTTCTTTTAAAATGGCTCCTTACCTGCCTATCTATAATTTTAAAAAATAAAATAATAAAAACATTTTGGAATAGTTTTGGTGAAATATTCTCTTATAATTGACATGACAATGTAAGTTATAGGAAGAAGATCTGCTTTGGCCAAACCCAGTTTTTTCATCATTTTTGGGGTTTTCTAAAATTCACCTGCAACAACACCCGATGGGTTTTCCCAGACCGCCAAAAAGAACTACCAGACAAATAATACAAGTCCACACAAAGACACAAACATTAAATTCTCCAATGGAAAAAACAACCTCAGAACTGTGCTTTCAACACACAGAAGCGCTCCACTGAGCTCATCCTACCTGCGTCCAGGTATTTGTTGAGACTTTCCTCCAGGGACGGCACAGGCAGCGGTGGCAGCGTGGACTGATACTGGAAAGTTCGCTCGGCTACAGATTTAAATGCCTGGTTATCCATTATTACACCTTTAGTCCACAAAAAAACAGTTATAATCAGTGAGTTCACTTTCAAATATATTAAGTTTCAGAAAATATACTTAAATTGAGCTGTCAAACTTCATGTGAACAAGCCAAGAGCCTACACTAAAGATTAAAGAAACAATTCAGCAAAAATAAATAAATAAATAAAAATTAAACACACATACTCTTCCCCTTAGCTCAAATGATCAACCAAGGCATAGTGATGCTAGCAAAGATAATTTAGACAAATTTTGCACAATGCTAAACAGGAGTTGATAAACTCTTCTTAACCAAAACCTTCTGACCAATCAGAATCAAGACGTTATCCACGCTGTGCTATAGCACAATGTAACTGACTCTGGAACAGAAATAGCATTAAAAGGAATAAAAACATATTAGGAACAATTGAAATAATAATGAAAAAACATTATTGTACATATCTGCATATTTGATATTAAGGTTATATAAAGTTACAGTTTCTGTTGTTGTCATAAAGGGATCTGTTTTTTGTTTTTTTTAAACACTATAAGGAATACCTGTCTGGAAAAAAAAACAACAACTCCTTTTTAGGTAACCATCTATCCATTCTCAGTACTGCTTATCCTACACAGGGTCACAGGGTAACCTGGAGCCTATCCCAGGGGACACGGGGGAACAAGGTGGGGGACACCCTGGACGGCGTGCCAACCCATTGCAGGGCACAATGACCCACACACACATATATATGCCCTCACACACCCAGTCACATACTACGGACAATTTGGAAATGCCAGTCAGCCTACAACACTTGTCTTTGGACTGATGGAGGAAACCGGAGTACCCCCAAACCATGGGGAGAACATGCAAACGCCACACACAGGGCAGAGGTGGGATTCAAACCCCCAACCCTGGAGGTGTGAGCCACTAAGCCACCATGCCCCCTTTTTTAGATATAACATGTAATAAATACTTTACACATGCACTGCATACTAACTTGTCAAAGTGTTTGTGGACAATAATGGACAACTAGACAACTGGAAGTTTGCTGAAATCCAAAGGACTTTGCACAAATATAGTGCACTATATTGTATATTACATATAGAGAGCACATAGAAAACCATTTAAAGTTGAACCAGGCTTAATCCTAAATGGCTTTGCACTAATATAGTCCACTACATAGGGTGAATATAGTCCACTACATAGGGTGAATATGCAACAATTTTAAATAAAGAGTATAAAGTCATTGAACATTTAGTTTATAAAGAGCTCTACTAATGTACTGTCCATTGCAATGTCCGATCCAAATCCAATGCCCGATCCAAATCCAATGCCCAGTCCAGTGTCCTTTCTAAAATTACACTACTACTTTAATAAACAAGTTCAGTGTAAATAAACACTGCCTCACCTCAAAGCAAGATGTAACGATCTGCAAGAAGAAAAGATCATATAATCAAGAAGTAAACAGCTGGTGATGAAGTCCAGATGTTAGTGTTGTTATTACAGGATGGACGCGGTGCAGTAGTACTGCATCTTTATGTGATCTGACTCAGAACCGGGCTCTGATCCCGTAACCTTTCACCCAGTAGCCTGTACTTTCCGTCAGTACTTTCCAGCTCAGGGAAAGTAATGAGGCAAAATGGCGGCCTGTGGAATGCGATTTCAAAATACAAGTACCAAAGCTACATCATGGAGTAATGCGTTTCTCGCTCCTAAATCATGTTTTCTTTTTTATTTCATTGGTTTTACCAACATAATCCAGATATGCAAATATTTGGCACATTATTTAAATAATATCTGAGGCATCAGGGAGTTTTTTTTTTTTTTTTTTTTTTTGGTCATTAGATTCCAGTTGACATTATTTATTAATTAACCTTGATCATGGTGGGTTGTGATTTCCAGGACTGTAACAAAATATTAGAAAAAAAAATACCACAAACTCCCTGATTATGCTTACTTTCAGAACCCTGGGTACAGAGAACCACTGCTGTAAAATTATTGTTGCATTTTTTCTCATCTTGAAATTATAAATATTGTCAGGATCATTCAATTGTATACATCAGTTCAAAGCAGTCCCTCCACTGGAGTCCCTCAGGGTTTGGTGCACAGGCTCGTTTTTTTCCCTCTATAACCTTTATCTCTGGGTGATGTAATACAGTTGGGGTCATAAGTCATAAATCTGCAAAATGTAAAAAAAAATTTTCACACTGAGCACAACTGAGGGACTCGTATACAACTATTACAAAAGGTGAAAACATTCACTGATGCTCAATAAGGCAACACGATACATTAAGAGCTGGGGGGTGTAAACTTTTGAACAGGATGATTGGTGTAAATAAATTATTATTATTTTGTTTAAATATCTTGTTTTTCTCATTTAGTACTGCCCTTCAGAAGCTGCATAAGATATCTACATGTTTCCCAGAACACAAAACAATTTACACCGATCAAAAGTTCTTAATGTATCGAGTTGTCTTCTTAAGCATCAGTGAATGTTTGCACCTTTTGTAATAGTTGTGTGCGAGCTCCTCAGTTGTCCTCAGTGTGAAAAGATGGACCTCAACATCATATAGCTGCTGTTGGAAAGGGGTCAAATATGCAGAAGATGCTGGAAAAGCAAAGAATGTGCAGGAGCTGGAGGATTTTTCTGAAGAACAGTGGTCAGTTTAACCGCTCAGGGACTCACAAAACATAAAAACAGTCGTTGATCATCCAGGTAACAACACGCAGTATTAAGAATCAAGCGTGTGTAAACTTTTGAACTGGTTCATTTGTGTAAATTCAGTTATTATTGCGTGTTGTGGACTATATGTAAACATGTTTTATGTGAAATAACTTATTCAGGGTAGTACTAAATAAAAAACAAAATGCAATTTTTATGATCCCTCTTAATTTTTTAAATTATTAACATTTTGCAGGTTCTGCAAGGGGTATGTAAACTTATGACCCCAACTGTATCTTCACATGGTTTCTCCTAATGTAGTCATGGTGATGAGACCAAACACACGCTTGTCTTTCCACTATCAGATCCTAGCATCTCATTATAGATGAGCTCATCTCCCAGCAGGACTGAGATGCAGTAGATTCCTGAAAACACATCAGCATCACTGTCTCATTGAGAACCTGCTGATCAATCCCTGTCTGATCTCGGTACAGTCTTGAAAGATCAGCTGTTCTCAGCACATGTTGCAAACTGACCATACAGATATAATATCAAGATGATTTAACCATTTCTCACTGTGCTTGTTCAGTCTGTTGTCATCCTGTGAGTAAATAAAAAAATTAGTAACACTTGCAATGTAGCCCACATTCATAAAATACTGTGCTTACAATTCTTTGTAAGTTGGTAAATATTCCTTATATGCATTTTTTTTATTAACTCTAATAATGGCTCATAACTCAGATGGCAAACTGACATTGATTCAACATCTAATTTGGGTGGCTATCTTGGCCCTCCCTATACAATGTTGGCCCAGCGTGGGTAAAGGCGCACTTTCAATAACATCCATGCCAAAGTTGGCACAACACTGGTCCAACATTGGCAAAAGGAGCACTTTTCACAACAGCCCTGACAATGGTGGGACAAAATGGGCTTAAAAGTGGCTGAAATCTGTTGGCCCAATGGATAAAATGACGTTGGTCCAATCTTCGCACTCAACCTTGACCCAACCGAATGGCTAACAGCCCAATGTCAGTTTGCATAACCATTACTAATAATGACATGCATAATTATAAAGCAACTGGAATATTTATTAACATGAAAACATTATAAATGTTATCACTGGATGCCTCAGGTAAAGTCAATAATATACTAAATTATTTCTGAGTCAGCATGGTAACATAGTAGATGATGTCTCTGAGCAAATGAATGCAAAATGCTGGAGTCCTCCTTTAAATATCTGGCAAGTTCTAAGCTATTAAGCTAATGGAGAATAAAAACTCCAGCTAAATGTACCTATCAATATCCTGACTCTGCACTCTGGACAAAGTATAGGCTAAGATAACATATATTAGTCTACAAGAGCAAAAGAAACCTCACGTTGATGTATTTTTATTCAACATTTACTCTTTCCATCAGACAAATAAATACCAAATTTACTATTCTGAATGCGTCCACTTGTGAGGACTTGGCTCAGCTCTTACTGTGATGAACAAAGTGCTCCTTGTTTTGTAGTCAGTGTTCACATTGAGCACTGATGCTGCTCTTCAGACTGGAATACTGATTAAGTGCTTTCCAGGACAAAGTACTATTCCTGAAGGATAGTGCTGAACTCCTATGCAGAGGTGTTAACATTGCTAAGAAAATCCAGAGAGAAATCTTATCACAAAACAAGGTGTCAAAACTGGTAAATGCTGTAGATGTTGGGGCTGCGTATGTATTAAAAAAAAAAAAAAAAAAAAAAATTAGAAGAAATAACACAAATCACAACAATGTTTTTAATGTACCTGTTATTTTATAATGTATGCAAAAAAAAAAAATAGCATTATCCTTAGCCCTTACAGTAACTATTACACTGTTAAAATTCAGAACCACAACAGCTAATCAGTGTAACATTAACAACAACTGTTTAATCTATCTGTGCAATATCATATCCACTATTTTTGGGCTCACATGCAAATCTAATCCAGTGATATAAATTCATCACATTCCATATTTATTGATGACTTCCTTGGCCAGGGCGATGTAGGCAGTCATGGCATCTTCTGTGGACATGCCTGTTAAGTAAAAGGTGAAGGATTTAACATTACAGAGCAAATCACACAGCCTAAAGGGTCATGACTAGCATATTCCAAAGCAGTCATGTAGTAGGCTAAGCGTTTAACCGTTATTTATTCAAATTCCACTGTCAGAATATTTAGACAGAATTGCAACCAAATGATTAATAAGAAGCAAAATGTATGTGTTATAATATGTACAGAGTGCACTGCAATAGTTCAGTACCTTTCCTGGAATTCCAAGCATCCCATTTTGCTTTTCCTTTCATATCCAACATTCCAGGTGCATCTGCATTAAAGAAGACACTTTCTGCTATTTTTAGGCATTTTTAAAGATATAAGACTGGTATATAATGGATCAGGATTAAGGTATTTGATGCTTAAGTGTCATTACCGATGTTAATGTCCCCAGCAATAGCCTGCTTGTAGAGACCATACAGATCCAGTAGCTCCTGATCAGATGGCCTAGTCTTCACCTGTTTTACATCCACTGCAATCTTCTCAAACTCTGCCTGAAAAAAAAAAGTATTCTAACACTTGCCCCTGGCTGCATTATGCTTTCTGAAGGTAAAGCATGTGATATGTAGTAATATATTAAAAAAGCATGTTAATGCATGTCATTTCATTGTTTCTTTAGTTAAAGCTGTTAGGTAAAATGCACACTGGGGGAAATAATCCAGCATGGGTATATCTGACCTATTTTCTCCATGAATTTGGTCCCACTAAGCCTGCTATTAATCACTACGCTGTATTCCTCTACTGCAGACAGCCTATTGTTCAGCTAATAACCAACAAATGCATGTGCATGCCAATCGAAAGTCCCCTTGTAACCGAACAATCATGCAGTGAATTACAAAGAAGCACAAACCCACTGACCTCCAAGTCCAGCTTAAAGAGAAAGAGCAAACCGGACTGCATCTCACAGGTCCAGTTCTGGGAACTCATCACCGTACACTTCAAGTTGTCCCCATGTAATGCTAGGTACGCGACTATTCATTTTTACTAGTGGAATTTAAATATTTAAATAAAAAAAAAAAAGTAGTTGATTAGTCATCTTTTCCACAGATAAAGGAAAAATTGATTCATGATATTTTTGTCTATTGGCTAATGGCTAGTAAGTTATTTTATTAGTGCAGTTAAATGCAAAGAACAAACCACACATATATTAACATCCATACACGTTACATTTAGGCTACAAATTACATTAATAGCTTCAATACTTTCTAAGACAATGCTGTTAACGATCAAAATAAATAAATCTTTGCACTATTTAAGGATTTCTAAAAATGTACTCATGTGTGCAGCATGGAAGCTCATGTCCATCAACAGAGTCTTCCTTATAGCTCAAAGGCCACCGTTCCTTATACAGAGGAGCATCTTGAAGGTTCTTACAGCCTGAAAATGACTCAGGAGTTGAAACATCATGTTCAAATCCAGCCTTTGTGAGTGGGTGGGAGTGTGATAAAAAAAAAAAAATCAGTCCCGCGTTCACCTCTACTCTTCATACCAAGTGATATTGTTCCATTAACTCAAAAGAGAATAAAGACTTTTCCTAGTGGAGTCCTTCACAATGTGCGGCTGACAATAGAATCGGCTTGAACTACTCTGAAATATTTTCGGACTAACAAAAGTACATTTAGCTTCCTTTTTTTCCTTTTTTTACTGTATGTCTTATTGTTTTTTCCACCGTTCTGACTAGGTGACATTCCCACCTATAGTCTATGCAACTCCTACTTCATACACAACCGTTCCAGCTTCTCAGAATCTCTGTTCATGCAGTTTGGACATCCAGCCTTTTCTGTCCAGAGGCCATTCAGGTGCTTGTTCAGTCCTCTGTCATCTTGAGATTGGGTGACTATAACTCACTCCTGGCAGATCTTTCCCTGCGCGCCATCTGACCCTTGCCACTCATCCAGAATGCAGCTGCACGAATTGTTTTTAACCATGCCAAGTTCTCCCACACCACCCCATCGCTGCGTTCCCTCCACTGCCTTCCTGTAGAAATCCGTGTCAGATTTAAACACTGATGCTTGCCCACAAAGCCAAAAAGGAACCAGTGCCCACCTACCTTAAGCACTTAATCACACCCCGCTCCCTACGAGCCTCTAGCACTGCTTGATTGGATCCACCATCCCTCAAGATACAAGGAAGACATTCATCAAGACTGGTCTCTGTCCTGGCACTCTGGTGATGGAATGAACCATCCCCAGCTGTCCAAAGCTGAGTCAGTGTCTGTCTTCATACGAAGATTAAAGACCCCTAAAGATCTGCTTCTGCACCAAGTACCTGAATTAACACGTCTACACTTCACTTCTAACCTTCTCTAATAGGGTTTTAGCTTGATGGCACTCTTAGTCCCTGACCTAGTGAACTAGTATGCGGATATATTTTTGGCAGTGTTTTGAAGTTGCTCTACATCCTTGTCCCCCATGTGTCATCGCAATCTTCCGCTCTTTCACATCATTTGCATTTTCATTTACATTTATGGCATTTGTCAGGAGCTCTTATCCAGAGTGACAGAGCGATGCCCAGGACTGGACTTGAGAACCTTCTTCACTAAAGGGCCTCACATGCCATTGCTTTTTTTTTTAAATGGGGCAAAAAAGATGCTAAATGCAGAATGACGTAATAGTGGACGATTGCTGACGACAGAAAAAGAAATCTGACTTGTTCAGATTTGCAAAATTTGCAAATTTGGTGAAATAACATAAACGAGTCTTGTGATCTTTGAACACCTCATACAGCATTCAGTTTCTTGCAATGTCCTGATCCTGTTATTTTATAAGGCGTATTAAACATTCCTGCAATAAATACCCGCAGAAGTGCACCTACAACAGAATAACATTATAGAAAATCAATTCTATGCGAATGTTTATGGTATTATAGAGCGATAACAACACATTCTGCATGATGTTGTAAAGGATGAGAGCTCACCTGCAGCATTTTCTCAGTCAGCTGTTTGTTTACCGCTCTGTGCGCGCGCAGGTCCGCTCACGAATTACACAGGGCGCTCGAGCCGAGCTGTCGCGAGCCAAAGTGTGAGCGAGCGAGCGAGCGCTGATTGGCTGAGAGAAAAACAGCGGTGCATTCAATGGCGCAGTAGTTAGTCAGCGTTTCAAAATAAAAGTGTGATTGCACTAAGATGTACAAATATATTTTTGTGTGTGTGTGTGTCGGAAATCATCCGATCAACGTATTAACATTTAAATAATCAGATAAAAGGAAAGCTACTGGTCTACATTAACCAGTCAATAATCTGATTTCTTTTAGTATTGTTGCTACAAATAGCTTAGCTATTCATTAAATTATAAATATAAAAATTACAATTGTAATCCTCAGACAATTGCTGTGATATATGAGGAATAAAACACTTCAGCAAGTTATCGTAAAATAATCAGCAAGGGACAACCGAGTTACTGTTACCACAGCAAAGTGAATTATTTTCCAACAACAGCACATCCCAAAGTGTTTTATTCCTCTTATACCACAACAACTTCATAACAACTGCAATTTTTTTTACTTTCTTAAACAACATGTCATGCTTTTATCCATGTATAGTTATGTTTAAAGTTGTGGAATGTCCATGAAACAAGATAGTTCCTGTTTCACTTGCATTAGAACAGCTATAAACAGTCAGTCCCTCACCAACCTGTTTCTTCTCTCTCAAAGTTAATTAAAAAAAAAAAAAGCAGCTTGTCACTTTACATAGGAACTGGAAGCACAAACTCCTCTGTCCTGAAGACTCTCCTATAGCAGAAAACTTACTGACTGTTAGAAAGCACTGACACTGGAGACTCCTTCCAAAGATGGTAAATAAACGTGTCTGTACCGAAAGTTTCACCATATCAGTGGTTGACAGTCTTTGTTAAATAACACATTTTTTTTAAGATTATGTGGACTGTCTGCCATAAAAGCCCCTGTGAACGAGTATATATTAGCTGATTTGAACCAGAGCTTGCGTTACTGTCTGTGTGGAGCTTCACATGTCCTCCCTGTGTCTGTGTGGATTTTCTTCTATATCATTTACACTGATAGTGCTTGTTTTGTTGGTTTGGAGACATGAGAGCTAAATCAAATTTCATTGTCTAGTTCCACGAACAGAAAGCATTCCCTGCACTCTCCATCAAGATCCAGGCGGAGACCCACTCTGATCTTGGAACCACATCCTCCATTACCAGGTCTTGGTTTCTACACCACTGAAGGAGAAATCAATACATCAATAAGTCCATCAGTAAGTGCAGCTGCCCAGTGATACACCTAACTCAAAATAAACATAAATTATGCCTTGAAACTTATGATATCCTGCATTAATGGGCTGTAAAATATAATGACTTGATGTAGAAGCATGTGGTACCGTGCAGCACAGCTGCCAAAAAGATACCACAATAAATCATAAATAAATCTAAGTTCTTCAGTGTTAGATGTCCTATTCATCAGTTACCTGGTGTGTGAATGTGTGTAAAACCTTTTCTAGGTAACACAGGTAACCCTTTAACCTTAGTACAGATGTATGAACATAATCTTAAACTTAAACCAACAGAACACATTAGGACCAGGTTCATATTAATTATAGGATTCTTTTATTTGAGTTATTGAGGTTTGGAACAAAATCATTTAACTCAAGGCACCAGTCAAATGAGTTAAAAGCTGTAAGGACTCAATAATGATTTGCACTTAAAAAAAAAGAAAAGAAAAAAGAAATAATCAGGGAACGAGAACCGCTAGTGTAAACGATAAAGAAGTAGATAGGGTGATATAGTAAAATTTATTATTATTATTTTTTAATATTGCATATAAGTGGTTATATTTGTGTAGCATTCACTCATTAGTTCATCAAAATGTATTATATCTCAAATTTCCTTTATGTTAGACTGATCTGATAGCAGAAAAGGAAGCTAGACTAACATTGCTAATTTAATAACTGTAAAAAAAAAAATGGTTTAATTTATAAAAATAAATTTTTTTTTTTTAAAAAAAAAAGCACCACTACCCCAGTTCACCTGATTTCACGCGGTTTATTAGACTGCGTTATTCCACCTGAACAGCAGGCGGCGCGAAGCCTTTTAATCCAAAACGTTTACACCTCAATGTTAATGCGACGAAGAAGAGCACAAAAACAGATATGGCCGCCTCCACACACACCTCACACGCTGCAGCTTTAGAGCTCTGTGCTATATTTTGCGGTAGGACAGGAGAGTAAAGATCTCACCGCTGCAATTATTTTGAAGCTATATTAAAGCGACCGTGTTCAGCCTGGCTGGATTCAGCTCATGAGAGCAGGATGGCCACACCGGGGAAAGCCACGAAGAAGGAGAAAAAGAAACCGGTCCCGGTGAAAACCTCCCTCAACAACCCGTACGACTTGAAGTGGAAGCCGTTAGAAAAGGGGCACGCGCGATTCATCCTGAAAACGGTGACGGAGAAACTCGACTCGCTCGATCTCCGGAAACGACACGTGAAAGTGTTTCGCAAGTGGCGAAGCAAAAGAAAGGCCAAGAAAGGAAACTCGGATTCAGTGAACACCAATGAACCGACTCCGGAATCACAGGACGCCGCTGAACCGACTCCGGAATCACGGGACTCCGCTGAACCGACTCCGGAATCACAGGAGCGAGGCTGGACCGATAAGCACCTGAGGCACGAGCTCACCATCGGCATCAACGAGGTGACTAAAGGCCTGGAGAAGAACGAGCTCGCCCTAGTGCTGGTGTGTGACTCGGTCAGACCCGCCCACATGACCAGCCATCTCATCTCTCTGAGCCAAACCCGCTCGGTCCCCGCGTGCCAGGTCCCGGGACTGAGCGCGAGTCTCGCGAGATCGCTTGGTCTCACCAGCGTGCTCGCGCTCGGGTTCAAACGCCAAAGCGGCGCGTTCGCGGATACGATCGCGGCCCTCGCGCCCAAAGTGCCGCCGCTGGGCGTGGCTTGGGTGCCTACAGGGACAGGGGTGTGTGAACCGGAAGTGGTTCAGGTGTCAGGAGAAACCGAGCAGCAGCCTGAAGAGGAGGAACCGGCAAGAGGGAGAAAAAGAAAACTGGAGGATTCCCCTGAAGTTAAGAAGGACCCGGTCACTTTACTGCAACCTCTTAAAGTAAAGAAAATCATCCCAAATCCTTCAAAAATCCGGAAACCAAAGATAAAGAAAGCAAAGCAGAAGTGACCATTAGTTCTGGGAATTTTTGAGGTCAACTAACCTGAACATTTTTCAACTCCTGGACAGTTTTTGGCCTCTTGGGCCCCTTGGAATAATGCCACCTTGTTCCCCTTAGACATTTTCATCATGCATGACGTCACAATGTTTAATTTTGCTTACAACATGGCAATGAAATAGCAAAGCCATCTTATGAGAAATGATTGTCACTGTTCTCAAAAAATGAGGAAAATGTTAACAGAAATGTGTGTACAAAAATCCAATTTAACATTGAATGAAGTTAAGAAAAGAGAACATAAGCACTGACACTTGCACAATCCACAGTCCTCAACAGTGCATCAGGTATATTATTATTTACTAACTGTATTAAACACTGAAGAACACAGTTAAAGAAATTATACAGCTTTTTCTGAGATTGAGTGAACGAGAGTTGTTACAGGTTCAGATGTCTTTATTTTATTCAAATATCCATGCTGGTATTCATTTGTATATCTTTAACAATCAGATATTTGGGTGGCCACCGTGTTTGACATGGTGCTGGTACAATTTATCTTTTAAGTTCATTTGAAGTTCACACAACCTGCAATGGAGTTTAATAAAAATCTTCAGAGAAAGCTGAGCATCATTTCAAAACTACATCAGGTATTTTAAAAAAAAAGACCTTGTAAATAAGGCAAGTACTTTGGATGACTTTCATGAGGGGGGAAAAAAAAAATCATGCTTGGTTCATACAGCAAGCTTCAGGACTGCATACACACACACGCACGCACACACACACACTCGCAAAAAGCAACCTGGATTTGAGAATAAGCATCGGACTTAATGTGAGATTATTGTCTAGTTCTTTAAGATTGTAATTTAGATGTGCTTTGAAGTGTAGACACTGATACATTTGTCAATTATAAGAGAAGCAGGAACACAAAGGCGTTTTCTACTGTATCAAAAAAAGCTTTTTTTTTTTTTTTTTTTTTTTTGAAAGTCCCATGTAACAGCGATTAAATCAAGTAATGAGCAAGTTTTCAGCTGCATATAACCAGAAGCACAGGGAAAGCGGAGCTAGAAAGACTGCGCAATCATCAAAGTGACGATGCGCACGTGATTGTTCGTCTCGTCTGCTTCTTTTGTGCTTGTGTGTGAAAATTCCCAGCACATGCCGGCAAATGTATCACTGAACTTTTGTCCTTACGATTGACGGATGGTACATATATAACTTAAATACAATTCTAAATATCAGAATTGTTTGAAATAACAGACTAAACACTGTGGAGTGAACAAAATTTAAAACGAGGCTTCACATTCTTCTAGGTTTGCACACACTCATGACCTAAACACAAAACACAAAGGATAAATCATCTTCAACATGCACTAGAGCATCCAAGCTCTGTTAAGAGCATGTTGTGCTTCGGAGAGGAGAAAAAAAAAAAAAAAAAAGTGTGATACATTCTTCACATGTATGCAGCAAAACCCAACAGGGAGCTGGAACTACTCAGAGTTCCACGGTAAAGACTTTGGATGTGACCCTGCCCCCTTTCTCAGCCCCTTTGTAAACCACAACACGTAATAAATATCGCATATTAACTATACAGGTTCTAGTTCTTTCACACTGATTCGGAACAAAATAAAGAAAAAGGGCTTGAGGGAGTTAACCGATCATCTGAAAGACGTGCGCTCGTCTATCTTGTATGTGCATTTTTTTTTTTTTTTTTTTTTAAAAAGAGACAATAGTTGATGCATGTCTTAAGAAAAGAATCGTGTGTATACAGTATGAAGAAGAAGAAGATAGTCTGAAGCTGATGCTTTTCACATTCTGCCGATATTTAGAGAGGAAAAATTAACGAGAGAATCTCTCATAACAAAAATGAGACCTAAGAGAGCTGCACGATGGAACTCATTCACTGAATGGATTTTCTTCATGTTTTGTTTAACTACCGCCCGTGTCCCGTGGACCTGAATGTAGCAGCTGGTTACTGTAGCACGAGGCCAACCTGAAAGAAAGGCGAGAGACGTTAGTGACTGACACACTTCCTTGATAACTAAGTAAGGTTCACTGAAATCTTCAGAATGTCTATTCAGGGAAAAAAAAAAAATTCAATAACAAATCAGTGTTATTAAAAACTGCAAAGTGTTTTCAGGTGCTTTCACATATGCAGCGTTTAGTTCGTTTGAATGGAACCCTGGTGTGTTTTTTCTCCTCAGTGAGGTTCTTTAGGCAGGTGAGAACGAGTCTGAGTGAGGTGCTTTCAGTCTGCTTCTAACTCTAATACGATTCATTTGAAGTAAGGAAGTGATTCAACAGTGAACTGACTCAAATGCAAAAAAAAAAGTGAACAAAACATGCTGTGTGTTTTTGTTCATAGATGCAAGCTGCTAAACTGAGACCGATGACAACTGTAGAGCTGCAGAAATGCCATGAGTTTTGGATATTTGCACCAACAAATAAGCAGAGAAACTAAATGCTGGATGTGATGCACAAATATATATAAAACTAATCATTTATAGAAATTCATTTATCAATTATAAATAGATTTCTAAATGTTTTTTTGTGATTTTTGGTTCATTTAGTGATGTGCAGTATGAAACCAAACCAAATTGCAAACAAACCAAATATTTGGATTGTTCAAAAGACTAAAGTAGACCCCGAAGCCACAAAAAGGAAATCCTTACTCATATTAAGACTGATATAGCTTTGGAAAACATTATGCTGTACTTGATACAGCAGTATGGTAGTGTACAAATAATTTTTTTTTTAAATTACAATTAACATAAAAATAAGATGAATATAAAAATGAATGAATAAATGTGTGTGTGTGTGTGTGTGTGTATGGGGGGGCGGGGGGGGGTATGAGGATATGTAAAAACCATATTGCAATACTTAAAGACATTTCTTGATACATATTTTTCACAGTATTCTGTTTTGTGGAGTCATGCGATTAAAAACTAGAAGCTCCGATTTTGGAACATTCACAATGGTGCAAGTATTTAACGTGGAAAAGGAAAGAAGACGATTTGTACAAAAACATATTTTAATACTCAACTGATTCATATGGATATTTCTGCAAGTTCACTGCTTTTTTTGCTTACCTTCTCAGGCTCCATACCGGGACATTTCCAGTTATAAAGGTAATACTGAAGGTTCCCATCTCCAATTCCGAACTTGAGCTTTTCCAAGAAAGTCTTATTCTCCATTAAATCCAGAGCATTAAAAACATCAAAGCCTTTCTGTAATAGAAGGAAAATCAGAATCAGTCAGCTGATTTGTTACACAGCTGAAAAAAAGTGTAACTGACAAAACGGTATTAACGGTACACACTGCTGCTTCGTTTTCCATTGACAGAGCTCTTGATGCTCTATATATGAACAGATCATTTGGCTGAGAAAAAGGAAGCAGAAGGTACACCCCAAAGTGAAGCCTTAATTATGGTTGGGGGGAAGAAGTAAAAAAAAACACTCAAAAGAGCCAGAAACTCTTTGCATACTAGAGGTTTTGCATGTATCCTATCACACAGTTCTGTATAATTATAAACCGGGTGTTGTTCTAGAGTATGTATCTACACCAAGGGTTCCTCAAACTAGGGGCTGCATCCCCACATGGGGTCACCTGATTGACAAATGAGGTCACGAGAGAATCTCCTATACTGTTTCATTCAATTCATTCTCAAATTTTATTTAATTTCAGTCTTTTTCAATATCCTGACATGCCGTACTAATGGATTTCAGCAAAAAAAATTCCACAACCATCTACCTCCGCTAAACAAATTAGTTAATACTTTTGAATGTAAGGTCAGAGTTTTCGAACTGAGAGGCAGGCCATGACAATACTCATGACGGCAGTCTTGAGAGTGTGCTCGTCAGTGTGCATAAACATTGCTAAACATTGCTAAACATTTCACAATTCAACTTGGAAACCTGACATGCTGGGATGTTTTGGCTCTGCCATGCCACCTAGTGGATGTCGATTTTAAATCTTCTGCATGTACACAAGATACGCAGCAAGTTTTTGAGTAATAATGCTTGGGTTACCGCTGCTTCTGCATGCGCACGCAAAATCACGCATCAAGTATAAACCAGGCTGCTTTGTGTCAGGCTGTAACACACCTCTCTGGCGTGGATTCTCCTATAACTTAATATAAATTCCTATATATTATGAAGGTACCACAGCAATCCTAAAGGTACCTAATCCTGTATTAACCCCTATCACACTACTTTTGATAATGGTGTGTGAATTAATTTTATAGTCGTGTTTTTCAGTCCCTATGTTTAATCTGTACTGTGGCATGGAAATCACAGACGTACCAGTTTCGCAAGGATGAGCGCATCGTTCATCAGATCCATCAGCGGTGTCTCCGTGTGCACGTTGTAGAAAGAGTAAGCTGCCTTTAGGCTTTTGTGCAGCGGGTGGTGCATCACTGTGGACGGCAGCGTGTAGAAACTGATGAAGTCAGTCAACGTGCCACCAGAACCCTGAACAAGAAGACAATGAAAGGAGATTTAAATACGAAGTTCAGTAAAAGTAAAGCATGACACAGAGAATGCATAAATAAGTAAAGTGTTACATTAAAGACTAAAGTAAGCAGAAAGGTAGCTGAGGTTTGTGGAAGCATATGAACACAGTGTACCTCCACCACGTATGTGTCGATGATGTTCTCCTGCGGGAGGAACCAGTGCTGCACCTCCTCCTCCCCCATGACGGGCCACAGGTGGAACTGGCTCAGGTATTTCTGCAGCAGTGCCGTCACCTGCTGCACATCGCCAGCCGCCATCGGCCTCAACCCAGGAGTGCGCGTACTCTGTGGTGCAAAACAAGGAGGGCAAGAAGGCTTCAGAAACATGCGTTTCTTCTGCTACAAGAAACTTTCAATAACATTTTCCAACACCATAATTACATCAAATATTCTCTTTTTTTTTTTTTTTTTTAAATGTTTAAAAGAGAAGGCATATTGACTGATGAATAAAAATTTCAAATAGGTATGTATCTCCATGCCAACAGCGTTGTACTCTATATACTAAATTATGCCAAAAGAATATGCATCCTTTATAAATACGTGCATATTTCCAAAACATAAGTCAGGAAAGACTTACATCAGGTAACCTGTAGAGCTTCATGGTTCTTTGTAGTGTCATGTTTCTGCTAAGGTGGGAAAATTTCACCTCTACAAGCTTCCTTGGGTTTAGAGAGCGATGCCAGTACCTACATAAACAGTACAAAGTTTCAGTACAAAGTAAAAATAATGTTAAAGCATTAGGTTAGCATTTAGACATTAATGATTCATTGTTGCGTATAACGTGTGTGTGTTTTGAGACCTGCATGTGGAGACAGGTTTGGGCAGTACCACCCCAGCGGTGTAGACCGCCTGGAAAATGCCCTCTAGGTTGACCCGGCGCGTGATCTCTCGGATCAGAACCGGAGCTACACGCTTGGAGCGAAGCTTTTTATGCACACACAGGAAGTTGATCTCTACCATCTTCTTTAACCTGAACAAGAATCAAAAAAAGAAAAGAGAAAGAAGGACAACTTCATTGGTTTAGAAAAAGTTATTGTTACCACACTGAAGTTGATTATTCTCCTATAACACTGTTCTGTTCCTCTTATTAGGATTAATCGTATTGATTAATTGATTACAATTTTTTAAATTTATTAATGAATTACACGTCATGCTTTTTGTCCACTTTATAGTTACATTTAAAAGTTAGTACATATCACCACTTACATTATAGCAGCTACACAGGTGCTTCCGCAACAGCCTCTCTTTTTATCTCTCACAGTTTAAAAAATAAATAAATATTAAATAAAAATTTAAAAAATAAAATGCATCTTGTTGTGTTACAGAGAAACATTACTGCCTGTTACAAAGCGCTGACACTGGAGACTCCTTCCACAAATGTTAAATATCTCCTTACAGAACACTTCATCATATGAGGGATTAGATATTTTTGTTGTTGTTGTTGTTGTTGTATTGTCAGAGCTGCTGAATGCAGTTCAGAAGAAAGTCTTTAAAGAAAGTGTTTAATTTGCCTGTAATCAGATGTTACAAAAGTACGAGAAACCTTATAACCTAAAATATTATCTGTATCTTTTAATTTTTAAACTGCACTTCGTCTCGGGCCCACACTCACGTGTCGTAGATGTGGATGTCAGCAGGAATGGCACTGATGAAGCCCACCAGCTTCTTGTTGGACGAGACTCTCACACCACAGTGCCACTGAGGCAGCCAGCCAGGCGGGCGCAGTGCCCTAAAGGACCCGGACGAGGAGAAATAACAGGGACAAACGTGAGGCTAGTCACATTAGTTATTTTAATAAATAAGCAAATACAGCATCACTTAGAACCAAGGTGGCATACTAAGACCACTTGGAAATAAAATAGGCCATAGTAAAAATTTAAGGAAATCAAAAAGACTTGCAAAGAGATGAGATAAATATTTATTTGTTTAACCGAAGCACCATACCATTTAAAAATGTACATTTTCTTTTGCATTATAAGATGGACATTAAATGCAAACTGCACATCATTTTACAAAAAGGCACATCAATTTCTTTCCTAATTCCAAACTGAAGCTGAACAAAAGCTTACGTCTACAAGCTATATAACAACGCTTTGTATGATGCAGCGAATAAATAAGTAATAAACCATTTTTCTCTTACCATTTGAGAAAGTTAGGAGAATAGTCAAATCTGAACATATTGTCATCATCCTCAACGTAATTCTCATTCAACAGCGTGTACAGCTCCTTCAGCTATCAGAGAAGGAAGAAGATAAGGCACATCACTAAAAATCGGAGGAATTTGAATAAATATGTACACGGAACATGACCAAACACTAATCAATAAGCAGAAAAAGGACATACGAGTTGGTCTTACACACACTCACCACTTCAGCATTGCTGAGATCCAGTGTGTCCCACATAAAACCTTGCGGGAGGGAATATGGCTCCTGTCGGACATTTTCCTTATCCGGCTCAATCGGCCCGTGAGTGGTCACCACCTCGTCTGAGATCAAACAAAAGGAATTTCACACTGTATCCAGCCATGTTTGGGAAGAACATCTGCTAAATGTAATTTGATTAAAATTGTAATTCTAACATTAAAATCAAATGCTTGCCAAATTTCCAAGTTAATTTAGGAAAAGATGACAATTATAGATATTATTAACATTCTATAAAAATACAGCTTGATGAATTTCCAACAGGGACACCGTAAAAATCACTGGAACACAGTGTGTGTGTGTGTGTGTGTGTATACATATATACATATATATATATATTTTTTTTTACATCAATCTAATATACCCATACATGCAGTCGTGGCCTAATGGTTAGAGAGTCGGACTTGTAACCCGAAGGTGAACCCGAAGGTCGCGGGTTCGAGTCTCAGGTCTGGCAGGGATTGTAGGTGGGGGGAGTGAATGACCAGTGCTCTCTGCCACCCTCAATACCACGACTGAGGTGAGACCCT
>CM075024.1:4893297-4907351 GCA_037576675.1 Pangasius sanitwongsei | reverse complement strand
ACTTGGATGGGTTAAATGCAGAGCACAAATTCCGAGTATGGGTCACCGTACTTGGCTACACGTCACTTCACTTCACTTCACTATGCTCCTGCAGTTAATTTACTTTGTACCCGCTCACAATATTTTCTAATAAACTCAGTTGGTCACGTTCCTCCAAATATAAACAAACATAATAGAAACACTGCAAGTTTTTCTTCTCTTCAACAAACACAAGATACAGATGAGTTGAGTTGCAAAATACAGGCTACTCATTTGGAATATAAAAAGCCAGATGTTCTCAGACTGAACGTGAATAAACTACTTCACTGGAATGTAAAAAAAAGGAATTTGCTTTCGTTAGTGGATAACATCATGGCTGAGATTGTCTAACATCATGGCTGAGATTGTCTAACATCATGGCTGAGATTGTCTAACATCATGGCTGAGATTGTCTAACCTTCCCGTTTGTGTTCCCACAAAAAACAAGAAACATGAACCAAGAAAAAGCCCGCGGTCACTTTAGAAACACTAAATTGGAGGAACTGGTAATTATTAGGAAGCGATTGCACTGGCTGTGCTGTCTACTCCTTCACATTGCTCCTCTACTGGGAAGAATTCAACTTTCACGTAGAGGGTTTAAGATAAAGTAAGCAGGATTTGTGAGTTCATATGAAAGCGCTAAGACTGATGAACCTGATTGTATCGATCCAGTTCTTCAGCTCTGACTGGAAGAGGAACTTACTGAGCTTAGGGACAGGCTGAGTGTCCCAGAACTGGTACTTGTGCTTAGTGGCCTCGTCTATGTTCTTGGCAGGTCCTTGACACGTAGACAGCAGCTCCATCGCCCTCTGAATGTCCTGCAGCTTTTGCATGGGAATGGCTGGATTCTGACAGAGAAGAGAGACGAGTCAGTGGATGTGGGAGGTAATCTAATGAGGACTGCATTTAAACTGCTCCAAAAGTAAACTGAATGTAAGAAATTACCAACATAAGTAGCATGCCATGCTATGAGTAATCATTTCTGGGAACAGGAAATAACAGCTAATAACAGGTATAAGTGCAGTGTTAGAAACCTTTATCTCCTGAGAATCAGAGGCAGAATCAGACTTGGTTCCTCCTGAGCTAGGTTTTTCTTTCTTCCTCTTCTGTTTCTTCTTTTTCTTCTTCGCACCAAGGTCTCCACCAGGACTCCTGTACAAAAGCAGATCATCTTTAGATTATGGATGGAAGTTTTACCCTTACTGCTGGACTCTAGTTTAACACTGCATAAGTAACAATCATCTTTAACCACCATGTTTAAGCTGTAGAGCAGTATACAGGCAGCGAGTTCATTTTCTGAGATAATGTGTTGGTAACAGATCTGAAAGATTTTTTTTTTTTCCCGCATATTTTTCAGTTAAGCTAAATGAGGCTTGTTAATCTGCCGAGCAACAGCGAGCACATTTTTACATCTTGGATGTAAAAGACACACACACACACACACACACTTCCATAAATGTTAAAAAAAAGAAAAAAAAAAAAAAGAAAGATAATCAACGACAGGGGTGGTGTGACCACCACAAAGTTGATCATTTTCCAATAACAGCATATCCTGAAGTGTTTTATTCCTTTCATACCAGAGCATTCTGCCACCAGCGTTAACAATTTTTCATGTTTTAAAGAAAGACATTTCATCCATTTATAGTTTAATGTTGTGGAGCGGCCATGACACAAGTTAGTTCCACTTCTCACTTGAGTGCCTTCTGTCCTGAAGACTTTCCTGTGGTGGAAAATGTAAAGTTACAGCTTTACCTCTGAGGATTAAAAAGCGATAACACTGGAAAATTAGTCTACAAACGTTAAATAAACGTCTCCTGACAGAAAACTTCACCATATTAACAATAACACACTACTTTAATCCGCCATGTCCACCAAGTCCCTGTGGAGGAGCTGTTACTATAGAAACGAGCGCATTAATATAAGCCGGAACTACTTTGAAAATTACTCAACACCTCCTGACCAATCAGAATCGAGAATGTAACAGCGCTGTGGTCTATCATCATCAACGTCTAATGGGAGCGAGTGTGTTAAGCAGTTCGCGCAATGCTGAACTCCTGCATAAACAGAAAGAGATTAAATCTAGCTAGCATGTTAATGAGATTATTGACGTTAGCTAGCTAACTGACACCGCGGCTAGTCATGTTATCTACATGGAGCTAAGCTAGAAAACACAGCTCGAGCTTTTCATTCAAACGTGGCCCGTTACTGTGGCTACCAAAAGCTGTTAGCTAAAATGACAAGCAGTAAATAAACACAGCCACAAATTAACCAAATGTAAAGCACATATAAGTGCTAACCAGCTGCACAGTTTGCACTTGTGATGGCTGACAGCTGTGTTTTGGTTTTGTTTGCGGTTATTATTACCTTTTTTATTACTAGCCTTTTTGATGAACATGAATGCTAAAGCTGAGCTAGTGTTAGCCTCTAACCCCGACCATTAATCACCCTTTCAGATAAAACTCACGACAGTCGCTTCGGGAGCATTTCAGAAAAAAAATAATAAAAAAGCTCACCCTTGTGTGTGTTCATTTTCCTCTTCGTTGTCTCCGTCGATGCCGCAGGTGTCCTGGTCGTCCAGCTCCAGGCTCTGCTGGCTGGCCGCAGACTCGCTGTCCTCCGCCATCACGGATGGAGAGAAAGGGTCTAACGGGCGAGTGAAGCTTACTGCAGTAACAGCGCCGCCTGCAGGACAGTGTCCATTAACGACTCTTCATAATAAGAGTCTATTGCCTGCGTGCACATAATCGCAGGCTGAATGGTTTATACCACAAGGCTGAATTCTCTGAAGCTGACTGGCCAGGAAGTGTTAAGTGAAGGATGTTGTGTCCTTCATTAATAAATTTAACACTGTAATTGCTGGCAGGTTGCTGTGGTATAAGCAGAATAACACACTCCAGAGTGTGTGGTTAAGCATGCACTGTCATGTTATTGCTCTTATACCACAGCACAATTACCACAACAGTTACAATGTTTAACTTATTAATGAACGACACCACATTCTTTACTTAATTTTGTTGGTTTGAGCAAGCCAACATTCTATTCTGCTGTTTCTTCTTCTTCTTCTTATTATTATTATTATTATTATGAGACACATAATTTCTAGACATTACTCCTCCTAGAGCTTTCAAGCTACATGCTCCAAACTCACCACAGACCTTCAGTCTGTTCGTACTGTTCTGACTGAGTGTGCTATGACTTTTCTAACTGATCGGAATTACAGTTTTCCAATTACAGAAGCTCAAAGTGGGCAAAATTCCCATCGACTTCCATTGAAAACTTTGAACTGTTATAACTCCTAAACCTTTCAAGCTACATCCACTGAACTCAGCATAGACCTTCAGGCTATTCTCACTTATCAAGCTCTATTTGAACTGATCGGACTTACGGTTTTCCCATAGCAGATGATCAAAAATCCCAAAAACTCCCATAGACTTAGACTGACGTAATGTTCACAGCCTGGCTTGGAATGTTCAAGATTTCAAACTCCAACTGTTTAAACAAAAGCCCCTCTTCTCTCCCTCTCACTCTGTCAATGTACCTGTAACAGAGACTCTCACTTCATCTATCTCTATCAATGCCACTCATTCTCTCCATCTATCTCTCTATCAATCTACCAGTAGCACACACACATGCTCTCTCTCCATATTTCTTTCTATCAATCTACCTGTATCACTCTCTCTCTCCTTCTGTCTTTCTTCTAATAACACTCTCCATCTATCTACTTGTGTTACTCTCTCACTCCATCTGACTTTCTACTTGTATCATCTATCCTTCTACCAGTAACTGTCTGCCTGTCACCCTTTCTTTCTTTCTTTCTTTCTTTCAACTTCAAACTATATTCTGCTTATGAAACAGTTTCTAACTTTCAGACTGGCTTCGTCAAGCCAACATCAAAGTTAGTCATGATGACCTTCACCTATCTAGTTCATTACTACATGATGATGGATGGGGTAGTGTGATGTGTACAACCAGTATATAATTTTGGACAAAATTCATACTTTGAAGAAAAAAATATAACCTGTATACAACCCAGGACTATTTCCAAGTCCAATTTATTCATTTATTCAGTCATCTTCAGGAAGTGCTTTATCCTGGTCAGGGTCACAGTGGATCTGGAACCCACTATATTCTCCAATCCACATAGCGTCATGTATTTGGGAGGTGGGAGGAAACCGGAGAACCTGGGGGAATGTGGACACAGCAAGAACATGAGAAACTCTGCACAGACCCTGGATCCTGAAGCTGTGAAGGAGCTTTACTTTATACTTTTTCCATTATACTTTTGTTATGATAAAAATCAATACATGAAGAGATGTCTAATTTTGTCAGAAGCAACCCAACACTGATGAATAAATCAGTCATGCTAATTTTTACATTTTTGAACCATCAGCCCAAGAGACTGACGTGTATTCCTCAAGTGTAGTGTTTTTTTTTTTCTTCATTCCTTCTACCTCTTCCTTTGGACAGTTAATGTTGAACCACAAGTTTACATTTATTTATTTAGTAGATGATTTTATCTCAACCAAATGTCCAGTTGAGGAGTTGAGGGTTAAAAAAAATCTAGCCAACAATTTTGCTGGATGTTACGTAAAGCTTTGCGGTTTTGAACTTCAAACAAATAAAATCCTTCCTTTCAGTGCACTCGCCAAAGCCACACTCTAAAACACCTGCAACATGTTTCCTGACTGGCTGGATGTTACTGGTCCACATTGTTTTTTATCCCGTTTACGGAGCCTTGGAGTTTCTCCTCTGAGCAGATCATTTACAGCTTACAGAATGTTAAATATTACAAAAGTTTACTCACACACAAATCGCAGCATAGCAAAACAGCAGAGGTCTTTTGATCATTAGCACATGTTCATAAGCACTGAGCTGGTTATGGACCACTGCATTCATTTGTTTTTCATTTCAAATCGAAAAATTAGTATGAAAGTATGAAATTTTCTGGCTTTGGAAAAATAAGTATTACATAATGCTCTTGTACTTCTCCTTTGCTTGTTTTTCATCATTTCATATTCATTTGGAGGCTAAAATTAATGACAGAACAACCTGAATATCATGACTCAGCAAGAACTGGGTAGATAAAAGATCATCCATTAGTGCCTGACATGCTGCAAATATGGATCATTGCGTGGTTTTTAAAAATAGCAACAGGGTGATGGTGATGGAGGACGACACAGCGGCTGGAAAAATCACCAGGATGTTCCAGGTGCTGCAGTTTAAGAATATTTTAATCCTTTTTTTTTATCGTATCTTTTATGAAAACAGAAGAAGGTTCCAGAGTACACATCTTAACCAGAGAAGAGCCAGTAGAATAGCTTCCAGTACTTCCAGGTCAACTGAAACGTACTGCAGTTGGCGTTTTTTTTTTTTTTTTTAATATTAGAATTCATGAATACTTTATATCTAGTGCGGTGACATAAGCATAAACAATTACAAACTAGTCAATGTCTTATAATGAAAAAACGAAGAGCAAGAATCTGAAGCCACATTGGTCACAGCCTCACCCAAACTGGACAGTTAAAGATTGGAAAAAGACCAGGCCAGAACCCCTGCCCACTGTAGCTGACAGGTTTAAAACCCGATTTGATCTTCTGTTGTTGTAACTCATCCTGCTCAAGGTTCAAGTGTTGTGTGCTCTGACATGCTTTTCTGCTCACCACGGTTGTAAAAAGTGGTTATTTGAGTTACTGTAACCTTCCTGTCAGCTTGATCAAGTCTCCTCTGACCTATCTATCAACAAGGTGTTTACGGCAGCAGAAGCAATGCTCGCTGGATGTTTTTTGTTTTTCGCACCGTTCTGTGAAAACTCTAGAGACTGTTGTGTGTGAAAATCCCAGGAGATCAGCAGCTTCTGAAATACTCAAACCAGCCCATCTTTCAATAACAACCATGCCACGGTTAAAGTCACTGTGATCACATTTTTTTCGACCTTGTAATGTTTGATGTAAACTTTAACTGAAGGCCAGTATCTGCATCATTTTATGTATCACAGACTGCCACATGATTGGTTGATTGGATGATTGCATGCAGTATGATTGAATCCATTAAAGCAATGATGAATGAAGAAATATTCCAGTGCAATTCCGTGACATGAACACAGTGGATTAAGCATTTGCAATAGGTGTTTAATACTAGCACTGATTCTCAAAATCATAAGTAGCTTTAATTAAAATTGGATTTTTAAAATTGTGGATAATTGGACTCATTTATATCATAAGCAACAAGTCCAGACATTCAAAAGGAGATTGTTGGGGAGTGATTGCAAAGTGGTTATGTCACAGTTATAAAGGGCATCACAGACAGCTTTCATATTCATACAATGACACACATACACACACACACACACACACTGCATTTGGCCAAGGAGCGACAACCGCAAACAAGTGTAGCATATTGATTCATACACAAACTCCCAAGCACGCAAAGACACACTCTGAAATATGCACTCGGTCTCTACAGGTGGAGAAATACACAGTAGAGACACATCATTCATACACTGTACATGTACAAACACACACAAGGTTTATGCACTACATTTCAAAAAATACAAAAAAAAATATACAAAGCAGATATGTGATAGGATCTAATCTGCAAGGAGACGTGAGGATTGTAACGCATCTGCTACATAGGCACTTCAGACAGACGGAGCATTCTGTGTGTGTATGACAAGCAAAAGGAAAAATAACTACTTTCGCTGAAAATAATGTTCACTTAAATTGTGTTTAACATCAAAAACAGTGAATACAATAATGAAAACACATAATACACTTTCAAATAATAATGAAAAAAATTTAACCAGAATTAAAGCAATGCATAGCTGTGTGTCTCAAATATCAAGTGTGAAGCACAACAGGAAGTTCACAGATGCTACAGTGGATACACTGACTGGATTATCGTACTAAGGAGGAAATACTGCATTTGATTGATGCCAATGATTCAAAACTTGCCTCTGATGCATAAAAAAAAAAAGCAAACACTCGCTGGAGACACTGAAACCACAGGACACAAAATCTTTACAGACTCGATTTTCAGTCACAGATTAATTTAAGGAAGACTTTCTGCTAACCTATGACTGAGTGATTTTGTTCAGCTAAGTGCTGGGACACAGTGGACGAACACATGATTAAACATTTACTGTGGACAAGACGCAGTGCTCAGTGCTGTGTGCTGCCAGTTGAAGATCCTATTGCTTACCTGAACACCAGCAGCAGTTCATAAAGCTAAAACATCTCACCTTCATACAATGGCTTTCGTTTGCAGTTTGTTTAAAAAGGCATAGCTGTTGTGCATAAATGTGTTTAGCAGAGTGCTTTTTGTTCATACACAAGCAAGTTCCAGGAAGCTATTATTGATTTCAGTTGCTTCAGCTTTTCACTTTTACAAGTAATGTAAAAGTCAAACCCAAAATCCTTCAGCCAAAAGGCAATTCCACAGGTAAAAAGGCCAAAAGTCAGGGGTCATTTGAGGTGAAAGGCAAGCAGTGGCCTTTCCTCGCGCTTCTGCCACGGACTCTTCTTGTTCTCATCGCTGTCCTCAGGAGCAGCCAAACCATCCGGGGCGCTGTTGCTTGAGGGAAGCTTAAGGTGCGTTTGGGCATGCTCAGTCCTCACTATCTGTTCTTTTTCTCCTCTTGACTCGTCTTCCTCCTCCACGGTGGGATCTGGGAGCGGAGGAGGGGACGGGAGTGGAGGAGTTGGTAGCAATGGAGGTGAAGAAGGCATTATAGTCTCTTCTTCGATCTCAGCTTTGGGCGACAAGGGCCTGAGCGAGTTTTCTTTCGGGCTGCAGGCAGGAGTTTGGCTCTCACTCCCATTGGGTTCTGAATGAGCATTAGCATTACCATTAGCCTTAGTACCCTCCACAAATACCAGTGATGCGCATGCCACAGTGGGTGACATAACCTGGGCCTTTTCCTGACCTTTGGCCTTGCGGCCTGGCGTGACATCACTCACGTCTACGCCCGAGTCTAGACTGGCATCGTTGCTGCCCACAGAGCCGGCGCCATGTGCTGCCCTCTGCAGATCGATGTAGGAATGGCGGATGTGTGCATTCGAGCGGCCATCCAGTGACACAAACCAGGCTCGTGGGTGTGGGAGGGGCTTCCCACCCCTCAACTCCATTAGTGTCTTCTCAGCCAGTAGCTGATCTTCTCCGTTCATCTGCACCACCCCAAGCGTCGCCTCACTTAGCGAGTTGGGGATAGACAAGGCTTCAGGTAGTGCTGCCGGCCACTCATCCACTGTACCTCCGCCTGCCTCCCTCGATCCTACTTTCCCCTCCTCCACCCTTTCGGCCACGTGGTCCACTTGCCCCACTTCAGCTTGAGGCTGATGGGATGCATTAAGCTCTGCACGGATGCTCTCGAGCTCGCTCCGCTCATCTGACTGGAGCAGAAGCGCTTGTCCTGAGAGAGGGTGTGTCCCAGGTAGCCGCATATAGTGGGCAGGGATTAGCAAAGTGGGCCGGCCTTTCTGATATCCGGCTCCGCCCTGGCTTACCTGGAGCTCAGATGTGCAGCAGAGCAGTGCTCCAGGGCGGGGCAGAAGGCCTGGGGGGCGTTCTAGTTGATCCACTGAGCGTGAGAGCAGGAAGTCAGATGGACGATGCTCCACCCCCAGATCCCTCTCTGGTGAAGCTGTGGGTGAAGTTGTGGATGGAGAAAGGCGGAGCTCGTGTGGACTGGCCTTGGTCTCCGAGGACAGGCGGCCAGCTGAGGCAGCATGGTGCAGCGGATACGGGGATGAGGATGAAGCAGATGCGTGAAGAGGATGGACGGTTGATGAGACAATGGAGGTGTAGCTGCGGCGATATTCACGCTGAGAGCGACTCCCGAGCTCGTTCTGAGATGACACCAGCTCATTGGTGGACGAGTCATGAGGGGTGACTTTCAGCATAGGTGTGTGCAGGTCTGGTTCCACCCCCACATGGTCCAGTTGGGTCTCGTTGATGAGGTTGAGGTGGGACATGGACGTGGCTTGGTCTCTTTTGGAGCTGTCCAGCGACGAGGTGAGAGTGTACTTCTGGTTGGCTCGTCTCGAGCGTGAGCACTTTCTTCTGGTAACACAGACATGGAAAATATGAGAGGACATGTAAGATAACATTTCGGATGTCTACAAATACACCAAACATTCCTCAACCACTCAGCAACTAATAATGAATATTCTTAATAAGGTCCTAATACCAAAAACAACAGCAGATACTAAACGCTACTCAATAAAGAAGTGCTAACAAGCTCCTAATATCAAATAGTATTAATTACAAATGCAAATATGCTGATAATACAAAATACTACACAAAGAATAAAGCTAATAAGCTGCCAAAATACCTTTTAATGTCAATTTTTAATGGGCTACTAATACTAAATAATACTCAAATGCTTACTTTGTGTTTGATGCACATACAATAGTGAATAAAAAGAAACAAATGAAGGATGAGATCAGTAAAGAAAACACACACAGAAAATCACACACCTGCAGTAACAGAGCAGAAGACAGAGGAGGAAGAGCAGGATGAGGGCCATGCCTCCCAGTATGGCCAAAAGGAACACAGTGTGGTATGTGCTGATGTCCTTTGCAACCACAGGACCTGGAACACACACACATAATATTAGAGAAGCCACGATTTGAGCAACAGCACACCAACAGTCGCTACTCGTGGCTATATGCTTGCTAGTGTGAACGTAGGGTAAAGCTGCAGTATGCTCGTTGACGTTAGCAATAATGAAAAGTACAGACCTATGAAAGGAAGCAGCATGGCTAGCTATTTAAGTTTGTAAACAAAAACACTGCTAGCAGATACTCAACAACAAGGGTAAATTAGCTGGCTATAATTTTGGCAGCTAGAGAGACAGAGACAGAGAGATTGAGAGATCCAGAGAGAAAGTGTGCGTTACCTGTGTTTATAGGAGACATAGCTGCTACCCAGTAACCAAGCTGAGGGGCGATATAGGTAAGGATGAGCTCACCGCCTCCTTCTCTCTGCACGTAGCCTAAACTGCTCTTCAACCAGGCTCCTACACACACACACTTCATATGAACAACTTTTATCTACATCATTTTGTGACCTTAAGAAGCTATTTTGGTAGTTTATTAAGCCCCCAAATTACAGGGTGTCCCAAAGGTCTCCATATATAGGGGAAATTAAGATGTGTATGTATATTATATGTATATACATTTTCAGCCTTTAAGAATGCCTTTGACAAAAGAAGTATTGAAATAATTCTCATGGCTGGATCAGGAAGCTGTCGCAAGGTTGCGATGGATTTTAACAGGAAACATGGCAAGCACTTCACTGCCATTACATGTTGCCAAACTTATTAACAAATTCAAAAAGACTGGAAGTGTTGCGGACCAGCCAAGAAGTGGACGTCCACGAACATCCACGGGCAAAGGCACAACTGAAGTGGTGCTGGCTTACATAGTCCCCTATATATGGACACTTTTGGGAGACCCTGTATTACAAGAAGAATTGCATACGAATGAATAAATAAATAAATAAAAATAAAAATAACTGGACCATTTCACTGCATAAAGCATCATAATTGTTGTTTTTTGGTCTGGCTTAAGTGATGTATTTCTGCTTTTTTTTTTTTTTTAAATCCAAGGTGTAATTAGATCAGGTTATGCTCAGGTTAAGTTAAAAACATTAACACACTGCAATCCCAGATGTTAAAAAGACACTGAGCAAACAGTGTCAGGACATGCAAGCTGTGGGGTAAAACAACTCCATACTGACTGCAATACTGAATAATATTTACAGCTACAAATATCATCACATTTCAATTTGAATGCAAAAGGAAGGAGTGTTGTGTGTTGTGTTGTGTTGTGTGCCACCAAGATCATTTCTTCTAAGAAGAAAGTGATCCAGTTATTCATTATTGACAAAATCAAAATCAATAGACCTTTTGTCATGAAAATCAACTATTGATTTATCTTACAGACTCGGTCCTTGCTTTAATCATTACACTCACCAATTTACATACATTGACATTTGGTTTGACACGTTGTACTTTTTATCCAATACTAGTTACATTTGATGTTGTGAGATAAGTTAGTTCTTGTGAGATAAGTTAGTTCTTGTTATTTATTTTATATAGCTATAAATAGTCGTTCCCACATCAGTCTCACTGTTTTATTTTGCTTGAAGTTAATAAGACAAAAAAAAAAAAAAAAAAGCAGTTTTTCATGTCACAGAGAAGCCACAAAGCACAAAGTCGTGTGGCGGAAAACTTAAGGTTCAACTTTACTTCTGACTGTTACAAAGCGCTGACACTGGAGACTCCTTCTGTAAATGTTAAATACATCTCCTTACAGAACAATTCACCATATCAGTGTTTAGTAATCTCAGATTATACGCCTCCGTGAATTAGCAGTTGCTATAAAAATGACAACATCTTAAAACGAGTCAGAACTACCATCAGAGCTGCTGTTATAGAAAATGACCAATCAGAGAAAAGAATTCAAGCACACATTAAACAATAAACAGAAAGTATTAGAAGTGGGTTGTTTATATGTTCTGGTGGTGGTAAAGAGTTTGCAATAGTTCACATGGTAAATGTTTATGGTTGAATCTTTTTAAAGGTATTTTCACCTATAAATGATGGAGCCTTGGGCCAGCACTGAAGGAACACTATTATATTATATAGTATTATAGTATAAGTAAATACCAAATTTAGCATGCTATTAAATCAACCAGAATTTGCTGATGATTGTACTAGTCTTATAGTAATTCACTAGGAATACCACTATGTGGCAGCACAAGCACTGACCTATAATTACATTAGGCGGCACTTTCTTGACTGATTTATTTATAAACTAAAAGATGACGAAAAAAATTAAACAAGAGCTACAAAGCTGATGAAGCTAGTTTATGTTTGTTGGAGACCAGGAGTGGAAAAAGTACTAAGAAATTATACTTAAGTGAAAGCATAGCTAATGTGTTACAATCATACCTATCCTGCCAAAAAAAAGGACTCAAGTAAAAAGAGATTGCTACTTTTAAATAGTATTAAGTATTAAAAAGGAAAAAGTTAATGTTTTTAACTGATGAATTTTAAAATTAATGTCATGTTTTCATGTAAAAACGAACTTTAAATACTTTTCTAAAAAGGTTCTTTACGTTTGCTGCTCATATGTATGACTAGAAGGAAAATATCATGCACAATATTTACCACTAGCTAGAATTTGATTTGCCACCTACCCAATTATGTTAACTACTGGAATCGATGCTAACCTAATCTTGCACTGGCAAAGAAAAATCTGGCTAGTTTTGTTAAATACAGAAGGTTAAGTTAGCAAATTAGCGACACATACCTCAGCATGCTTTTTCACATTAGATCGAGGTCATGCCTTCTAGAGATTTTATACGAGTCTTTGCTTAGTCCAGTATATTGAAACGTTTTACCAAGGATACAAGTTCCACACTGCAGTCTGGTGGCTTATCCACATTTTCAACATTAATGAACCTGATTGGATGCTGACCTGAGCCCATTTGATTGATATGCAGCACAAATCATTGGCTGGATGAGAGAAAAAACAACGTTTTTTTTAGCCTAATAAAAATGTAAGGAGTGAAACTTGGAAATGCAATTGACAAAGAGGACAAGTATATAATTTCAATAATGGGAATAATATACTGTATCCCAAAATAATGCTTACTAAGTATAGTAACGAAATACAATTATGAAGTAAAATTACAGACTGAACACACACACACAGTCAGTTTAATGGGGTACAAAGAGTCACTGGGATACAATGAAAGAGCAAGAGCTTTAGTGATGCAGCATATTTTCCGTGGTTTTCTACCACAGCCAGCGTTTCTATCGATTGCCATTTGACCTGTACCGACTCAGCAACCCCTCAATACACACACACACACACGCACGAGCACACACACACGCACACACACACAATGACACTGCAATACACAATCCATCAGAAAACACCATGCAAGCATTTGCTACAACCAATTTTGCTGACAGAAATAGAAAAGAGGACTAAAGAAAGGGCAAACACAATTTACATTAACTTTGGCTCTTTCTGTTATTATAACTATTTAAACATTAACTAATCATGGTCCGTCTGCTGCGTTCAGCCTGCTGTTAAACTGTATTTAGAAGCCATCTTCCCACATTCACACAATGATGTCACATCATCCATTACAGTCAAAACAATACTTACCGACTTGTTAGCTGTTACAGCTCTGATCTGATGCAGTGTGCCACTTTTAATGAATTTTCCTTTACATAACGGTTTCTTTAGTGAAGAAGGATTTATTTAGAGATTCTATAGAACATTGCTTAACCCACCTAAGCAGGGGACCCCAACACATAGGTTTATAATGTGAATTTAGAGTTTGCCAATTAACTCTGCTTCATATTCATCCAAAAAGCAGATTCAAATCATAGCAACAATGTGACTGAGCAAAAATGTGTTTCAGTTAATTTACACTACATTAAACATGGAAGGCAAGGCATCATAAAACAATTTTAGTAAACCAAACATTAATATACAACTGTCTTAACGAGTCATTATTATGATCAGAGCAAGCTTATTATTTATTACATTTTCCACAATCTGGAGATTATATCTAGCCCAATCATCTGTATACTTACAGTATTTTATCTTAGCGCTGTGTGTATCCTAAATGCTGTAAAATAATGTCTAGATGTGTACTCCATCATAGCTCGGAAAAATATCACAGAAATGCTGACATGCTCTATTCACACGATCCAATCTGTATAACAGCCTGCAGTATTTATATTTATCTTATATATATATATATATATATATATATATATATATATATATATATATATATATATATATATATATATATACACACCCACACACACCTTATATCTCTGTACAATTTACCTTGTATATTTGTACACCTTTTCATTTGTACTGAGCTGGTCTCTACTTTCTCTACCTCATACCTTGAGTTTGTGTGTGTGTGTGTGTGTGTATATATATACACTATATTACCAAAAGTATTCGGTCACCCATCCAAATGATCAGAATCAGGTGTCCTAA
>CM075024.1:4877168-4893197 GCA_037576675.1 Pangasius sanitwongsei | reverse complement strand
TATATAAATAATGTATATTTATTACATTTAAAGGTGGAATTTGTAACTTCTAGACATGTATTAAGTACATAAATATTAAAAAGATACATTAGGTATATTACCTTACCTTTCAATTCTAATATTCCCATGGCTAGTTTCTTCATTTCAGGCTTGTTTGCATTTTTCTGGCCCTGAAATTAACTCTGTCCCAATTCAAAACAGAGCTGCTCTTTTCTTTAAAAGGCAACTCAAGGCATGTGTAGCCTCCGCAAAGAGACTGGGGTCAGTTGGAGGGAAGGATAAGTGTTTGCAATGCACCTAAAAATTGCAAATTGCTCCTTTAATGCTACTCATCTTAAATTCTGAGGTAATTGTTTATAATAATTATGAATGACAATGAAACACTTCAGAGCAGCAATTATACTGTGTCTATAATCATATAGGCACACGCACAGGCCTTCATAAAAACACACTCAACCCCGTATGGAAATTTGGCTTCAGGGTTCAGTGTGAATAAGATCACAAAGCAACGCCCAGCTGGACAAAAGGCCTAATGTCACGCAAACTGACACATTAATCACATACAATTGTGTTACATTCACATTCTCCAACAGTGAGCTTAACCATGTTTGCCTACATCATCAGCACGTCATAGTCTGGATCAAAAGGCTGTAATCAGATACTCGTGGCATTTCTTTCCCGTGAAAACGCTTTGGCAAGAGCCTAAAGCTGAAACACTGACTAAGAAAGCTGAAATTGAGTTAGTGTCGGGTCTGTTGTTTTCCACCCAACCCCCCGTCTCTCCCTCTGTTTATTTCTGGCTGCTAAGAGACAGTCTAACAAACGACCCATATTACAGAAGAACCCCGTTGTCCACTCTGTCTGTCCGCACATCCCCCCCCCCCCCTTCATCCTTCCTCATCTATCTGCAACTAATTTAACACTGTTTCTCCATATTACTTTCAGCAAACTTTCACAGACAGGAGGTACAATGGTGTGTCTTATTGTGTCGAGTGACATTTTGTAAAATACAGTCGCATATACCGGATCAAATTTTATAGCCAGACTGCATTAGTGAGAGAGTGCAGCAGTGTTCCAGGTCATAATGCCAACTGAAACACGTTTTAGTCAATAAACAACGACTATTCAATCAGGTCCCTTCCTGCTCCTAAATTTTGTAATCAGAGAGAAAACGTCTACTTTTATTTATTAGGATTCGTAGAAACCAAATGCAGGTATAAATTCCAAGACATGAGAGTAGACTGGGTTTATTAGACATGTGCCTTATCAAGAATTTATTGCAGCCATTTATTTGATATATTGATATAAATAAATGGCAAGCTGAAAGTTGTATCCTGCCATAGGAAATGACTGGATCACTGCTGCCTGATCATTTAAATGTAGTTTAATAAGTGTGGAAGTCTGAGAAAACCGTAAACCTTAGTCTGAGAAAAATGTACAGATTTATTTCACTGCAAAAACTGACATCTTACCAAGACATTTATCTAGTATTTCCTTACTATTATAAGATTATAAGAATACAATAAACCAAATATAAGATTATATTATTAAACCTATTTCAAGACATTTTTACGCATTTCAAGCTTTGCATTTTCTTATTCTACTGGCAGATAATTTTGCTTCTTTCTAGAAATAAATTCTTAAAGGGAGCAAAATGATCTGCCTATAGGACAAGACTATTCCAAGCTTGAAATTAGTATAAAGAAAGGTTTAATAATCTTATATTTGGTTTATGGTAATCTTATAATAGGAAATTCAAAATTTGACTATATGCAAGATATTTTCCTTTGCTAAGATGTCATTTTTCACAGTGCTGGACTGTGGTGCAGGAGTAGCTGGTATCTGATTACAAACGAATCGGGTGAAAAGGCAGCAGGGAAAACACCAAAGATTGAGAAACACTGCATGAACATAGACTGTGAAAATGCTATATTCACTATAGATCTACTTAGGAAAGAACGTAATATATGCACACAAGCACACACTTACACGCATCTCCTTCATTAATTTGACTATGCAAAATTATTCTAATTTCATGGCATGGTTTAATGTCTATTTTTGAATTTTCGTTACAATCACACGTGGCCTGCCTAAACTATAAGAGCTAGGTTTGCATATGAAACCAGAAACAAACCAGATTTTAACTGCTTTACATAGAAGTTTAGTAAAGGGCACTTATGTCACAATGAGACATTGCAATTAAGCTTTTCCTGGCCAAGCATCCATCACTTTTATACAACTGCAAAAGTTGTGCAAGAGATTTTCAGCAGAGTTGAAGTCTTTGTGTGTCTTTGGCATTGTGTGAGTTATTATTTAAAGAATTTCTCAGTCACTGGTAAACTGACCAAATATAACAATGTCCAGTATATTATATTCTATTTAGGTTATCGTAAATATCTTAATATATCGTAAACCTTTATATATAGGTTTATCTTGATTTGATATCAACAAACACTCATGTTGCTGACCTTTTTCCCCGAAGTTTCACATCTCTTGCTTACAGTATGTTAAAATTTTTAAAAAATTTCACTGAGCATGGGAGCATTTCATCCTGGTAGCATTTTTGCAAAAAAAAACAAAAAAACAAAAACCAATACCTTTGCAACAAACACAGTTAAGATAACTCTTCGTTTTCTTTTGCTACCAGAGCATGACATAACCAAACAAAGATAACAATCAGAAACTCTCCAGCTGAATGATTCCCTGTCCAATTACCTTATCAGTGAGCTCGAATCACTCTAAAGAGAGGACACTGGCTATGTAACAGGCCTCTTACCTTCATGACTAGGTGAAGCAAAAGAAAATTAATGGGAGAATGAAGGCGAGAGGGAAAGGAAAACACCAAAAACAAAAATGAACAAGACCAGGCGATGTTTATCACATCTTCAACTGTCCAGTTTCGATGCCCACTGTAGCCTTAGACTGCTGCTCTTGGCTGACAGAAGAAGTAGAACCTGGTGTGGTCTTCAGCTGTTGTAGCCCATCTGCCACACTCAAGGTTCGAAATTGTTGTGCGTTCTGAGATGCTTTTCTGCTCACCATGTTTGTAAAGAGTGGTTATTTGAGTTACCATAGCCTCCCTCTCAACTCTGGCCATTCTCCTCTGACCTCTCTCATTAACAAAGTTTTTCCTCCTGCAGAACTGACAGTCACTGGATGTTTTTTTTTTTTGTTTTTTTTTGCACCATTCTGTGTAAACTCTGTTAGGCTGTTTATGTGAATCCCAGATGATCAGCAGTTTCAGAAATATGCAGACCAGCCTGTCTGGCACCAACAACCATGCCAAAGTCAAAGTCACTAAAATCCCATTTTTCCGTATGCAAATATTAACAGAAGCTTTTGACCTGTATCTCTACAGTTTTGGCAGACTGGATAGCTGCATGAATGCGCAGATGTGCAGGGCTTCCTAATAAAGTGGCTGGAGAGTGTATATTAGAAATACAGGTCAAATTATAAACAACAACCAGTTCTGCATTTTTGTATCAGGTCACTTTGGCCAGATTTGACCGATTTTGCGCTGGATTAAAAATGAAAAAAGCTTGTGACTCGGATGTGATTAGTGTTATTTTGTACCATTTGATTATTGAGTATTATGTGTGTATTAACAAGTTTTCTCTTTTGAACAAAGGTACCTACTCAAACCTACAGAAGGATTCAGTATTCTGGGAACAAGATAAAAACTACAATAATGACCAAAAATAATACTTACAACAAGAGAGCGAGAGAGACTAAGTCCAGAATTTCAGCACATGTTCATTACTAGTGTAACTGTTTATAGTATAGAGTGATGAATAGGGTGCTTCAGCTTGCAAAGATACTACACACTCATTCTGAGTGTGCGTGTGATTATGAGCGTGCAAAGGGGGAGTTGCACAAGCTCCAAAGCACCATTCAAACGATGTTTATAACACTTCCTAGTGACCTGGCTGACCTTCTTGTTCCACAGTCAGAACATCCCTATCACCTTTCTAATCGACAAAAACATTCCTATCCTGCTCCTAGCCCTAAAACTTTTTACACAACTTATCCTGCAGATTAGCAGATGAAGGGAACAGGAAATCTGGTGACTGAGGTGCTCCGTCTTTCCTGTATTCGCATACACACACAGGCACAAACAAAGCATGGTAACCTGGTAGCTCAACATAATGTTCTGTAGAACACTGACTATGTGTGTGTGTGTGTGTGTGTGTGTGTGTGTGTGTGTGTCTGTGTTTCTGTGTTAAACTCACCGAGTTTGGGATCGAACCTCCAGGCAGGAATGTGGTCATTCTCCTTCAAGCCGCTATTGGGAGGGAGAGGAACACTCACACTGATTGGCTCGCTGACATGAAGCTCCGCCCCATCGTTGCCCAAAAGGTGAACGCTGATGGCAGCTACAGGGGTCAGCTCAAACCTGTGGTCGCTGCCTACCAGAGAGAGAAAGACATGGGGTGAATAAGACAAGGGGCAAGGAGGTATAAAGGAATGGGTGAAAAAAAGGAGGGTGGAGAGAAAGGAAAACCATAAAGATAAAGAACAAGACAATATAGTAATACCTTTCAGCCATTCAGATAATGGTACATCCTAAAATGATAAATATAAATGGCAAATTAAATCCCTCAAGACCAATACAAAGGATCAAATGGATCAAATATGGCAGTGGAGCAACATGATGGCATTTAAAAATGCATGACTTTTACCCTTTATGCATCTACACTAGACAACAAGGAGCCTTCTATTACTATTATTACTATCTTTATTATTTATAAAAGCCACAGATTTAAAATAACCTGCGCTGAAAAATATGTTCTGGTAAAATATAAACAGCTGATCTGCAATCAATATGACTCCAAGCCATCAGGATTCTCTCTATATTACATTCCAACTAGAGATGGAATTAGAGTGCTAACGTAAAATGTACAGGCCTCAAACCATCCCACAGGGCCATTGAATTCTTAATTCTGATTGGTTAGAAGGTGATTCATTTTCTATAACAGCAGCTCTGACAGTAGTTCCCATCTGCAAGGTTTGTATTAATGTGCTTGCTCTAATGTGTTATTGTTTCTACACTGACAACTAACACTGAGACTTGCATGGTGGACGCTCCACATAAACTGATTTAAAACATGTGTGTACTAGCTTGCTCTTCCCGATCATGCAACAGTTACTAAACAGGGAGGGTGAAGGCTAACACATGCTTCATCTGAGACACGTGAAGCCAGCTACAGCTTCTTTTTAAACCGCTGCTCATGCTGCATCACATGGCACCTAAAACACACTCTGAAGAAAGTGTAATCTGCCCCCTTCCGCATACATGAGCTCATAGATGCCCACGATTGGCTAGTACCACTATGATTGACAGGGATTACGATTGACCCTGGAGCCCAAGCGCACCATTCTTAAGAAAACTTGGTTTCTATAGACTATAATCATTTGATCAAATCCATTTGAGTGCCCTAAATGCATGCCTGCTGTTCATCTGAGCACAGTTAATCTTAAATATCTGTTTTACCATCAGTCATTTAAGGTAAACTGTGCTAATCGTTTATAAATAAACATAAATGAGGTGAATAGACTTCTGCACAATACGCATTCCTTCCTAATGGCAGCCTAGTAAAAGATGCCAATTATAGTATGAATAGACAGCAGACAGATGATGAATAAAGCTTCCTAAGTAAGCATGATTTACAGTTGTATGTGTATCTACTGATCCACTTTTTGTTAGCTATTTTTGTTTTGTTGGCCTGGTTAGGAGCCACAAGACATGGAAAAAGGGAACTGTAGCTGTTCTCACGAGGCCACATCTCAGCATGATGTCCCCATGGTAACCTAGAGACGATAAGAGGCTATACTCTTCCACTTACTCCTTCCCAGTGGGATCGCCTTTATCTCATGTGTGTGTAAACACTGCGTACTTAAGCAGTTGCCTCGGGAATGCAATATAGGAGTAGTAATGGGATTTTGACATATTGTTAATAAATAAAATGAGCATGCTTGTTGAGTTTTACAGTGTACTGAGATGTGTGTGTGAGCAGTGTTACCTGTGCTGTTAGACCCGAGGCCCTGCAGGTACGGGAAGTGCTGTGTGTTCTGCCCCGAGTGAGTCACAGTGAGGAAGGCGGTCAGGTTGGTGTAGGTGGTGTTAGGAGGAAGACTCAGAGCTCGCCTCTGAAACTGAACCCACGGCTGAAGCCTCGATCCTGGACACAAAACACACACAATACATTTCCATTCATTCTATGTTTCAAACAACTTCTCTTATGGGAATATTTAGTTAAGACATGAAACTAAATAACAAATGGTGCATTTACACTGTGGGCCTTGATGCACATTTCTGTTATTTTGAGACAGATATTCTATGATACACAATATGTATCCTGGTTTATGCTCACTAACTGCCAGTAATTAGTTTTAGTAGTTCTGCATTTAAAAAACTATTTATTGATCTATTGCATGTCAGGGGGGCACGGTGGCTTAGTGGTTAGAACGTTTGCCTCACACCTCCAAGTTTGGGGTTCCCGCCTCCGCCCTGTGTGCGCGGAGTTTGCATGTTCTCCCTGTGCTTCAGGGGTTTCCTCCGGTTTCCTCCCCCAGTCCAAAGACATGTTGTTTCCAAATTGTCTGTAGTAAATGGGTGTGTGAATGTGTGTGAGGTTGTGCCCTGCTATGAGTTGGCACCCTGTCCCTGTCTTGGGACAGAATCCAAGCTCCCCCATGACCCTGTGTAGAAAAGCAGTATGGAAAATGGATGGATGTATTTCATGTCAGGGATGGCATTACTTTTGCTCTCCTGTCAATCACAATGACACTAGCCAATCATGGGCGACTGTAAGCTCATGTATGCGGAAGAGGGCAGATAGAGCTTTCCTCTACCCCAAAGTGCCTTGAAGAAAGCATGTGTTAGTCTTCGCTCTTAATGGGTGGTAGCTGTTGTGTGATAGGGGAGAGCTGGTTGGTGGGTGGGAAATGGAACGCGACCAAATTGAGGAGGAAAAAAAGGGGATTTTTCTAAATAGAAGACAAATGGCCAAGCTCAGCTTCTCTCTCTCTATGTCTTTATCTCTTCCTCTCCAAATCGAGTAGGTCAGTACATCATGAAGCTGTGGCCCTCCCGTACAGCTCTGGAGAGTGATGATGTCATTGAGTTTCCACTGCAGGGAGTCTGCATTCCACAGACATGACAGCGAGTCGTAGCCACCCCACACCACACTTCAACACTGCAGCACAACACAACCAGGCCAGGTGCTCTTACACACTCACACTCGATTTCGCCCTTTCCATCATCACATGCCTTGGAGCCAATCCAAAGTACTCTGATGAACAGATTAGAGATCCTTAAAGCGCCTTAAACGCTGGTGCAGTATCCACACACACCACAGTCACGCAAACACACACACACACACACCATCTGCCATTAAAGTCGTGCCATATCCAGCTCCTCATATATCTGTCTGTCAGTGAGATCCCCAAGGAGCACTTCCTTCATTTCTCCCCTCCCTCTTTTAGTGTTTATTTCCCCCTCCTCCTTTCTCTTCCTTTTCTTCAGTATTTCCCTGGGATGCTCTCAGGGTCACTCACTCACACACACACACACACACACACACACACACACACACACACACACACCACACACAGCTTTGTCAGCAGTGTAACAAGATTCTGTATTGGAGAAAAATATGCTGGCAGGCAGGTGTGTGAATACAAGTGAGTGTGTGTGTGTGTGTGTGTGTGTGTATAACAAGAGGGGAGGTGCCTCTTGCTGTGCCAGAGTACTGCAGCAGATGGGGTGAAGTCTCTCATAGTTTTGTGTGTGTGTGTGTGTGTGTGTATTTGTACGATTATTGTTCCCTTATGTAAGGTTATAACTACGAGGCTACAGTTCCATCCTGTGAAGTGTGTGTGTGTGTGTGTGCTTTGAGGGAAAGGGGTTAGGTGAAGCTGAGTGAATAAAAACAGAACTCTAGGGCTCCCTAAGGCACATCAATCTCAATCTCTCTCTCACACACACACACACACACACACACACACACAAAAGCTTCTAATTAGCATGAAAGCATGAGAGCCATGTAGACCCATAAACAAATTTTAGAGCTAGTGTGAGCATTTTAAATAGAGACATCACTTATCACTCTCTCTCATACACACACACACACACACACACCTGTGCCTTTAAGAGGACACATGATTTGTCCTATCCAAATGGCCTGCTACTGTATAGCCACAGCCCAATCTCTTCTCTATCAGTGTCAGCTCATTAAGACACTCCTGCTCCCTTGAGAAGCATATTTGTGTGTGTGTTTGTGTGTGTGTGTGTGTGCGTTTCATTGAGCCTGTGCCCACTGTAGCCTCAGATTCCTGTTCTTGGCTAAGAGAAATGGAACCTGATGCGGTCTTCTGTTGTTGTAGCCCATTGATATGCTGTGTATTCTGAGATGCTTTTCTGCTCGCCATGGTTGTTAAGAGTGGTGAGAGTGAGTTCTGATGACAGATAGAACTAAATCACATTAGATTTTCCTCTGAATACAAGAAGGTATTCTCTTGTTTGAGAATTGAAAATGAAAAGAAGTGGGTTTGATTAGATAAGAGTCTCTCTCTCTCTCTCATATACACACAGACACACATTTTTTCTTACCTTGGTATCCAGAGACGATTTGAACCTCGTCATCATACACTATTAATGTAGCAGCTCTCTCAGGAAGCAGATCCAGGCTCAGTGATGAGAACACTAGAGTGTTCCCACACACACACACACACACACACACACACACACACACACACACACACACACGGTCATGTTTGTCATTACATGTTCAAGGTTCATCCCTCCCCCCTGCACACTGACATACACAATCCCATGTGTTCATATTCGCCCCCAACCATATTCACGAAGAAGATCTGAAAAAACCACAATGGGGCAAGCTGTTACAGGAAAATAATCAGCAACAGGGCGGTGTGATGCAGCCCAACACAAAGCAGAGTTACTGTTAACACTCTGTAGTTTATTTTATAAATACATAACTGCATGTCCCGAAGCGTTATGTTCCACTTATACCACAGTAATTTGCCAACACTAGCAATTTTTCATTTACTAAATAACTTCATACTTTTTATCCATTTATAGTTACATTTAACAAGTTTTGAAGCTAATAAGACAAATCCCTTTAGCCATGCCCCATCATCTCCTCCCTTCCTTTATTCCCCTTCCTGATTCTCTCCAGGGAGTCGACGCAGGTGGTCCATTAGCTTTCATGTTTATCACTGCAAAGACTCTGAACAGCTAATCTCACTAACGGGATCTGAGCGAAACAAGGAGGCAAACATTCAATCCAAGCAAATTAGATCATACCAGGCAGCCTGGCTGGTCTCCAAGGGGTGGAGTTAGGGACATAGCCTCGCTTGGTAGCTGTGATGACAAGCAGGTCACCCAGGCGATACGGGAACCTGATGAAGATGTTGCCGTCGCTGCCGGAGGTCTCCCTAGCGACAGCGGTGTGATTGGCGAAGACCTCCACGGTGGCATCAGAGAGAGGCTGGTGAGTGCTGGCATCACTCAGGTGGACCTTTAAAGCCACTTCTGCATAAGAACACAGAAATATTGTTACAGTCCAACTCAAACCATCACATGTGACAACATGATACAGTAACATCATGACACTTTTGTGAGTTTCGTTCTAGCTTTTGCTAAAGAGTCTGGTATTTTTCCATCACTATAAATAAAATGCAGCCAAGAACCAGCTACACTGAGAAAAAGAGACCAACAAGTTTACTCACCACTGTTTCAAACAAACCTCTGAACACTTTTAAAAACATGATTCTCACAATGATTGTGTCATTGTCTCAGAATGTCATTGTCCTTTTCACCTACTGACCAATCGGGTTGCAAGTTTGGGCGGAAGTAAGAAAAACAAACATGTAAGACGAAATCCAGGTGAAAAACTAGTCTTATTAGTGGGCAAATATAACATTTATAGACATTTATGACACTTCACGAAGTAATAAGTAATACCATGGCTATTTTTGGGAGTTAAAAAAACACCGAGTGTGAAAGTGCCCTACATATTTTTTTAACATTTGTTGGAGCTTTGTTAACAAAATCTATATATCAAGGTACGATGCATACAATGTCAGTATATACTGCAATATAACATTTATCGCATCAACTTCCCCAACATAGCCTGTAAATTCAACCAAAAATCAGAAATTCCAGTTTAGCCCAAATTACTTTCTTCTGCATCAAATCTCCTTTATCAGCAAAATGGCAACACCAACCTGCACTTATCAAGTCTTGTTGAGCTTGTTTGTATTTAATAAGAAAAGAAACTCAAATCCAAGCAGCATCTAGCTACTTTTTCTGTCATCACCAGAGATTATCCTTGACATGCCTTCAAGAAGCTAAGCGTTAAAAATGCTCCATCTCCAGGGAATGCACTCAACTCCAAAATGTTCCCATGCAAATACAGTAACGTTAGAGACTCGATTAGGCAGCTTTTAGTTTCTTACAATCATAATGAAGTGATCCATTTCATACAAGACTAAATAAATCTTCCTCTTCCAGTATTTCCATCTGTTAAAAACTTGAAAAAAGATTAATTACAAATAAAGTGCTTCTCTCTTCAGGCTGCTGGGAAACAAAAACAAAACAATCCACCGGCTTCTTCACATTTTCTTCATTTCTCGAGAGGAAATTGATGGAAAAGCACCAATGGCCACGGAGATAACCCCATCCATTTCCTGTTTATTAGCCAATAGCGGCATTCAGTGAGAACAATGGGCCGCTTTTCCTTCCTCTAGGAAACCCCAAGTTTGTTTTGAAAGCAATGGTGAAAGAACACTTCCTGTGAATGCCTGAGTTTCTCATAAAGTTGGACTGGTTCCTAAAATCTTTTAGACTAAGCTACAGATTTGCACAAAAATTGTGCTGTTTAAATGGATCGTTTTTCCAAATAATCTGAAACAGCCACTGTGGACTTACACCTGCTGTATCGTGTAGTTCTGTTTCGTCTAGTTATAAGGTCAGTGTAGTCCACAAGTTAACGGTAAAACGCAAACGACAATGCCAACAAACTTTCCTGTTGTACATACTCAACGTGCGTTGTTACGTTACTGTGCCGATTATAAAGTACTCGAGAGGGTGATAGCGTGTCTTTAACTATAAACAACAATAATAAACATGGTGATAGGAGTGAAAGGAGTGTGTGCACCTGCACTTGTTGCACAGGCAAAAAAGAAACGACTACACAGTAGGTGGAGTGTGAGGCTGCTGAATCTCTGTCAGAGGATAAACTGTCGTAGTATGTATGCGTTAGCTTAGACGGTCTGCCATGACAGTTGACGGGGACAACCTAGCCTCTGCCCTTATCTGACCATAGCGCCCCTTGCTGCATTGCTCAGAATTCAGCTTATGCTTTTCAGAAATTTTACCGTGACACCTTTGTAAATGAAAATGCCACATGGAATCTATTTTGCTTAGTTCGAAACATACACATTCGTAAAAATATGTAAGCTATGTTTCAACTCTAAGTTTTAAATTGCTTCCTAGCTACTTAGTAGGGATGATAAACTAGACTAAATATATCGAGAAAAAAAATTATTATGGAATCTTTATATAAACGTCTCTTTGCACATCCTTGTATACATAACAAAAAAAAAAAACAAAAAGAAACAAAAAAGCTCAAATCTCCAAACTGTTCTTTCTCAGGAAAGGTATTTTTGAAAATGAGTTTTCCATAAAATCTCGTAAAGTGTCAGTATTTATCATGCTGTCGTTATATATGCTGAAAGAGAGACAGGAAAAGTGACTTGTAGAGCAAAAAAATGAAGTAGTGCAGCACTGTGCAGCACTGCTTAGCCAAAAGTAGACAGTTGCCTGGTTTAGTTGTAGTCATCAATGCCATGTTGTTCTGCGAGTTTGAAAGCCATTGTGTATAATAAATTTAGGAACAGGCTAGGAATGGCAGCAGAGGTAGCAATGTAACGTATTTACATCAGTAGCAGATTACACAGCCAAAGCGTTGTCAATGCAGTCCAAATCCCCTAGACAGAGAAACGGAGGTTGGTGTAGTATGATTTAGGGCGAGTCCAGAGGGAGAGGATGGTGCAAATTTTTGGGAATCACAGTTGGGCACAAAAGGGATGAGAACCACTGAAGTAAGGAGTAATTTAACTGAGTAAAAAAAATGAAAGGGTAGATGGTATAGGCGGAAATATGTTTTAATCTGTATTTGGAAAAAGTCAACAATGAGGTTACCACCCAATCATGTACTGTTACTAACTGTGAAACTGTCACACTGTAACAACCCTAATGCCTAGAAACAGGCATGTTATTTATTTATTTATTTATTTTAACACAGTTCAGACACTTTGTTTTTAAACCACCTAAAGCACACTTTGGGAAATCTGCCATGACTTTTTTTTTTTTTACATGCACACTTGAGCAGAAGTAGAAAAACCATGGACCTGGCAACACGGCACTGCAGTATCACTAGTCAGATATCCCCAGTGGCCTGCTGTTGGGACAAAAAGAGTCGGCGTTTACCCAGTGCATGCAAGTGTGTGTGTGTGTGTGTGTGTTTTATACTAATGCTCAGGTTTATACTAATGCTTATACTAATGCTCTTGTTCTAATACCTTATATACTGTATACTGTATTTATAGTAACAACTCATTCACAACAACTTGGGATTGTGGATGCTTTACGTAATTTAAACCTAATAATAAACATATTTTAAAAAATGTTGTTATTTTACAAATAAAAACAAAGAATTATTCATATGGTTATGTATCCTGTAAGGAGAAGTTTATTTAACATGTATGGAAGGAGTCTCTAGTGTCAGAACTTTGTAACAGTCAGGAACTTTTCCTGCCATGGGAGAGTCTTCAGAACAGATGACTTTGCACTTTCCAGTTTCTCAGTAACATGACAAGCTGTCTTATTAACTTTAAGAGAGAGTTTAAAAAAAAAAAAAAAGAGAGATTGACTGCTTAAAGCTTCTATAATGAAAGTGAACTGTTTCACAGACATTCCACACCATTAAATGTAACTATAAACGGATAAAAAAGTATGACTTGCTGTTCTTTCATAAATAAAAAAGTTTAATTGTTGGAAAATTGCTGTTGTATAAGAGGAATAAAAAACACTTTGTGACATGCAAAAGCTTTCCTCTAACAGCACACCATGAAGTGCTTTATTCCTTACTTAACATTTTTGGTTGATGTCTTCCTCTAACACTTTCAGTTTTAATACATGCACCACTATAAAGTGGGACATGAAGGTACTATATATGTATATTATATATATATATATATATATATATATAAAGATACGCAATATATTATAAACAAGCCTACTACAGACTACTGGAACTGTCTATTAAACCCACATTTGTTTACTGATGTCACTGAGATCACTTTACTACTGTGAACAACCAGTTGGGCAACACACACATGACTAGACACGCACCGGTGTTCTTTTTTTCTAGCACAGGTGCAGGACAGGTGGATCATTGTTTCTGCTGTGTTTACTTAACAACGAGTGCTTTTCTCAGAGGAACACCACACGCTCGAAGTCTGCCCTGCACAAAAATAGCCCAGTAATGCCGACGCAGACACTGTTTTTCGATGCGTCAGGGCCGAGTGCTGATCTGCAAACAGACATTAAAGTTGCCAGACACCATCGATCATCTCTTGCTCTGGCTCTCTGTCTCTCTTTAGGACCTCTATCTGTAATTCACAGTGTAGCTCCTCATCTGTTCATCCAGAGTCAAGATCAACAGAGCAGCGATGACTCGTCTGTCTCATCAAGATCAGTGACAGAAAGATGATTTAAAGAGAATATTCATAATCTGAGCATTTTATTATTGACAAGGATACAGTTTCACAGTGTGAAGTAGAGACTCGGACCAAACTAGCAAACCTTCCACCAAGTGCCTATAACAAATATTAAATCAATTACATTCAGTTTTATAAAAATGATAAAACTGGATGGGCGGATGGATGGACAGATGGATGGACAGATGGATTGATGAATCATAAAACTGGATGGATGGATAATAGATAGATCTAGTATAGAAATAGATTTTATCATTTATTGCCCACAGATAATGCAGATAACATGACCTACCAAAAAAAAAAAAAAAACATTTTGGTTAACCCTTTCTGTACTCTAGAGCCAGCCTTGGTAAACAGTAAACATTTTTTTGTGTATCAAGGATACCAGGACTGATCCCTGGAGCCAGGACTGGGGTTAGACCACCTAAATAATCAAGTTGGGCTCAGCCCACAATAGGGATATATGGAGCCTTGTTTTGGGCTCAACATCTGCAAGATGAAGGGTGGGGGTCAGGTGGCAGGCATGGACCATCATAGAGGGACTAGACCTTTGAAATGGAAATGTGAGTTAGGGAACATGGAATTTTGCTGGCAGGGAAACAGCATGAATGTGTGGGATGGAAAGGACATGACATAGTTGGCTTTACATCCATGCACAGTACAGGCTCTGATACCAAACCTCTTCATCTTTATCCTATTCTGGAGTTCTCACAGGAGATATGCCACAGGCTGGTGTGGGAATACTCACCACTCCCAGGCTGAGGACCTCGCAGTTGGAGTTTTTCCCAGTGGACACTAGGTTTGCCTCTATGAGGTTTCATGTCTCAGGGAAGAACACAGAGTGCTGTTTGTGCGTATGCACCAAACGGCATTTCAGGGTATTCAGCCTTCTTGGAGAAAGTGGTGGTCAGGTGATCCAGGTTACTGATTTCAGTGTTCATACTCAACAGATGAGCAAGGTAAGCAAGCAAGTGAATAAACTTTTTGCTGTGTAACATGCACAACATAAATAGTAAGGGGTCATGAGTGCAATTTATAACACATACAACATCAAAATTACAATAAGTAGTAAATATCTCCAACCTGAAATCCCAAAATTGTCATGGAAAGCAAATGTCCTTAACCATCTCACTTACAAGATCCCACCCTTTTTATTATGACGAGTTGTAAGCGAACAAGTAGTACTATGATAGAAAAGAAAGTGTAATACCAATAACCTCTATCAAACAGTTCCTGTAGCTTGCACAACATTGAGGAGAAATTTTAGATCACTCCTCCCTTCTGGGATTTCTTACATCTCAGTTGAGTTAAAGTCTGGATTCTGACTTGGCCATTTGAAAACACCAATTTTGTACTTTGCAAATGTTTCTCTTGTTGATTTACTTCGTTTTTCGCTCCTCTACATTCCAGGTTATGTATTGCTACCCTGATTTTCTCCTGTAAAAAAGCAGCCTCAAATGATGCTCCCTCCACCATGCTTCACAGCTGCAACAAAGTTGTGTGTTGGTGCTGTGCCATCTTTCCTCCGAACCTGGCAATGTGCATTTCTACATTTCTACATTCCCGGGTTCGTCTTTGGTGTTCTACCAAAACCTCAGCAACAAACAGGCAGGGAAAAAAAAAACTGGCTACTAATAACTTAGAACATTAACAGTTCAAGGGTTACTGGAAGCAATAATTAAAAAAATGACTCAAAAACATCAGGACATAAAATTAAACCAACATTCAGACTCATAAACAGACCTCAGCCTCTTTCAGCACAGCATGGCATGTCTGGAAAGCAAACAATCTCAATAAATGCAACCAGTTAATGTGGAAAATACTAAGAGATGCAGGTGGGAGAGATCATATTAACGTGACCAGTCTGCAGATGCAATTCAATCCTAGATGGAAAGAATTATTTCTGCTGACTTGCAGAGATTTATTGACATATTCATGCAACGATACAAAAGAATGGCCTGCCTGTTCTGTTTAGTTAGTGCTCTCCAATAAATAATAAATCATAGTGATGGAGGCACATTTAAATATTTACAAAGACTATCTTTCTCTAATCAGTATGAATAATTTTTTTTTTAAAAATAGCTATGTTAAACAAATAGTCTAGGTTAAACAAAAGCATTCAAATTGACACACACACACACACACAATATATATATATATATATATATATATATATATATACACACACACACACACACACACACACACACACACACATATATA
>CM075024.1:4808869-4877068 GCA_037576675.1 Pangasius sanitwongsei | reverse complement strand
GTTTTATTTCAAATCCATTGTGGTGGTGTATAAAGGCAAAATCACAAAAACTCTGTCATTGTCCAAATACTTCCGGATATATAAATAAATAAAAACAAGGATGTGATTTGAGTTTTTGCTCTATCAGGAGGATGTGATGGGATTTTGCGTGTCTAATTCTATAACTACTGTGTATAAAACTTACACGAAGTCTCAAATATTGCATTTTGTGTACTTTTAGTATGAAAGTATTTTCATACAGAGAAATTCAGTGCTATATATTGTATTATAAATACATCACAACAGCTGAAAAATTAAGTGTGGAATGTTGGATACTTTTTGACCTTTTGCACTCTGAGGTCACAGTCTGCTAGCAGTAAAAGTAGTAGTAAAATGGGTGGAGCTATTTGCTGTGGTTTAAATTTTGCTAAAAACAGGTCAGTGACAGACAAATGTGCTTCATCATAGATGTAACTTAAAAACAAAAGGTTTAAACTTTTAAAACTGGGTTTTAAAATCAGCGGTTGTTCCTGAGGAGGTTGTTTTGGCAGAGTTTGAGGACAGACAACAATTTGTCATTAGGTACTATGTACTCAAGGACATAATCCACAGTATATAGTGCATAGTATGCAATTTGAGGCACAGATTATATTTCAGAAAAACAAACTTTTCCATGAAGGGAAAGTCTGTGTTTTACATCCTGCATCCTTTCCCCTTCAGTGAATTGGCTTTTCCACTGGGTGAATTTTATTCTCCTTTGGCCTGACTGTTAATTTATCTGAAAACGCATAAAAGTGTAGTTTTCGGGTGTCAGCCATTTCACCCTAGTGGGGATTCAAAAATCATAAATGCTACGGCTAAACCATAGATGTTGTAACTTGAGTCTCTACTGAGACTAGACTTGAAGCTCTTAAGAAGTGCAGGTTCATCATATAATCCTTCTAGTATGATTTGTTTTCCCTTTTATGTAACATCCAGGTTTTGTGGCACTGAGAAGAATTGTATTGCCATGCACACTTTCCTTTCAAACACCTCGAGTGCTGCTGCAAACCAGCTTGACACATCTATTGTTTTTGCCTCAGCAGGAGAGCATTAAATCCCTACACACAATGCAGCTCTTTCCTGTGAACCTGCATTCTCAAGCTTCCTGTAGAAATATCTTCACTCTTGACTGCCTCTTTGCTTTTTTACCTCACCTTGGAAATCCCCTTTACTTTCCTCCTTATAGCTCTCCTCCAGACTTCTCCAAACTACTATGCAACTTCCTGAGACACCACTCTAAATGTTTATAACAGTTATAAGGGGATGGCACAGAAAGGCAAAAAAACAAGCAGGGATTTTTGGTTGCCAGGTAGTACATACATACATTATATATATATATATATATATATATACACATACACACACACACACACACATTATATATATTATATAAAGACACTTCCTTCCAAAATTACTAAACATCTCCTCACAGAAAATATCAACAATTCAGCGAGTATTCGACAAGTGATACACTGATCTAAATTGTGAACTACTGTATCCAGTTAAACAAGTTTGCTGGCCACATCAGATACCCAACAAGACACCTTACAGATGTTTTTCAAGCCTCCAAACAATAGTTTCCGGACATAAACTATCACAGATAAGACCCAACATAAACTATAATCATTTTGCAAAACATGCTATTTCTCTAGCTTTGTTGTCCCCCCTCCCCAGACAACCACCGCACTTAAAGTAGTCTTCCTACACAGAACAGGGCAATCAAGCATTTTCTAAAAATCATTTAACCAATCAGATTGCACAATGAACATACCATATCCAGGCGTTCTTGAACTCAAGATGATCAGGCTAAAATGTTAGAACAACTACATGTTAGAACAACAGCGGTGTGTCCCAAGATGACTGTGATGGCAACTTGTGTACTTTTGTCTGTCTCCTACCTCATCTCATGGAGTCACAGAATCCAATTCAGCTCTTGACTAATGCCACGGTCCCCTCAGACAAAGCATTTAACACCACCATGCTCCAAATGCACCGTCCCTGCAATCAGGTTTTAAGAATGGCTCTGGGCACAGCCTTCAGTTAAACGCAAACCAAGATGCAATTAACTTCTACAGATGCAAACACAAAGGACTACACTGTACAGCCGCCAGGGTAACATGAGTCACCTGATAATCCACTCTCTTCATTCAGAAGTAGGAACAATGGCTCATCTTATACAACGCTGAACAGATTTGGATCAAAAGTCACAATTTAACCAGTTTTATGTCCCACAAAACCAGAGCCAAAGTATTTTTAAGAGAAGTCGGGGCTTAATGGTTAAGGCATTGTGCTACTGACTGAAAGGTCGTGAGTTTAAATCCCAGCATTGCCAAGTTTCCACTTTTTTACCCTTTTAAGCTCAACTGCTCTTATAACCAATAATTTCATGTCATGTTTCACCCTCCTGCACTCCCAGCTATCAGAGAGTAAAAACCATCGAGTTAAAAGATAATGTAATTGCACTAGTCACATGACTGCGTTTAAATCCAATCATTACCAAAACGAGGCTCATCTGCATTTGTGAAGTGCTCAACAGTGCACCGGATCACAATGACAGACACGTGCCACACTATAAATGTAAAGAACAACTCTTCATTAACTTTCAAACGAGATCAGCCCTGTGCTTCTGCAATCTATGGTGCCCGAGAAAGAGGCTGCGGAATTTGGCCATTTTAGCCGACTTTGGAGCTTTATTACCAGTTAAAAATGACTGAGGTGCTAAAAATGAGGTGCTGCCATGGAGCTCGTTGTTTTATTCAATCATTTATTCAATAACCTTGTTGCACTCCTATGGTCTTGCCCTCTTGCCTCATCCTCATTGTAAATGAATGCTCATGGAGCAATACTCAGCAGTAGCTACCACTACTAGTGCTACTTTGAAATCTTTTAAAATGTATATATAGTCACACAGAACAAAAAATATGCATATACAGTTTTTACACAGTGTGTACACTACTAGCTAGTTATTGTTTCCCATTTTAGAATCCATATTGGTAACTCCATGACGGAACAAACTGTATAACAGACAACTGTGAAAGCGCACTCACTCACTCTCTCTCTAACTCTATAGTGAAAACACCTTCAATAACGAGCGAGCCAGGAAATAGGCCAGCATGACTGACTGCAGGCTAGAGCCTTAAACCAGTGATTGAGGCTTTGTATCTTGTGTGTCAGTTGCATATAGACCACATCACCACAGAACCAACCAGACTAATGTTTTACTGTCAGTCATAAAAACACATCATGGTTTTCCGGACTACCAGATCCCTGCGCTTTTCACACTACTAAATCAGACTCGCTGACTGGCTGTAGTGTGATTTTTTTTTTATATCACTACCTAATACTGCAAACAGAAACTGATCTAAATACCAAACAACAGAAACCCATCAGGCAACTGGACAGTACACCGTTTTATTATTTACATTTGCATGGTAGTTTTGCTAACAGTCCATGCTGACAAACTGACATTCGCTCATTAGCCTGATATCTGTAATTTCACACGAAAAATATGCCCTGTACCTCAAAAAACAGAAAAATCTATATACATTTACAATGATCTCATTCTTCCAGCACAATAATTCAGATCTATGCCTGACTTCTGGACCACCCACTTTTTACAAGTCAATTAAATCACCACCTGCCCAAATATGCAGGAAATACATCATATCACATTTTAATTTTCCTTTCACATTGTCTTTAAAACCTGGCCAGTTTAAAGTAAAGCTTTCACAGTCAAGATTAGCATAGCTATGGTGTTTCATTACAATAGTTAAACACCTCTGTGTACTTGCAGCAAAATGAATTTCGTGAAGTTTGTAAGAAGCTGGAATCACAGTTGCAAGCTTGCACTCTCTCTGAAATTTTAGTTTATCTGTCAAATATGAATGCTTCAATCACAGGCGTTGTTGCTTAGCATGTTTGTCTGGGGAGTTCGCCAAGCTGCCATGTAGGCAACACCTCCACATGACATCTGGGGTTGTTAGATTTCTCTGCAATTACGTCATATTGTTTGCCAAATACCACAAAAAACATTGTCTCCCATGAAATATTCTTAAGCCTTAATAAAAATACTTGAACTTAAGTACTTAAACACAGAATAGATGCATTTACAATGCATTTTGCAGAAAAGCATGCGCCCTATCGTCTTGAGATCGGGAAATCGAATCCCAATGATGTCACAGCCATCTGCAGTCAGGAGTCCAAGAGAGCAAAAAGTGCCCATAGTCTCTGGGTGGGAGGGGCATACTCTCTCTTGCCTGTCAATCACAGGGACACTAGCCAATCGTGGCTGTCTGTGAGCTCATGTATGCGGAAGAGGGCATATAGCACTTTCCTCCGAGTATGTTCCGCTGCCCTGTGATGCAGCATGAGCAGCAGTTCAAAAAGATGCATTTGGCTGGCTTCACTTACATAATTTAAACATTAGCCCAGAGCATTAAATGTTACTGGTTATGCTAGGCTAAGCTAAGGTAGTGCTATAAGAGAATTGTTAAGAAATGAAATTCCTATGGAAGTAAACTTGCTAAAATATTTCCAGTTCGAACTCGTGTAGTACAAAAGAGCACCGTTAACCTAAAGCTAGTTCTAGTATTGAAATTGACAACAGAGCAAAGTGGTAAACTTATGCTAATGCTATTACTTCAGCCAGTGCAATTTAACCTACGCAATTATGATTTAAAGCAAAAATAAATAAATAATAAAATAAATTAAAATGCTTGTCGAAGGTGGTTAATTAAAAAAAAAACACTCTTTTTGATTTTTTGAGATTTTATATCCAGGAAAGCAAGAGTACTGACAATATTGTGTGTGTGTGTTAAAAAGCACTAAACATAGCAGATTATCGACATGCCTATTACATGCTCTCATGTTTTCTGGTCATCCTCCTGAAGAGCATTACTCAGTCCAATCTATGGCTCGTCAGACTTCTTGAGACAAACCCCCAAACCACAGCTGGACATGGATTCATTTACTTACTCCGTGTGTGTGTGTGTGTGTGAATCGTATTTCTAGTGAACTAAACCCACCCTGAGGACATATCAGGGACCAGGTTGCAGTTCTGGGTTGCAAATATGGATCAGTGTTTTCACACAGCCATAGTCTAAGTATGAAACATGGCATTGCAAGAAGAAAAAAAAATGTAATAAGTGTTGTCAAGCATGGCAAAGTAAGCGTTTACATGAACATATATCAACTACAATCTATTTCTCCTTATAAATTGTGACTTTTATATAGACTGTGACTTTGTGTGGGGTTTTTTTTTTGTTTTTTGCTAAGGATGCAATAAATGCTATCCTGAACGTTATTTGTAATGCGTTTTGTAGGAAATGGTTAAATGCACAGTGAAACCTGTAAAGCACTGCAATGCAGTGGACAGAGCTAGAGTGAGAGAGAGGAGCGAAAGAAAGGAGAGATAGGATGAAACTAGATCATGAAACTGCGCTACAACAAGCTGCTGTAGTGTTCGACATGCCGATTTTTAACTGACGTTGCCTGTTGGAAGTCCACTGTGAAGATGAATTAGATATAGTAGTCATTTATACAGTTTATATTTTATGTTTATATGATTGAAGTTCACCAAATAAGCAAAAGTGACAGCTAACCGTAAACTGTGATTTGCTACAGCTCTGCAGGATAATACAGAACACAAGCGACCCTGTAAATATATAAAGAATAAAACACAACGGGGAGTGCAGTTACAGGAAAATGATCAATGACTGGCTGGTGTGATGAGGCCTGACATCAAGTGCAATTATTGTTAGCACCCCAAAGTTGATTATGTTCCAAAAACAGCATTTCTCATACTGTTATATTCCACTTACACCACAGCAATTTGCCAATTTTTTAATGAATTAAATAACGACGTGTTTATCCATACTTTTTCTCCATTTATAGTTACATTTTCCATTTGTTATGGAACATCAGTGAAACATATTCCTGTTAATACTTATGTTACAGTAGTTATAAACTCTCCTGAAGTTAATAAGACAAAAAAAAGAAAGGCAGCTTGTATTGGTACTGAGAAACCTCAAAGCGTCCCGAAGACTTTCCCATGGCGGAAAACGTCAACGTTACAGCTTCAGACTGCTACAAGGCACCGACACTGGAGACTCCTTCCAAAAATGCTAAACAAACATCTCCTCAAGGGAAACTTTACCAAGTCCCTGTGTAAACTGTTACCACTTAAAAGATAACGTACAAGAACGAGCGCATAAATATAAACCGTGCGACTGGAATTAATTTAATCAACACCTTCTTTCCAATCAGATTCGGGCATTCAGCTGAGCTGTGGTATAAACTAAAACACTGCATTTACGGTCAGACTGACTGACAAATTCGCTCAAACACTTAAACCAGAGCATCTATCCTGAGTCTGTGCATCATTATCCTTGAGAACATGATCTTGTATCCAATACTGACATAAAAGATCAGTCACTGCACTGGAGGCATGCAGACCCCATTCTGAGGCATTAAATGTCTCAAAAACCCAGCTGTATTGATCAGCTTCAACACCTAGCACAGATAGTCAAGGTTGCACAAGGTTAAAGTGTGTGTGTGTGCGTGAGTGCGTGTGCGACTTTCAGGACAAATTCAGGACTGGTTAATAACCAACTCTTCTCTTTTAAAGGCTCATAGTTTAATCCTATGAACTTAATGAACACAGTGTCTTGATGTTTTCACAAAACTGCTGTTCGACTGTTGAGCCATTTCCCAAGAGCACCAAAGCAGGGGGAAAAAAACGGTGCTAAATGGTAAAGCGAGCATCATACTCATCAACACTCTTAATTATAGGATGCTACTTTGCCTCCTCCGGTTTCTCAGTAACACGACTGCATATCGTTTGATGAGATGAGGAGATGACTTTATATCTGCTATAACGTACAGTAAGTGATAATAGTAACTAACGTAAGAACAGTACATGTAACTATAACTGGATTAAAAAATACGACATGTCATTCTTAAATTAATTTTAAAAAATGTAATTGATGAGCAATTGCTTTAGTGTATGATGTTTTGGAATTTAATATACTTGATGATTTTTCTATAACAGCATGCCCCCAAATGTTTTATTTCTTACATATCGTAAACTTCTAACTTTCCTTCTGTTTGGTAGCAGCCTAAATGCCTTCCTTCTTCCTAAAGCTGCCATGAGCCAAAGCCATGTGCCTCTGAAACAAGAACATGTATATTAGATTAAAGGTCGCTTGTAATCCAGTGACATCACAGTTGAAACTTTTCTGCTTGAAGATTTGTAGTTTAAACAGACACAGTAGGGGAAAGGTGATTTCGCTCAATCCCTGGTTAATGACCCTAACCAGGGATTGAGCGAAATCACCTTTTCCCTACTGTGTCTGGTTATACTCACCAATACAAAAACAAAAACAAATACAAATCTACGATCCATTGCCGCCAACTTCATGTTCATGCATTTATACTGTGCAACATTAAAACTGCCATCAGACTCAGCCATGACTTGTAGACACACATACATCTAACCTAAAGACCAACATCTAGATTTTTAACACATTTGAACAGAGAGAAATTCTGCCAAATCCTGATACACATTTATACGCTAATAAATGAAGTAATAATTGCATGCAAGAAATACATGAGTCATAGAGCACTAATGCAGAGCCATGTGAAAATGTGCACCACAATTTGAGGTTGTATCTCACGTGTTGGTCTGTACCACATAAAACAAGCAAGCCTACATGTCTGCCTTTCCTTTTCACGCAAAAAAACGACTTCTCCAGATGTGAGGCAGGCAGCCGACTCGCTCCTCTACCCTATAAAAAGAGAGTCCTGAGAGTGTGTAACTGTGGATGAGGGAAAGCTACTCAGGAAGGACTGAATGACAAGAGCGCAGTCTTTTACTCACTGCTGTGGCTGTTTAATTTGCTGTAAAAAGATAATAAGGTTTCCTCTATTAAAAGCCTGGTTTGGTCTAACTTTACTCGTCTTACAGTGCAGAAAAGTCAAACGAAAACTGCTGGAGCTTTTAAAAGTAGTAACTGATTTCCAACACACATTGTTTGAGAAACACATTATAGCTCATTATAAAAGGAAAGCAGGGTTTCCAGGCTCCGTTAAACATCCTTATCTGACATTGCATTTGTTTAATAAGACTGGTGTTTAAAAAAAAAAAAAAAAAAAAAAAATTTACATATAAACAGCATGCTCTAAAGTGTTGTTCCTCTCATACCACAGCAATTTGCCAATGATTAATTTTCAATGAATTAATGAATGACACTGTGCACTTTTTTTTTTTAACAGTTTATAGTTACATTTAATTTTGTTATCCTTTTAATTGTGCTATCCCTTTTGTTATAGCACCTATAAAGAGTCATTCTCTGTGCAGCCTCTCTTTTATTCGTTCTATCTTGAAGTTTATAATATAAAAAAAAGCATCTTGTCATGTTACCGAGAAACCAAAAAGCATGAGATCCTATCCTGAAGACTTTAACATGGTGGAAAACTAACAGAAAGCGTCACCATATTAACGATTATACGTGTTTCATTGTTGAATAACAAGAGTTTATTATTAATCTTAGATTATGAGGAGCATTTTATAGAATTATCTATAGAGTTAAAGAATATTAATCCACTCCTTCTAATTCGAGAATACTAATGGCATACAAGTGGTATAAAATTAAATAAATGCAATATTCAAATATTAAAACTATATTCCTCTGAAAACTATATTCCTCTGTATGTCTGTATGAAAATCAGACATGTTGCTGCTGTCGTCAGGGGGCGTGGCATTAAGCGCAGTTGTTGCCAGGAGGCGTGGTCACGTCTGGGCGATTCTATTAACGGCGATTCATATGAATCAAATCGTGCCAAGGTTGCCAGATTGTTCCTGTTTTGCATTTATTTAATATACATCAACATTACACTCACACCCACACACACACCAAATGATAGGCTTTTTTTAACTGAACAGTATATATTTGTTTGTAACTGCAGTGGTTCTAGTATCAAGCAGAATTTAGACTGCTTTTATATCGTATACTTTAGCTTTGAAGGATCGTTTTAAGAGAAATAATGAAAGTCATGCAATCTGGCAACCCAAAACAGAGCGCCAATCTGGAGTGACTTTGGTATTGATCGTAAAGCGATTTTATCCTCATTGATTAGGTGACCGGTTTCATGCAGGAGACTGGGGTAACTAGATTGGGGTGGGAAAGATCTCCAAAATGGTCCAAAGTGAGAGAATTTTGGGAAAACTGGACAGAACTGGTGGGTTGTGGATAGTGTGTGACTGGGAATAAGCGGGGGAGGGGAACATCCATACATTCAAATCAGAGTCAGTCATGGAAGAAACACTGATTTACCACAAAAATGCACAATTTAAACCTTTATAATAAGCGATTTCTAATTTCTAACATGACCGTTTAACTCCACGTTTACACTCTTGCATCGGTGTAGGTAGCTCTACACGAAGCTAAGCATCCTTGCAGTATTCCTCTCAAGTCTATTAAATTTAAACTCCTCTTACACATCATGTGAGAAATCCTTTTTTAAGAAGATGATCTTGCCTGCTGTTTTACAAATTTGGTGTCTATATGCATCTTTCATCTTTTAATTTCTGACCTAAAATGACACGAATTATAATATTCACAGCAAAATATATATCCAGATTTACTACATGAATGCAAAAAAAGAAAAACAAAGGATTATAACCAAACATAAAGCTGTGACAGACTCACTGCAAACGTTCAACTGTTTATTAGGTTATACAGCTTATTAGCCTACATACTTAGCCACAACATTACACGAGAATATAAAGATATTTCCTACTAATACTAATATATTTAGTATGCGTTTGGATATTGTTAGCTAACAAGCTAGCGAAACATTACATTATTGGATGCTACAGGGATGACAGATAAGCAGAATCATAAATCAGCTTTTAACTAACTTATTAAAATATAAACAAAAGGGAAAAAACAAAATATATGCCGTTAAAAAAAGAAAAAATGAAAATGTGTACTTTTAGGGCAAAAAGTTGCTTAATAACTCGGTTATTTTGTTTGGTGGTGGTTTTAAAGAGTAGCTGACAGCAGGTTAGCAAACCTAGCTAGCTTTGTTGTTGGGATTAGCCCACGCGCAGGGGGAATCCTCTCTCCACACTAACGCAGCTCACTTACTGCCATTACTGACATGCAGCTAACTTTTTTTTCTGGAAAAAAAAAAACAACCAAACAAACAACTATGATTGCACTCACCTTTGGCGTCGCTATCCTCTCGCAAAGCTTCCGTTACTGCTTTCCAGATATTGCATCCTAAAAGACAGAGCACAATCACGGCGGATCTGCTGAGATCCAAGCACCGCATTATTAAAACTTACAGAAAAGAGAAATCTTCCTAAAAAAAAAGACTGCAATTTCTATTGCAGAAAATATCCGTTCGGGTTGCTGCTCTCTTCCATAATTTAGAATGTTTTGGTCCCTGTGTCAGATATTGCAAATCATCCTGAAAAATCAGCCAACATCCTCTGTTGATGCCGCCCGAGAACTCCTGGTTAAAAAAAAATAGATTCAAGGGAGTGTAAGAGCGCCACCAGTTTAACCCTTTCTTTCCTCTGTCTTTCTTTGCCTGTACTCCTCTTTCAGGAAGGATAGCAGGCACTCTCCTTGGTCATAAGGCTTACATATGCCTTACAGAATCTGCAGAATGGTAATTTATTTTTTCCAAAAAAATAAGAGAGATCATAAAAAATGCATTTTGTTTTTTATTTAGTACTTCCCTGAATAAGTTATTTCACATAACACATGTTTAGATATAGTCCACCACATGCAGTAATAACTGAATTTACACAAATGAACCAGTTCAAAAGTTTACACACGCTTGATTCTTAATACTGCGTGTTGTTACCTGGATGATCAACGACTGTTTTTATGTTTTGTGAGTCCCTGAGCGGTTAAACTGACCACCCTTCTTCAGAAAAATCCTCCAGGTCCTGCACATTCATTGCTTTTTTTGAGCATCTTCTACATATATTGACCCCTTTCCAACAGCAGCTATATGATGTTGAGATCCATCTTTTCACACTGAGGACAACTGAGGAGCTCGCACACAACTATTACAAAAGGTGCAAACATTCACTGATGCTCAAGAAGGCAACTCGATACATTAAGAGCCAGGGTGGTGTAAACTTTCGAACAGGATGATAAGTGTAAATTGTTATAATTTTGTTCAAAGATCTTTTTTTCTTTTGTTTATTCTAGTTTTACTAGTTTAGTCTATTTAGTCTGTGTATTCTTGTTCACAGTAAAAGTATCTGGCTGCACTGGGCGCTTACTGAATTCCACCATGTTTTCCTTTCGAACAGACTGAGAGGAGTTAAGCAGCATTGGGTGTGTCTCTAAAAAGAATGACAGGAGGCATGTGGAAACACAGACAAGCAGTTTGGCCCAGACTGCAGTTTTCCAAACAGGTTTTCTCAGCCAAATAATACACTTGTGCTGATAAAAATGCTTAAATAATTATTGTTTAGCATGGTTTACATATTTTTCAGGTTATCTGTATTACTAAGCAATTAAAAGAAAACAGCTAGTACACCTTTAAACTTAAAACTGTATTTATAAGTTGTGTATATATTAGCAGCCTATCACTTTTGCTTTTACCTAGAAATAGAAAGTACAAGGCTGCCACCTTGTGTCCATCATTGAGCAAAGGCATTTCTTTTTTTATTTGCCAAATGATTCTGTCTTTAATATCTGATACTTGTACTTACGAAACATACTTATAACACAAATATGCTAGTATTTCTATCTATTTCTATTTTTCTACCCCAGTTTCTGGGTGACCTTTTGCTCTGGTGGATCATTTTGTCAAGCATCAATAATTTCACATATCAACTGGTTTCACCTACAACACCAGATGCACTTTATTTGCACACATTATGACGGACTTTTTACAAAAAGTTCTGTTTATCTGGAAAATTTGTGTAATCTGCTGAATTACACTACATCTATCATTTTTTTCTGAAGTACACTGCAGTTACTCCATGAATTAATGCTTTAGCTACTTGCCTCACTCCAAAACCTTGTCTGTATTCACCGTAAAATCAGTGCATAATGGTAGTATCCTCAGAACTGAATGTTTGCAGGGCGTAATGAAGAAAGGAAAGACTCCCTCAGTAAAAGAATGGCTGAAAGTAAACAGGTGTGTGTCTGTAACAGGGATGGAGAATTCCACCTCTCCTCTGTCCCAGTCCAGCCGAACCCTGATCCTCTGTAGACTCTCTTTAAGATGTAGCTTAAAGGTTGCTGCTGTTGAAAACCGTGCCAGATATTCACCATGAGAAGCCTTGACACTCCAGGTTTCAATATCCAAGTCAGTTTTTCCGGTCCTTGGGATAAATGCAGTTGTCACACCGACCTCCCAGTCAGGCACGTCTGTGACCTCAATATCCCAACCATGGATGCCTGAGGTAAATGCTTCAGAGCCTATGACGCAGTAAAACTGATCAAATCTTTCTGGATTATTAGGGAGGTGTTGTGTTCCATGACTGCGCTGGACACTGGTCAGATCATCTGAAAGGCTGAGTTCAGGGTGGGCTGTGTTTGGATCCAAAATCACAGAGGCTGCAGAGATAAAAGAGACAGAATGAAGCTCCAAGAACGCCTGCAAAATACTTTTTAGGTAGCTCTTATTAGAAAATAATTCTCTAATTTTGCATTAGAAACTCACCGTACTGAACAATCTCCTGCATCTTTTCCCATACTCTGAACCTCAAGTTCCCCAGGTGCTTTGCTTCATCAATCAGCGCTCCTGAAAACATCGCTGGCTCCTGCAAGGAGCACTCAGCTCTGCTATAAGTAGCAAAGCATTCAGGAGTCAGTACTGTTATGGGTTCTTCAAAGGATGATTTCACAAGTTGGAAATTCAATTCATAGGAAAGAAACTAAAGAAAGATGACTTACCCTTTTGCTACTGCTCTTAAGGTCTATGAAATAAAAAAAATAAAAAAATCCAGACATACCAGTCAAAGATTTTGGACAAAGAAGAAGTTTCTTCATTATTACTATTATAATGAATACATTATAATGAATTATAGTATTAAGGATTATAATGAATACATTAAAACTATGAAATAAGGCATTTGAAATTATGCAGTGACAAAGAAGTTTTAAACAAACCCATGAAGATTTGAGTTTCTGATTTCTGATTTGTCTCACACGCTTAGTTTTAAGTGTGTAAGTGCATCCATTTCCTACCTGCATAAATGAGATATTCTCACATCCCATTTCCTCTTTCGTCATATTGAAACTATAGGAAAAATATGATAGCAATATGTTTATCTCTTCAATCTTCTGTTTAATCTTTTGACTCTTCTGCTCCTCTTCCTGTCTCAGAGCAGCTAATCTGGACGCTTCTTCATCTTGAAGAAATTGGTGAAGCTTCTCAAACTCCTTCTTTATCTGCTGCTCTGTTTTCTTTGTCTGATACTAAAATGAACAGAACTTACATTAAGTACTATACATTACTTTTAAAGAACATTATATGGGTCCTGAGAAAGGCTTCCTCTCACCTTAATATATTTTGCAGTTTGATCATTGTTTAATTTGACCCTCTTAAGGACCTGACGCTTGTCCTGTAAGTGTCTGAGTGCAGTTTTAAGATCCTTCTGGAACAAATAAGCATTGTAAACGTTTTACAATGAAAAGTTTTTACAATTTGTTTATCTCAATTTCTTGAAAATGTACATTTTCTTTTTTACTTTTGACAATTGTTCTAATCGAATCACAAATAAGTCAACAAATGTCAACAACCAACAAATTAAGGTACAGAAATAGCATTACATAAAGCTTATATGTGTCTGAATTCATAACTGGAGATTTAAGCTTAAAAGTTGCATCAATATTTTTATGTAGGGAAAGTTACATGTATTCAGAATCGCCTTATGCACATTCTGAAATTATACTGTGTAGGACAAAAGTTATTTTATTGCACTTTTAATTCACTTTGTTTGAGTTGGCAAATTAATAAAATAATGGCAATGAAAATGTGCCTATGGTTAAAAGCAGTGGTTCTTAAGGTGTGGTCAGGGGATACTGGGGTCAGAGAATCATAGGCAAGGGGTATGTCATTTTTTTTTTTTTTTTTTTTTTTGTTACAGTGGTGGAAATCACAACCCGATATTGTCAAAGTTATTAGATTTATTATTGAGGTCTTAAGCTACATCCACACATGCAGCAAATCCCCAGTTGCTGTACTATGAAGTTATCAGTAGGCGTACTACTGGTTGCCAGTCAATGGGTGGTGCAACTAGCATTCCACTTTTGACTACAAATCAGTTTTCTTGCTGCTAAAATTAAACATTCTGCAGGGAGAGCATCTATATATAAAATTCACCAGTGCTTATATGAAGGAGAAGCAGTGTGTTCTTTGCCGTTGTGGCCATCTATCTGAAGTGAAAGCGCAAACACCGGACTGTCTGGGGCCACAAAACAATTCGGACTTGCAGGCAGCATGGCTCACTAGCATGGAACATGTGTGCTCTACTGTCATCACTGCCACTGGTAGTCGCTGCACCAAGTCGCTCCAAATTTGCATAAAGTTAAACTTTTCTCAAATTTGTCGCATCACTGGTCATGCCCACATCTAGTCGCCAATGGTTGCTGTCACTCATGTCGCTGGAAGTCACCAGCGCTCACTGAAAATGAATGGTCTCCGTTTGCTTTGTCGCTGTGAGTCGTTGCATGTGTGAACGTACCTTTATAGTTGGCCTATTTGATGTCAGACAGTGGTGGAGACAGATTTCATTTCATAACAGGCAAGCAAAACAAACAAAGTCAAAGCAAGATTAATAAAATGAGCAAAACAAGAACTGGAAGAACACGGCATGAAACACACAACAGGCTACATGCAACAGAAGCTTAGCAACTAAACACAGAAAACTGAACTTAAATAGAGACGCTAATCAATGGGAAAACACAAAACAGGTGAGAGTGATCAAGAAGGCATGTTACAGGACCATGTGATTTTCTGTAGTCTGGGAGGGCTGATGGGAAAACTGAATGGGTTAAATCCAAACTATTAAAAATTATAAAAGAAGAAGCCTATAAACAATGTCAATGTAATGTGTTCTGTGCAAAAAAAAAGTTTTGAATTTAAAGGAATGATACTATTATTAATTAATTACTATTAATTAATAGCATCATGTTTACAGGGTCCCTGGAGGACTAGTTGTTAGGCCACAGCGCTCTCACCAAAAAAATAAATAAAAATAAAAAATTTCATCATAACATATTGTGGTTAATACTGCTCCTCACTCAAGCCAATATTGTGCAAGAAAACTGGACTTAAGTCCAAGGTCAGAATTGCCTGGAACTGACACACTCCACCCACGTGCATAACTCCAGCACAACTTGCTTAAGCATGAGGCCTGAATATCGATTTCGGTAATAAATCACTACATGTGCTTAACTCAACTCTGAATACATCCTCACAGAAAATACAGACCTTTTAGATCTTAGTAATATAAATGACATTTCTGTAATCGCTTTCATTTGTCTCACCTTATGGTCCTGTGCCGCAATATCTATAGTGCAACATTTATGATTTTCATGTGTTTTTGATGTGCGACATGCCACACACAGCAGTTGTTCATCTTCTAGGCAGAAGAGGTTGAATTTTTCATTGTGAAGACTGCAGAGTGATGCGGAACATGCTGAAGCTTTCTCATTCCTCCTTCGCTGTAGCATAACCTCACACAAATCCCTCAGTACGTAATTACATGGAGAAGCCACATCGGTTTGCTCTCTGCAAACAGGACATTCCAGAGACCCCATACACTTCCAGTACTGATCGAAACAGACTTTACAGATATTGTGACTACATGACAGGAGAACTGGATCCTTGAAGACGTTGTGGCACGTGGGACAGGATAATTCCTCAGCAGAGAAAAGAGGCTGAGAATCCATTTGGGTATTTGACGCAGGTCAAAACACACAGCTGTTCTTATGATATGCTAGTCTGGAAATCAAGGCTATGGTGGGTGCCCCTGGACAGCTGACTTGTTTCGGTCGTAAAGTGAGCAGCCCATCTGCTAATGTGATCTTTCAAATGTTCAGAGTTTATTTTCAGGTCAGTGAGGGTGTGTCAGTCTGAATGTATCATTTGCAAAACATCACACAGCAAACAGTGGCCTCATATGAAGTAAATTAAAGCATGTTTAATGTAAATCGGATAACAATTTACATTCTTGATGCAGTTGATTTTATAAGTTTATAATCCTTTGCTCTCGTGCGCCTTATACAGACTCCTAATTGCACCCTAAAGTTTTGAATTTAGTGGTTCTGTCTAAAGCGAGATTGCTAATCGAGCTAGATTGACAGAATGTACCATGAGCTTTTAAATAAGGCTTTGGCATTATACTTTATATTTGCCATTAAGAATAATGTCACAGTAATTGCACTATATTATTAACAAAATAATATTTTATTTTAAGTTAAAACAATTTTGGATGCAAGTTGAATTTAAATGTCAGTCACTGAACTGACGCTGCAGATTCACCTGCACATTTCACTGCTTGTGGTGGATTAAAAGTCTTCCCCTTGATACCACTGAGGGCAAACATAGTTACTAAATGAGATATCCTTGCTCACTGAAGCGTCAATTTAAAGCAAATTTAAAGGGAAACTGATCTGCTTGTACAGAACAGTACTTAGGCCCTCATTGTTTACCCATTGTTTATTTATTTGAGATTGTTCATTTATATCTGTGGTTCTTGTTATTGTTCGAGAATTGGTATGTCCTAAAAGATGGTGGGCTTCGAATGATTTTTGGGTCATGAAGGGTGTAGGACTGAGGAATCAAGAGACCACATTGGTTAAATCCATCTTGAGTCATCAAAAATGTTAAATTTACATTTGAATCTATTCATCAGTTACTAAATTTGAACAACATCCTGAAAATCTTATTCAAAAATGAAAGCAAGGTGTGTTGATTTCTTGAAATGCACTACCCAAATATAACCTACGTGTGGGAAATACTGCATTGTACTGGTCCATACAAAACTACTAGAGAGCCAAGAGCTGTCCCTCGTGGAAAATTTTCAACAAGCTAAACGTGAGCCACTGTGTACAAGTATGTGAGTGAGTTACAAGCCGGTTCACTGAAGTGCTTTGCATTTGAAAAAAGCTAGTATTTGAGACAGCATTTAGTGTTATTAATATTTGTTACTGAAAAGTGGGAAAATGCAGAAGACCTCTTTCCAACTGTGTGTCCACCTGTTACACTTAATGGAAATAACATTGGGACACTTCCAAATATTAAGAAATCATTGGAAAACTAGGGGAAAACCAGGGTGAAAACCAAAAGAAAACATCACCTGAGCTATGTTATGAGTAAGCACACAGTTTGAATATAACTAATGACAAAGCAAAAGATATAGAAGATATATAGAAATTGTAGAAGTATTAAAGTGCATTTCCGAACAAAATGTCCTGTATTATGTCCCGGATTTAATGATGTCATACTCCATTGCGTTCACCCTTAGCTGTGGAAGATACAGAAAGCAAAACAAAACTGTATTGTCATGTGTATTTCCATTGTCCATAATGTCCACAGCAGCATGAGTCATCAGAGCATTAAGGGAGCTTTCTCAGCACCACAAAAGGCTGGAGAGGCATAATCTTCAGAGGAGACAGGCTGCACATGCTGTGGAAGAATGGAAAGACCTTCTCAGTGAAATGATGTGAGAACATGTGAATAACGGCATCACTGGCAGGATCTAAGAACCACACCTCCCCTAAATCCATGTCCAAACGAATTCTGACCATCTGGGGTTTGGCAGCCAAAGGCAGAGGAGTATATGTTTCTGAAGGAGACCGAGCACACAGCTTTTGGTCATCATACCCAATACCCCAAGCACCGCTGGGAAAAACATTGGGTTCTTTTCTCTGTACCGACTCCATGGTCACTCCGAGCATCCAGAAGGTGCTGTTTCCCACCTCAACATCCCAACAGTGCAGCCCTGAAGAGAAGCCCTCAGAGCCCAGAACACACAAACTCCTAAACCGCTCAGAAGTGTCCAAAACTGGTGGTCTCGGCACGTCATTCTGGTCTTCATGGTCATCATCACTGTCTCTCACGCTGGTCAGATCTGGGGACAGGATGAGCTGCGAGTGAGCTGTGTTTGGATCCAGGATAACAGGAGCTGAGAAGACAAATCACAATTAGTGTATCTTACTGAGACCTAAAAGCTGATACAAGAGCTTTTTCTATCAAATCATTCTAGATGCTGAAAGTGCTCTTATAAAATTTATATAAAAAAAAAGACTCACTGTATTTGATGAAGCTCTGCATTTTGTTCCAGACTTGGAACTGCAGATTTCCCAAGTACTTTGCAACATTGATCACTTCTCCTGAAGTAATATTTAGATCTGAATCTTTGTACTGGGCTCTAAAATAAACAAAAAAGAGTCAGGGCTACAGTAATCCTGATACCAGGTTTATGTCTTACTTTTAAATTTGTGTTTAAATAAAATATAAAAACAACAACTAAAATATATACAATTGTATTTTATTTAAATATAGTGGCATTAAAAATATTCCTTAAAAGTGTTACAAAAGTTGAAGGTTTGCATCTGCTGTGACAGAAGCATGAAAAGTACATAAAATGGGAAGGAAGAGAAATAGAACTTACTTTGCCAGATTTGTCTCAAAGTTCTGGAAAAAGAAAATTAGATTAGAGGTGTGCACAAGACTTTTTTTTTAATCCCACTCCCACCAACTCTCAAAGGTATTCCTGTCTTTCAATAATTCCATACATTCCAGCATAAGGTTTGACCAATGTCACCCACTCCTGCAAAAAAGTTTGAGCAATCCTTCCCAATCCCACAAACCACAGTTACTATTATTTTTTTTTGTAGCTGCCTGATCCCATGACTTTTGTGGGAAAAGAAAAAGAGGGATGGTACGAAAAAGACAGGAGAGAGAGTGAGAAAGAAAGAAAGAAAGAAAGAAAGAAAGATTACACCCTGACCTTGAGGAATTTGATGTCTTCAGATTGCAATTCCACTTTTACGTCTCCAATAGTGTTTGAGAGAGTCAGTATCTCTTGTTTAGTTTTTTCTATTTTGTTTTCCAGACTCTCTGTTTTCTGCTGCACTTCCACCTCCAGTTTAGTCATCATGGCTGCATTTTCATCTTGCAAAAACTGCTGAAGTTTCCTAAACTCCTCATTAATCTGCTTCTTCATGTATTTGGCCTGTTGCTGACATGATTAACACAAGTACCAGTCAGTCAGACATGCACACATTATATGTTTAAAAAAAGGGCCTGACCAATATTAAAATTTTGTTGCCTATAGGCCTAATAATACTAATGGACTAAGAAATTTTCTTAGCCATGGCTGATATAATTTTATATGGTCAAAAAAATTACACAGCCATCAATAGTTGTGGTTAAATTGAAATGGCCTGTCCTTATATCCTTCTATTATTGTCAATTTCTTAAACAAGTAGAGCCCCATCTAGAGCCCCATGTTTCTGTGTGACATCCAATACTTAGGGACTTGGGGCCTTGTCTCATAGCTTTCCCCGAGATTTATGACATTATTCCTGCTATATCAAATTTTTAAATCATTACTGGTTATAACTCATTATTAGCAGGATTTCCACCAGTGCTGTGAAACCTTAATACTGTCTGATTTGATCAGTCAACTAATATTGGACAGGTCCTAGTATAGAACAAAGGATGTAGTCACTTTCACTCAATTTCTTTACCATATACTATTATACCATATTTCAGCTTTAGGTAGGCTAGCTATTCTCACCTTTATGTGATATACATTTCGATGAAAATGAACCTGGGCATCGTGAAGGCTCTTAATTTTCATTTTCATTGTATTCACTGCATTCTTAAGAACATCCTGCAATCAAAAATGCACAAATTAATCCCACTGTGACTGAATTAATTTTAGTGATACATCAGATTGAAACCTCTTTTCTGAAACCAAAAAAATGGCAAATCAAGGGCTGGATTTTATTACTATTACCATTGTTATAAATAAATAAGACAAAATTATATAAATTAAAAAACTTTCTAAGCCCCCTTTTCATGTGAGAGACACATGAAAAGGGGTGAGAGACGCAAGTGCATATACTCAGAGGCTGTTTTACTGAGGGTAATCCAGTAACCATAGCATTGGTCAAGTCAGGAAAAATGGGCAAGTTAAGTTGTGGGAACAAGATAATTAATGTGTAGGAACAAGATCCTTAAGGAGGGCAATGAGGTAATTAAGGTATGGGAACAAGATAATTAAGGTGTGGTAATGAGATCATTAAGTAATGAGAAAGAGGTAATTAAAGAGTGCAAATGAGATCATTAAGGAGTGAGAAAGAGATCTTTAAGGAGTGAGAATGAGATAATTAAAGAGTGAGAATGAGATCACTAAGGAGTGAGAATGAGATAATTAAAGACTTAAAATGAGATAATTAAAGAGTGAAAATGAGATCATTAAAGAGTGAGAAAGAGATAATTAAGGAGTAAGAATGAGATAATTAAAGAGTGCAAATGAGATCATTAAGGAGTGAGAAAGAGATCATTAAAGTGTGAAAATGAGATAATTAAGGAGGGAGAACGAGATCATTATGATGTGAGAGTGAGATCATTAAGGTGTGAGAACGAGATCATTAAGGAGTGAGAATGAGATCATTAGGAAGTGAAAATGAGATCATTAAGGTGTGAGAGTGAGATCATTAGGGAGTGAACATGAGAACATTAAGGAGTGAGAATGAGATCATTATGGTGTGAAAATGAGATCATTAAGGAGTGAGAACGAGATCATTAGGGAGTGAGAAAGAGATTATTAAGGAGTGAGAATGAGATAATTAAGGTGTGAAAATGAGATCATTAAGTCATGGCCACGACTTAGTATCTCGAGGGAACTAATTCTATTTAAAGAATGAATGTCGCGCCAAAATATTAATTTCACCTTTTGTTCAGAAGCTGCTTCGTCGACAGGGATGAAGCGGTGCTGCAGGTGTTTGCTGGAATCTCTGCACACCAAGCACGCGGCCTGTCCGTCATTCACACAGAAGAGTTTCAGCTTCTCTCCATGGATGTCGCAGAGTGTCTCGGGATCACCTCGGACCTCCAGGAAGGTCTGACACAGGTTTTTCAGAGCCAGGTTGATAGTAGGGTTTCTAGCAGATCGTTTCCTGCAAAGCGGACATTCTCGGCCGCCTTTGATATCCCAGTACCGGTGAACGCAGCTGCTGCACGCGCTGTGACCGCACGACAGGAGCACGGGCTCCTTAAAGACATCACAACACACAGGGCACGTGAAGTCCTCTTCAGAGAAGGAACGTTTAGACGCCATAGCTACAGCCTTCATAAGACCTCAACAAAATTATTCTTATTTCAGTTTCCCGGTCATACACTTTGTAAATACCAGCCTATTCTATTTACTCTGGAAATAACCTACAGTACCTTATCTGTTTTTACTTTCAGTTTGAGTCAAGGTTGCCAGGTATTCATGACAAACCGTGCCCAGTGATTCTTTTTTCCAGTTCCGGGTTTTTGTAATTATACTTCCGCTGCTACAAGAACAATGGCAGAGTCGAGTACTGTTTATGAGAAGCGAGATGCAGTGGATTCAAAGAAACAAGTTGAAATATCAGTACAAGATAATAAATTTTAAAAAATAAAATAAAATAATAAAAATAAATAAATAAACAAACTGCAACCTCAGTGAAGAGAAATGGTTCGCTAGATGAACAAAGCTAATCCCACAGGCCTCATATTAGAGTTTAACCTGAACTTTGTTTGGCTCTTCGTTCCTCCTTGTCGTTCATCATTCACGGCAACTAGCCCTGACTCCCACATTGCTGTCGACTACACTTCACAATGAACAAGCAAAACCAGTCAACATTCCCATGAGTGTTAGCTCCTAATTAACTAGAAATACAGCTAGTTAACATTAGCATAAGTATGCTATCAGTGATAAAACTCTTACACCTATCCACAACTGAATCATTTTGTAAAGTGATTAATGGAAATGAACTGAAATGTAGCATATATGAAATAACACGTCCGCAATATCAGTATACGTATATGAATTATTAGACTAATTAATTGATGCTTAATACATGGAGCTAATCCATATGAGAGGAGACCACCTTGTATGTCTGTATGTTTTAATAGATAAAATTAGCTACATAATGATAAAAAACAAAAAATACATGCACCAACTACACACAGCAGGATTTTTGACCATACCTCATAATGTTTAAAGCACCTTTATACTCTTAGATTTTGTATTCTCAGGTTTTGATTAATTTCCAAATTGGCTGGTGTGAGCACCTCCTAATGAGACTTTTACGGTGACATAACATACAACAACAACAACAACAACAATAATAATAATAATCACTTTTCTTTACATATTATTATTAATATTTAAAAAAAAGACAAAAAAAACAAAACAAGAGGAAATCCACTTTCACAGCGCTAACAAGGTATGCCTTCATATTTTAAATATCCCATGTGCATCTCTTAAACAACTTCCTACACAAGTTCCCAGTGTTTTGCAGGAAGAAATAGTGAGAAACATGAATAAAATAACACAACATGGCTTACAGTATATGAAAAGTAAAGATTTAAAAGAATAAAGGAAATAGACATCAAAAGTAACAAAATAACAAAATAATCAAACTAAACTGAATTAGATGCTAGAATGAATAAGTGCATAAGTGTAAACGTCATAGCCAAGATGTATATGTACAGGTTATGCTACATTTTATCAGTATACTAATTTTAGATCTCTTTTGTAATCACTATGATTACAGGTAAAACGAATCCAGTTCAAACAAGGCTTTATACTCCAGAGCGATTTTCCAGAAATTATGGTTAAAAAAAAGACAGAAAAAGAAAATTAAGTTCAGAATATCAATTCCATCAATAAAACTTATCTAGGCTTTTATTTAGGAGGTGGATTAGTGCATTACCCATTGTGTTCTTTATGTTTCAATAAAGCTTCACTGTATTCACCTGTGTTTGGTCTTTAAGACTGTGTGTCCTTGAACCCATGTTTCGATAATGGTCATGGCCATCACAACAAATCAGTCATGCCTTATAAGCTTGTCATTATAAAGTCTCCCACACTTTGATTTGCCAGAAAGTGTTAAGAGGTTTTAAAAATGTCATTTAATGTCCCTTCTCCCATCAGAATGGAAAAAAATTTTGGAATCAGAATTTGGCATAATATTTTACATATGACACTAAGAAAAATGACAAATGACTAGGGGAAAACCAGGGTGAAAACTGAAAGATGAGCTAGGTTATGACTAATAACACAAACTGTTAGAGCACAAGATGTAGAAGAGAAACATTTTAAAGTGTAACAGCATTATGTCTAAGTGTGAACAAACACTTGACACATTATATCCGGTAATACAGTTCCATCTTTTTCACCTTTAGCCATGAAAGGTACAGAAAGCAAAACAAAACTGTATTGACAGGTTCTCCACATAATCTACATCACCATACGTCTCTCTTTCAGCATCAAACAAGTTGTCACACTGTACCCTGATCTAGTTTATTTCTTCAAGTTGCTACAACAGAATAAAAACATTACAACTCTAAATATGGACTATAGTTGAGAATGTGAGCCGCCGCCACTTATCACTTGTACAAACATGAGCATTAAGGGATGTCTCCCAGCACCACAAAATGCTTGAGAGGCATAATCTTCAGAGGAGACAGACTGCACATGCTGTGGAAGAATGGAAAGACCTTCTCGGTGAAGTGGTGAGAGAACATGTGAATAATGTCATTACTGGCACGATCTAAGAACCACACCTCCCCTAAATCCATGTCTAGATGAATTCTGACTACCTTTGGTTTGGCAGCCAAAGTGAGAGGAGCGTACACTTCCAAAGGGGATCGAACACACAGCTTTTGACCATCATACCCAATACCCCAAGCTCCTCTGGGAAAAACATTGGGTTCTTTTCTCTGCACAGTATTAGTGGTCACACCGAGCATCCAGAAGGTGCTGTTTCCCACCTCAACATCCCAACAGTGCAGCCCTGAAGAGAAGCCTTCTGAGCCCAGAACACACAAATTCCTAAACCGCTCAGGAGTGTCCAAAACTGGTAGTCTGGGCTTGTCAGCCTTGTCCTCAAGGTCATCATCACTGTCTCTCACACTGGTCAGATCTGAAGACAGGATGAGCTGTGAGTGAGCTGTGTTTGGGTCCAAGATAACAGGAGCTGAGAAGACAAATCACAATTAGTGTATCTTATTGAGACCTAAAACAGGTATAGAAGGTATTCTTCATTGTCCTCAGAGAAGTTTTTTTTTCACAGACTGAACAAATAAACTATCCACACATTCATATATGTAAACATACAAACAGAATACAGACATTAAGTACAGATATTAGCCAATTACCATTTATCAGTGATGTAGAAACCTGTGTGTCACTCTAAGAATTAATTCTAATACACTGAATTACCAATGACAGTGATGTTAAATACACAACAAGCTCAAATCCCAAATCTGGCCTATGGTGCAGGGTGGTTCGACAGAAGCTCTTTCTCATGAAAAAAAAAGAAATCTAAACCCGCCTAAATTTTTCGAAAACGTGGCAAAATGTGTTATGAACTGATGAGACCAAGGTAGAACCTTAGGGGCAAAATTCTAAAAGAAAGGTTGGCAGAAAAACAAGAGAGCTTATCACCCAAAGAACACCATACCCATGCTGAAGCATGGTGGTGGCAGCATCATGCTATGGGGCTACTTCTCTTCAGCTGGGACGGGGGCTCTAATCAAGACAGAAAGAATCATGGATGGCTCCAAATACAAATCTATTTGGCACAAAACTAGCAGGCCTCTGTTGGACAGCTGAAGTTGAAAAAAAAAATCACCTTCCCCCAGCTAGATAATGACCCAAAGAACAAATCCAAGTCAACAAATGAATGGCTTCAGAAGAAGAAGATGGAATGGCCCAATCTAAATCCTATCAACAACCTAATCAGAGCCCATCTAAATCCTATCAACAACCTCTGCAATGACTTGAAGAAGGGAAGGAGATCCCGTTGTTATACTGGTAATTTTGTATACAGGGTGTATAGAAAAGGGTGTTGGTGATGAAGGTCGAAGATGTCATCATTCTAATTCTTACAACCTGTGGCCTGTTGTGTATCCAGTAAATGATTAGTGGCGAGATGTTGAGATGGTGGAGTTTCTTGATCATTTAGTTTAGCCAAATAGTGTTGAAGGCAAAACTGTAGTCAATGAAGAGGATTCCGCCAAAAAGACCTAAGTGTTGTAGTAGGGCATGGAGGAAAATGCCACACTCGAAGGTAAACTGGTGAGGTCCAGTCTATTAAATCATTCTAGCTGCTTCTCCACCAGGAACATTACCATTCTCAAATAATCAAATTCATAAAGTTGGCACAAAAAGTGTGTTCACTTATAAAATGGCTTTAATTAAAAAAAAAAAAGACTCACTGTATTTAATGATGCTCTGCATTTTGTTCCAGAGTCTGAACTGCAGGTTTCCCACATACATTGCCACATCAATAACTTCGCGTGAAGCCACATTTGGATGAGAATCTTTGTACTCGGCTCTAAGATGAAAAATGAAGTCAGGGCTGCAGTAATCTTGATACCAAATTCCAGAATTGGAGTTCCCTAATAATATCTAGTTACAGAAATCCTTAGGTTTAAAAAGTATAAAATTAAATATAGTTGCATCTCATTACATTAGATTCAACTTTATTGTCATTGTGCAGAATACGAGCCAACAAAACACAGTTTTTTGCATATCCCAGCTTGCTAAGAAGTTGAGGTCAGAGCGCAGGGTCAGCCATGATACAGCACCCCCAGAGCAGATGTGGTTAAGGGCCTTGCTCAAGTGCCCGACAGCAGCAGCTTGACAGTGCTTGGGCTGGAGCCCCTGACCTTCTGATCAGTAACCCAGAGCCTTAACCATTCAGCCACCACTACCCACATTACTAGCTATAACCAACTATCTGAGTGTTTAATAGCCATAACAAAGATAGTTGTTTTAAATTCTGATGTGGTTTTAAATTCTGACTTGATCCCTCAAGTCTAAAGGATGACAATAAACTGTATCACTTGGAATTCAACGATTTTTGCATGAAAAAAAACAGAAGCAAGTCAAATCCAACTCACTTTGCCAAAGTCCTCTCAAAGTTCTATAAAGAAAACCAGAAAAATATTTAAGATTAATAAACAAATTATGACCAACTATGCAATGCAAGAGGCACAAGATAACAGGACTGAACATTAGGATTGATGTATGGATGGATGGATGGATGGTCTGATGGATGGGAGACAGGGAGGAAAGAAGGAAGCCTAACCTTCAGGAATTTGATGTCTTCAGATTCAAATTCCTTTCTTAGGTCTTTAATAGTGTCTGATAGTGACTGTATCTCTTGATTCATTTGTTTTATTTTGCTTTCCAGACTCTTTGTTTTCTCCTGCTCCTCCTGCTTCAGCTGCTTCATCATGGCTCTATTCTCCTTTTGCAGAAACTGCCGAAGTTTCTTAAACTCCTCCTTTATCTGATTCTTTATGTACTCTGCCTGTTGCTGACATGATTAACACAAGTGCCAGTCAGACACACACACATTATATATATCTAATATTTGTCACTGATACTAAAACATTAAGACAGCCAAACTTGATATAGTTTTATAAGATCCCATTATAAACAGACACCAATAGTTTTGGTTAAACAATGCCTTCCACAAAAATAAATCACATATAGATATAATGCAAGCCACTTATAAGAACTTATCATCTGAAACAAGTTAATAACCATCATTATCGGATGTTTTTTTATTGGCAGGATTTCTACCAGTGCCAACTATTTTGGTCAGGAAAGATGCCCTTCACTTTCGTGTACAATTATTATCAGATCATATCATAGCCTATTAAAGTTTTAGGTATTCTCACCTTTATGTGCTCTATATTTTGATGACAATGAAAGTGGGCATCTTGGAGGCTCTTCATTTTCATTTTCAAGGTATTCAGTGCACTCATAAGAACACCCTACAATCAAGAATATAAAATTTTTTTTCTGATTATGATTTATTTAATTTTAGTGAAGCACCAAAATTTAGCTTAAAACTGAAATTAAGGACACACTGGACCAGAAACAAATTAAGAGCTGGATTTTATTATTATTGCAGTGATGTTGTAATAAGGTTGACCATTAGCAGCACTGATGGTGATGGAGAGCCGCAGGGTCATCCCCGGGAGCTGTTTGACGTGTCTGGCTTATAATTAAATTTGAATAATATTATGCTACTTAATAAAAATTATATTACTGATATTACTGATGCAGAATCATGTTCTCGATCAGTCTGATGGAGTTATATTCTGGCATTGAAAAGCTCCAAATTGGTAAAACACAAATCTGAACTGCACAAAGTCCACCCTTGACTAATAAACTAAAACTAAAAAAAGAAACTCCAACCATTTCTTCTCTTGCAAAGGATAGTTGCAAAAGGGAAGTTTGTGGGAATACACAGCCAAAAATAAATAAATAAATAAAATTGCAGTGATGAAAAACTCCTGCTATATAGTGACTGTGAAGTGAAGTGACTTGTGGCCAAGTATGGTGACCCATACTCGGATTTAACCCATCCAAGTGCACACACACAGTAGTGAACACACACACCTGTGAACACACACACCCGTGAACACACACCCGGAGCAGTGGGCAGCCATTTTTTAGCTGCGGCGCCTGGGGAGCAGTTGGGGGATCGGTGCCTTGCTCAAGGGTCTCACCTCAGTCTTGGTATTGAGGGTGGCAGAGAGCGCTGGTCATTCACTCCCCCCACCTACAATCCCTGCCGGACCCGAGAATCGAACCCACGACCTTCGGGTTCACCTTTGGGTTACAAGTCCGACTCTTGGACCATTAGGGTCCCCTCTGAAAGTATTGGAAAGGCAAGGCCAATTCTATTGTTTTTGCGATACACTGAAGACATTTGGATTTGAGATCAAAAGATGAATATGAGAGGATAGATCAGAATTTCAGCTTTCATCTCCTAATATTTACATCTAGATGTGTTAAACAACGGAGAACATGGCACCCTTTGTTTGAACTCACCCATTTGTTTCCAATGATCAAAAATATTGGAACATGTGACTGACAGGTGTTTCTTGTTGCCCAGGTATGCCTTGGTAGATTGATTGGTTAAACAATGAATAGCTCTGAATGTAGCTTAAAAACAAAAAAAAAAATTGGCCTTGCTGTTCCAATACTTTCGGAGGGGACTGTAGCTGCTACTGTAAAACAAGACTAACCCTGGGGGTGGGACATATGTTTTAGAGAGCATTTAATTGGATGATTACAATAACTAGTACAAGTATGAGTCATCAGAAATGTTTAATCGTGATGAATTACAAAATTAAAACAAAAATATATCCAAAATATTTTTTTCAAGGTGTACACTAAGAGTCCACTAAGGGACAAGTATAAAAAGCTCTGAAACACCTATTTGGTGGTCAATTTCAGGGTCACTTTAACATAAACTATGAAAAAAGTTAGTATGTGAGAAAAAAGTCTGTGAGACTTTTTAATACTCATTTTTATACTATGTGACAACTGTAGAAGTAAGCTAAAGAAATTCAAACTATTATTGTAATGTTTGGCGAAAAACAAGTGCGTCATTTGGTGAATTTCTACTTTAGTTTTACTTTAGTCTGTGTAAATTTTACCTTTAGTTCAGAAGCTGCTTCGTCGACAGGGATGAAGCGGTGCTGCAGGTGTTTGCTGGAATCTCTGCACACCAAGCACGCGGCCTGTCCGTCATTCACACAGAAGAGTTTCAGCTTCTCTCCATGGATGTCGCAGAGTGTCTCGGGATCACCTCGGACCTCCAGGAAGGTCTGACACAGGTTTTTCAGAGCCAGGTTGATAGTAGGGTTTCTAGCAGATCGTTTCCTGCAAAGCGGACATTCTCGGCCGCCTTTGATATCCCAGTACCGGTGAACGCAGCTGCTGCACGCGCTGTGACCGCACGACAGGAGCACGGGCTCCTTAAAGACATCACAACACACAGGGCACGTGAAGTCCTCTTCAGAGAAGGAACGTTTAGACGCCATAGCTACAGCCTCGTCAGCTACACACTTACTGACGAGTTTATGTGGCTGTTGTGCTTATTCATAGTCAAGTTTTTTTTTTTTATTTCAGTTTCTCTTTCAGTCACCTGTTTAATCACCAGCCTATTCTGAGAACTGAGTAGTGTATGAATATTGGGAAATAACCCAAAACACCTCACGTTTTACTTTCAGTTCCAGGTTACCATGGTGTCCAGCTCTTTTGGACAAACAAAATCATCCCTGTGATCAGCAAAACCAGCTCCAAAGCCAGTTCAACATCAAAGCTTTATCTATTCCCAATCAAACCTTATGTTTTTAATGAAGCAATGCTAAAAACATGATTGACAAGCCCAGGGTGTGTCAATCCATCCATTCATCCATTTTCCATACCACTTATCTTATACAGGGATGTGGGAGAGCCTGGAGCCTATCCCAGGGAACTCATGGAACAAGGCAGGGGACACCCTGGACAGGCTGCCAACCCATCACAGGCCACATTAACACACTACGGACAATTTGGTAATGTAAATCAGCCTACAAAGCATGTCTTTGGACTGGGGGAGGAAACCCCTGAACCACTAAGTCACCATGCCAGTCCACTATAGCTAAATTACACATTGCCTTGAAATATAATTACTAAAAAAATCCCAAAATTATAATTGTGCAAAACAATTTGATATCTTCTCCATGAGTAACATCCTTACATACAGTACATCTCCATGAGTAATACATGGAGGTTATAGGTTATAAAAACTTTTACAGTCAGTATAAAGTGCAAATACACAACAGTGCGAGACAATAAGTGTTTCTATTAAAGGAACACCATAAAACTGTCTTTATTCAACTGTAAGGTTTAGTGGAAATTATTGTAATAGTTTTTCCAGCAGGTATCTAAGTTATTATTTAGGAAGTGGTAAAAAGCTTATAATTATCTAAGTGCATTACCATTCATGTTAAAGCTTTACTGTCCTTAAATCCCTGCTTGGTTAAAAGTCATGCCCTACCCCACAAAACAGTCATTATATAGCCATTATAAGAGTTTTATAATAGCTATTATAAAGTCTCATTTACAGGCTGATGCCTGCCTCCTGCATTGTGATTTGCCAGAAGATGACATGAGGTTTTAAAGAATGGCATTCAATATCACTTCTTCCATTAGAATGGAAACACTTTGGCATAATATTTAATATATGACACAAAGAAGAATGACACATTAATTGCAGCAAACACAACTATTTTTGGGCTATTTTAGGAAACAAATAACCAAATAACTTTGGAAAGGTTACAACCATTTTTGGATGCAAGTTTGCTTTACAACAACTGGTATTTGAGATAGCATTTAGTGTTATTCATGTTTGTTTCTGGAAATCTGTGCCATTTCAGAGTGGGAAAATACCAAAAAAAAAAAAAAAAAAAAAAAAAACACCTCCACCTACGTAAACTAGGGGAGAAGCAGGGTGAGAATGGAACAATATCACCTGAGCTAAGTTATGACTAATAACTCAAACAATTTAAATTGTAAAGCACAAGATACAGAAGACAAGTTTTAAAGTGCAACAGCATTATGTCTAAATCTGAATAAACACTTGATGCAATATATCCTGTCATACAGCTCCATCATTTTCACCTTTAGCCATACACATACAGATGTACATAGTCTATATTTCTATATACTTAATCTATATTTCTACCTCTGAAACTTTATTTTTACAGTTTGCACTTGTCTTGGCATTCAATGTGGACAGCAAAGAAAGAATTTCATTGTACAGGGAAACTTGCTTTCCTCACTGTGCACATGACAATAAACGCTTTGAACTTTGAACTTGAAAGGTACAGAAAACAAAACAAACTGTACTGAAGTGTATATACAGTTGAATAATACTTTACTACACATTCGAACACACAGCTTTTGACCATCATACCCAATACCCCAAGCTCCACTGGGAAAAACATTAGGTTCTTTTCTCTGAACAGTCTCAGTGGTCACTCCGAGCATCCAGAAGGTGCTGTTTCCCACTTCAACATCCCAACAGTGCAGCCCTGAAGAGAAGCCCTCTGAGCCCAGAACACACAAACTCCTAAACCGCTCAGGAGTGTCCAAAACTGGAGGTCTCAGCATGTCTGGTGTTTGTGGTCATCACTGTCTCTCACTCTGGTCAGATCTGGGGACAGGATGAGCTGTGAGTGAGCTGTGTTTGGATCCAAAACAACAGGAGTTCAGGAGACAAATCACAATTAGTGTATCTTACAGAGATCTAAAAGCTGATACGAGAGCCAATCTTTCAATCAATTTTACCCAGAGCACCATCATTATTTCAGAAAAGCCTGTATTTAGACCAATTTGAACATATATGTTGAAAATACTGAGCTCAGTTTAATGTCTGTGTGGAGTTCTCTCCATATCTGTTCCTCTCATCTCCCAAAAGCAAGCTATGCTAAACTGTCCCCCTGGTGTGAATGAGTGTGTGAATGTGTGTGTCCTTGGTGCCCTGCAACGGACTGGTATACCAAGTAGAGTGTATTCCTGCCCAGTGTACCACTATAACAAAATGTAAAAAAAAAAAAAAAAAAAAAAGAATAAAATAAAATCATGGACCCCACTTTGAGAAATGCAAATGTACACTAAATGGCCAAATGTATGTGGACACCTGAACATAACACCCACATGGGCTTTTTAAACATCATATTCCAGAGTTGGATAATTCCAGCCCACTTTGCTGCTATAATAGTCTCCCCACTTCTGGGAAGGCTTTCCACTGGATATTGGAGAATGGCTGTAGGGATTCAGCTACAAGAGCATTAATGAGTTTGATGTCAGGTGAGAAGCCCTGGTGTGCAGTCCACATACCAGTTTCTGCCAGAGGTGTTCAGTGATGTTGAGGTCAGAGCTCTCTGCAGGCCACTTGAGTTCTTCCACTCCAATCTTGGAAAACCATGCTTTCAATGGAGCACTCTTTGTGCATAGGGGCATTGTCATGCTGTAAAATGTTTGGGGCCCTTTAGTTCCAGTAAAATGAAACCTTAATGCTACAGCATACAAAGACAATTGTGTACTTCCAACTTTGTGCCAGCATGTATGGGTGTGCTCAGGTGTCCACTTACTTTTGGTGTAAAGTGTTAACAAATAATGTGGCTTTGATAAACAGATGACTCACTGTATTTAATAGCGGTCTGCATTTTGTTCCAGACTCTGAACTGCAGATTACGCAGGTACTTTGCAACATCAATCACTTCTTTTGAAACCAATTTTGAATCAAGGTTCTTTTTCACACTGGAATTTAAATCTCTGCCCTGAGTTCTGAAAAAAAAAAAAAAAAAAAAAAAAATCAAGGGTCAGAGCTACAGTAATCCTGGGACCCCATTCCTTGAATCCCTGAAGAATGTCTGGTTACAAGAAAATTACTTTTGAAACCATATACAGTATTAATTTTATAGCATCTATTTGGTTATCTGTCAGCAGAAAGTTCTGCCTTTCCTTATTCCAGGTAGTCCCTCAGCCTGCAAATTAGCTAGCTAGGTGAGTGATTAGTAAAAGAAAGCAGAGATAAATGCTTTAATTCAATCCAATGTCCCCCAACAGTGAGGGAAGGTAGAGGCGATAGTGGGGTTTTTTCAATTCAGAAGCGTGAATAAAGATAAAATAAGAAGCAAAAGAAATTGAACTTTGTCAGATACTTCTTAAGGTCATGCTAAAACATTTAAAAAGTAGGAGAATTAATGAAGGAACTATGTGTTGTAACATCATGGTATTAGTTCTAATGTAAAATGTAGTTAACAGGAATGGGACAGGAAAAGAAAGAAAGAAAGAAAGAAAGAAAGAAAGAATACCGACCTTCAGGAATTTGATGTTTTCAGATTGTAAATCATTCAAGACTCCAATAGAGCTTGAGATAGACTGTTTCTTTTGTCTGATGTTTTTTATTTTGTTTTCTACCGTCTGCAATTTCTCCTGCACCTCCTCCTCCAGTTTGCTCACCATGGCTACATTTTCTGCCATTAGAAACTGCACAAGTTCCTGAATCTCAACATTCATCTGATTCTTTATGTACTCGGCCTGTTGCTCACACAGAAGAGTTTCACACAGAAGAGTTTCAGCTTCTCTCTGTGGATGTCACAGAGTGTCTCGGGATCACCTCGGACCTCCAAGAAGGTCTGACACAAGTTTTTCAGAGCCAGGTTGATAGTAGGGTTTCTAGCAGATTGTTTCCTGCAAAGCGGACATTCTCTCTGATATCCCAGTACCGGTGAACGCAGCTGCTGCACGTGATGTGACCGCACGACGGGAGCACGGGCTCCTTAAAGACATCACAACACACAGGGCACGTGAAGTCCTCTTCAGAGAAGAAACGTTTAGACGCCATAGCTAGAGCCTCATCAGCTACACACTTACTGATGAGTTTATGTGGCTTCTGTTTCACTTCTTCAGAAAACCTCATCAAAATTGTTCTTATTTCAATTTCTTGTTCATACACATTCTATGCTCTTAAACACCAACCTATTTTGAGAATAACTTGGAATACTACACGTTTTACTTTCAGTTCCAGTTACCAGGGTTGCCAGGTTTTCATGACTTACTCATCCCTACAGTTAGTAAAACCAGAACTAATTTGGAAGCACATAATTGTATAGAATGTCTTTGTATGCTGTAGCATCACAGTTTCCCTTCACTGGAACTACATTTAAAACTGGAAAAGCTGGAGAAAACTTATACGAGCACGGAGTGAACATGTGAAATATATAGAAATATTGTAACCATAAAATGTTAACCACAAAATGTGTACGCATATTTGATAATATTTAATCCTCAACGTTATAGATGTCTGGAACAGGTATACTGCACAATGTGACACAGAGGCCTGAAAGTGATCTACATGACCTTACATAGGCATTGGTATCCTGCTAAGTGGGGAGAGCAGGAACAAGCTGTAAATTTAAGTGAGTAACGCTTCCTTAAACAATAACATAAGCATATATGGGAAAGTTGGGTCTTGTGAAAAACAGGATGTGGAAGTTTTTTTCATGTAAATGTATATAAGAATGCCCTTCTGAAGAGTTGGGTAGCTTTTCTCTGCAGAGAACTGTTCACCTTATTCTTGAAAGAATAAAGTCTATGGCCTCAACACCCCTGCTCTCCGGAGTGATCTTTGATCTTCATTACTTGCTACGACAAGAGTAACCCCAGCTCAGGATCAAACCACAAACTTTGGAGCTGAATGCCATAAATGTATTAGTTTACATTTACAGCATTTGGCAGACACCCTTATCCAGAGCAACTTTTCTCTCATTTATACAACAGAGCAGTTGAGGGTTAGGGGCCTTGCTCAAGGGCCCAGCAGTGGCAGCTTGGCAGTGCTGGGGCTTGAACAGATGACATTCCAATCAGTAGCCCAATGTCTTAACCACTGTGATACCACTGCCCGCTACCACTAATAACAATTAGTTATTGCTAATACTTCATTTAATACAACATACGCAAAATGCCCAAACCCCAAAGCACTGACAATCAACCCACACCAGCTATTAACAGACAGTTCAATTACATAGGAAAAAGTGCAGACCTGCTCACACGCCACTTTCTGTCTTGGCATCTATGTTTTGGGTTGTGTTCTCTTAAAACATCGCTCTGGTTGATTCAAAAGAAGACTTCATTGTCACAAGTAAAATACAGAGAAATCCTGTTCTTCACGTATCCCAGCTTATGGTGCTTATGGTTAAGAGTCAAGGGCCCAACAGTGGCAGCTTGGTAATGAGCTCACAACCTTCTGATCAGGAGATCACGACCTTCGCATTCTGTTTCTATCTGAGTTAAGACTTAACAGCAGATAGAACCTTATAATAAGCTCCCCAGCCAAAAAAATGCTTGTCCAAGTACAAGTTAATTGTCGGTTGTTGCCTTTTGTGCTTCCTGTCCAAGCACAACCCAACACGACACCCCCCTGTACAACTGTAGCGTGCATAGGGCCAAATTTGTGTCGATTATTTGACAAAAATGATTATTGGTGGAATTTTTATTGACTAAATCACCCCAACAACAAGATCAATTCATTATTACATCATTTAAAAAAAAAATTTTGTGTTAAATATAGATTTTTGCAGATGTACTACAAAGGCAAATGCCTCAACGCAGCGTTCACCACTTGACCACAAATGCGAGATATAGATAGGAGATATATGGAAGGAGGACTATACACACTAGTCACAATCAGCCAGTAAAAGTAAAAGAAGATCTGAATAAAATTCACAGACTATGTATGTGTAGTACGTAGTGCAACACTACTACATGTATAAAATGTTTCAAAAGTGAAACGTAGCACACAAAGTGGGCAATTTATTAGCTAGACCTGCCATTTTACCAGATAAAACAGCAGCCATTTTATCGGGTAAACCATATAGAGTCACTTTGTACATTATTATTGACTGTAGCCCATTTGTTGCTCTGTACAATTTGTCAACAACCCTCTATCCATCCAAGGGCATTCATGTGTGCATTTCTGTGTAAAAAAATGTGTATTTCCTGTGCATACTGCCCAAAACTAGCAAAATAAGAACAATTAAAATTAGACACATGAGATTTCAGAGAAATGTCTTGCACTGAAAATTCAATTTATTGTTTACACAATTTCATCCTCATCACATTTTTTCATTGTATAATCATAATTCTGAAGCTGTACTGAATTACTGATAAATTGAATACATTTTAAAACCCCATCATCAAAACCTCACTTTGAAGGACAATAAGGACCTTGTTAGAAATATATAAAGTTACATTTTGTGAACTATTAAAGCCATTCTTAAAACAGGGAGAGAAAAAAAATGGAAAGAAAAAAAGCATGAGAAAGTTTTTATTAAAAAAAAGAAGAAAAAGGAGAGAAAAGAGAAAACATATGCACATGTGCTGCTTTTAATGTAATCAAAATTCTGTGGTTTAATTCTTTTGTGTAAAATACTAAAGCACCAAAAATCATTAGCAGTCGTGCTTGTGTTCTCAGATTTATCAGTGTATGCAGACATGTTTCTCTACAAATCTGTCTTTCTTCATTAGCTAAACAGATGATTCAGGGCCTTCAGTCAGATCCTACATTACTCATTCATTTTCAAGAATGGTCATGGGTAAAATGGTCATGGGTAAAATCTTAACAGGAGAACGCTTCCTGTGACTCCAGAAAAATGGATAGACTTTCTCAGTAAATGTGTGATTGAATATTTTGATATCAGTGTCATTGAAAGGGTCAGAGAAGGACACCTGTCCTTTGTCCCAGTCCAGCTGTATTCTGATCCTCTGGAGTCCTCCCTCAGCAGAGAAGGGAGACTTTGGCCGAGCAGGAGAGCGAGTGTAAAACCCGCAATTATTCTCCACACTCCACACACCATTATAAAACAGCCCTCCATTTTTCAGATTAGACTCTGGGGTTATTCCCACCTCCCACAAACTCCTATCCCCAACCTCAACGTCCCAGCAGTGGCTCCCTGAGTCAAATCCCTCAGAACCGAGGACACACACGCTTGTTTCGAACCTTTCTGGATTATCAGGAAGGTGCATCATGTCTTGGGTTTCATCAAATGTCACGCTGGTCAGGTCATCAGACAGTGCAAGGGATGTGTGTGCGGTGTTGGGATCCAGAATGATAGGACCTAATGACACAGTTCATAGATGGAAAAGATAGATGCATATATGATTATAAATGTCCATATATTCTGCATTCAGGATGCTTAATCCATTCAAAAATGGGAGTGCCAATTAGGAATTTAACAAGCCATTTTCCTTACAACAGTGTGCCCAAGATATTGGTTCTTGAATATTATTTAGATAATACATTAATTTTGCAGCGTTATTGAAAACATGCCTCCCATCCCTTCCATTTCCTTTTTGTTTTCTTTAGCTTCCTGATGCCTCTTAAACATAAGTAGACATTAAACTCACTGTACTGCACAATGTCCTTCATTTTCGACCATATTCTGAATGCCAGGTTGCCCAAGTGCTTCGCTTCATCAATCAGTGCTCCTGAAACCATCTGTGGATCCTGCAAGGAGCACTGAGCTCTAGAACAACATCCAGGAGTCAGTGCGGTGCTGAGTTTTCAAAGTAACCTCATGCAAACTTCAACATATCAAGTAGATTTTATTGGAATTCATAAGAATGAAGAAGAAAAACTACAGCCATTAATCATGAGCCTTAATACAATCTACAAACACTTAATACAATGCGTTTGTAATGACTATATAATGCACAGCATGGGTTTAAATCTGGATGAATTTGGACAAAATTGACCAGAAAGAGCACCAGAATTTTTCTTATCAAATTCTGGATTGGTCAGATGGTGTTGATTAATTTTCTAACACTTGGATGGTAGGCACTCCACATAAGCAGGTTAAAAAGCTGTTGAATAAAAAATAAAAAAAAACTGTTAATTTTAATAAACTGTTATGGTGAAGTTTTCTGTGAGGAGAGGTTTATTTAACATTTATGGAAGGAGTCTCCAGTGTCAGTGCTTTGTAACAATTGGAGGAAAACTGTAAGTTTAAGTTTTACTACAAGTCTTCAGAACAAAGGATTTTTTTTTTGTCTTATTAAGAGAGAGAGAGAGAGAGAGAGAGAGAGAGAGAAAGAGAGGCCGGCGAGGGAACAGAAAATAACTTGTTACGAACATTAAATGCAACTCTAAATGCATAAAAACATATAATGTGTATTGGCAAATTGCTGTGCTATAAGAGGACTATGACATTTCAGGATGTGCTGTTATTGGTAAATAATAAGCTTCAGGGTGATAACTTTTTGTTGGTCCGCACCACACCATCCAGTCATTGATCATTTTCCTATAAGAACATACCCCTAAAGGTTTCATTCCTTACATAACTAACTGAAACATAAGCTGTGAATTTATTATTTGGTAGCTTTTCATATAAGTTGGCTCACGTCATTTCTAACTCATTTGCTATCTTGGAACCATGAGTCACAGAGCCACGGAGAAGAGAGAAGCAGGAAATGACTCACCTCGTCATTGACGACTCAAAGTTCTGTGAGAATAAAAAAAAATGAATTTGCAGGGTTTCTTTGAACTAGGTTAGCCATTTAATAATAGCCAATTACATTCAATGCCTGAACTCAACACATCTCTTTTCTCATTGTGTTGTTCAACTAATAAGAAAAGCAGTGGAATATACACTGAATAGGAAGGATTCATTTCAGTATTCAGTTCTTATTATTTTACATACTAACCAATGAAAAGTCCAGAGATGTGTGGCAAACCACACTGAGCTTCCTCCTTCTGGTGTCTATGGCTGTACATATTATTAAATAATTACAGGCCTTAGTAGCATTGGAAATGGAAAAATAAAAAGAATAAATTGCAAAAATCTTGTATTTTAAAGTGATCTACTTAGATTAGTCAATCACGAAAACTCTGGTATTCTATGTAAAAAAAAACACAATAGAGTGTGTGGGGTTAAAAGTGGAAAAAAAAAAGACTACTGGCTTTGTATTAGATTTATGTTAGCTTTGTTCACTGAATGAACCAAGCTGTTCCAGTACTGACAAGTATTTCAGGATTTGCTGTTAGTTTGAAATGTTTCGCGGAGGCCTACAACAGACGAGACATTTTTTAAACGTGTGGCATTCTGGCTAGAAATGTAGAAACTTGGGAGCACACTAGCGAGAATTTACCTGTACGAATAAGAAATCTTCAGTCCATATATCCTCCTCTATGGCTCTGATCGTTTTCGAAAGAGATGATATCTCATTGTTTATCTCTTCGATTTTCTCCTCTATCATCTGAATCTTCTGCTCCTCTTCTTGTCGCAGTGCAAGTAATCTATCCACCTCTTCAAGTCGTAGAAACTGGTACAGCTTCTTAAACTCGTTCCTTATCTGCTGCTCTGCTTTCTGGGTCTGCCTCTGGATGAAGAAGCTAATTGCAGTTGGTGAAAGGGATTTTCTCATGGCTACAACATATTTCGAATATACAATTATTGCAAAAAAAAAAAAAAAAGCACATACTGTGTACTGTGTATGGGATTAAAAGTTGCAGAACCTGCTACAGGGGACAATACCATACACATTAATCCAAGAAACACAAGTTTAATACGTACTGTGTATGTAACAGTGTAGTATTGATAATGATGCATAATAGACAACATACATTAATGCCTTTTTTTTAATATCAAGGAATGAGATTTTTTTTTTTCTTCAGCATTTTAGACAGCATTTGAGACACTGCCACAGAGACCCTAACACCAATTAAGCAATGGCATGTGGTCTACATTTTGTCATGGTTTATCTGGCAACACAAAATAGGTCAGTAAACCAATGTTGACCTATTTTAATGGTGGTTTGTTACGAGCTAAACATAGACAGATCTTTATTTGAGATTTTGCCTGTGTGTCTGGCTTCAGAGCAACTGTGAGCAATTTCATTTCATTCTTTTCTGTTGAATGCCTTCATAACCCAATTTCCTAAAAGTGGGCTCTTTTTTTTAACCAAAACAACTTTCTCACAATTGACTCTTGGTTCAGGAGCATTGCCAGTTTTTTTCTTTTCTTTTTTTTTTTTTTTTTCAAATTCGGCAAAGTTAGTGATGTGAGCTATCTTAATATTTACCTACACTGCAATTCTGAACACTCTAAATTTTAGGACTTTTGATTAAATAACCCCAAATTAAATATCTAAATGAAAATCTAAACAAGGAATAAGAATAAGTGAATCAAGAAATGTTTATTTGAGAAAATCACTTTATTTTATCAGTACAATATAGATCATACATAATCTAATCAGAAAAAGCCAAAATCTTTAGAACTCTAATTACACACTTGTAGCACACCACATGTTACAATTAATACCAGGACTGTCTATGGATTTTATTTTATCCACCATCTGACTTATTTATCCACCAGTAGCGTCTGCCTTTAATAAAGCATTTGGAGTCTCATTAGGATCTGAGAGCAAAGTTCTTAGTTACACAAAGATTTAGCTTTCCTAGTATAACTGCTATGCTGTTTCATTTTTGCTTGATCTGTGGCAAGAATAGTGATCGAACTGTAATAAAACACAAAACTCTGGATTATGTATATGCACTGTGTATTGATTATGTGCATTGTGTTAGTCATAAATGCTACAAGAATAAATGTAAAAACAGCAAGATGCTACCCAAGTGCAATCAAAAGTACAGTAAAAACCCTCCTGTACTTTGTATCTGCACCTAATTTTATCAAACAAGAATCTGAAAAGACTCCATTCTGCATGTTTTGACCAGACAGCCTATTTTCTCAATCATTTATTACCAATTCAACTTCCCTCAAGTCACTATTCAATGTAGATCAGGGTCGTCAACTAGTGGACCAGTTCAGTGGATCAGAGACTAGATAAGGACAGTTTTCACAGATTTTTAATTTTCGGTCTAACGATGACTGAACAGGGAAGAATGCATTTATTCTCCTTGTGGCAAATTCAAAACAGATGTGTACCCATCTGTTCAGAGTTTGTTTCACTAGTCCAAAGTGGTAACATGATGCACAACTAAGAAAAAAAAAAAACAACATAACCACGAAATAATTGTCTTTTTTATATCCATGAACTACTCTTTAGGAATTTAAAGATAACTGTTTTCACCATTCAGTCATGTTAGTTGTTAGTAGGTCATTTTAAATTAATACGCATTTACGTAGATCATCAATTGGCAGTGCAATCAGACCCTTGCATATTTACACAAGTGAGGGTGATAAAATGTATTGGATGCATTTTAATCATTGTGATATATATATATATATGTACACCGTATCACTAATTCTCACCTTAATGTGTGTTGTGGTTTTGTGGTAAGACTGTTTCACTTGACTGAAGCGGTCCAGCTTTTCTTGTAAGGGCTTCAGTCCCGTTTTGAGCTGCTTCTGGTGAAAATATAAATATGCACAAATACATCGGATGAATACATAAGGTAGATACGATATTGACTTTTTTAATGTAATACGCACACTGAATCAGCTTACCCTAAAGTGATCTGCAGCTTCACCTATGGGATAGAATTCGTGGTCTTTGTGTTGTTGAGACGTTTGGCAAGTCAGACATACAGGCTGTTTGTCCTCCAGACAGAAGAGTTGAAGCTGCGCACCATGTATGCGGCAGTGCTGTTCAGAGCCTGCTGAATATCTCTGGTTGTATTCCTCTAAGTGAGCCTCACACAGACTCTTCAGTGCGAAGTTACAAACAGGATCGTGTAGATTCAGCTGTTTGCACACTGGACACTCTTGACGTTCCACTCTTCTCCAGAATACTTCCAGACACTCTTTACAGATGCTGTGGCCACATGACAGGACAACAGGATCCCTGAAGATGTCATAACACACTGGACAGGAGAGATCCTCTTCTAAATATAACTCTTCAGCTGCCATTTTATCTTTTTGTTCAAGTAACCAACTTGGTAAGAAAAAGATTTAGCCAACTGATATTCTGACGAGTTATATGGTCTCCACTTCCTCTTTCAACCCCAAAACCAGAAAAGGGTGGAGGGAATCGAGTCAGAAGACCTGAAGAGAGTTTAACAGAATGACAAGAACGTGCCCAAAATAAGAGATGTTATTATTATTATTATTATTATTATTATTATTATTATATTAGCATATTAGCAAGATGTTCAAAAAGTAGACTTTATATCATGTGAATTGTGACCCAGTTTAGACTTAATTAACTGTGTATGTATATTATGATTCATTTTTAGCTTTAATTTAGCATATAAATAAGTATGCATAATACTGCTAATGAAGTACAATGGTCAAAATTCTCAAGTGAATACAGAAAGCCAGTCACTGTGTACATTACTTCTAATCTGGGCAATGGATGTTACAATATAACAGAGACTTTACCGTCTTCTTCTTAGTAAAACTGAAATGATATGCGCCATTTAGAGGTGGATTAACCTAATCAAGGGTCTGAAGCGTTTACCTGAAATCCATAAAATCAGTAAAAGGCATAAAAGGTAAACGTTCCTTCTCTGGAATTACAAGCTATAGCCTATGGACTGATACTTTTACAACAGATAGCATAAAGCTAATTTAGATGTTCCAACATGAAACAGAAATCTGGCCTAGAAAGTCTTTAATAACGTCCTTAAAATCAAAATTACTTTTTGTTACTCGCAATCTGAGTTACGTTGTTCACACTTTATTGCTGCATAACACGCTGTAGCTCATTTTTCTTGCAGCTGAGTTAGCAAAACATTGCATTCTCCTAGCACAATGTCAGCATAAGCGAAAATATACTGAAGTTTCCTTTGCACTACACGTTTGAGGAGTTTAGCTGCAGAACTGTTCACTATGTTAACTTTACGTCCTGGCTAAAAGAACTAGCAGTTTTTATGTAACAAACTTTTAACTTAGCTAAATTGAACTCCTTAATTCTAACATTTTGATTAGCTAGCTCTAACCTCCAAGTCAAATTCATCTGACATAGCTACCAAATCACCATGAAACCAGAACTATTAAAAAAATATCAGCTGTGGCTAATCAACAGTCATGGTTTGAATATGAATGTAAAAGAGACACAACAGTAGGGTGTGTTTGCACATGTGTTAGTCTAATTCTTGATGATTTATGAAGCCAAGGTAGGCCCTTGTGTTAAATTGGCAGTGGCTCCAACTTACAGGAGGTAGATGATTCCTGGGAATTCCTCAATACTCAGTTCCCTTATTCTGAGGCCATAAGAGGAACTAATAAGTCTATTCATGTTACACTGATTTCTATAGCTTAAGGACAATGAAGCGTTCATTAACTAAGCCAAAGCTCAGTGTCAGTGACAGATCAGATGTTCTTTTTTTACGAAACGCATGACACTGCTGCACTTGATATTTATGTCCAATATGCCATTTTTTTTTTTTTTGCTTATCGGTTACTATTGTATTATTATCCAGTCATTCTATGATAGTATTTTTTAATTGTACCGCTCTGACCACAGGTTCCTAACAAGCTGGGATATACGAAGAAAAGAATTTCACTGTGCTGTAATGTATATGTAACAAATAAAGGCTTCTTCTTCTTTGTCCTTTGATTTTGTTTTATGTTCTATATGTCTGGACTCATAACACATAACTGGTCTCAGTGTCTCTCAGTGGTTGGAAAAGAAACTGCAGTTGCCATTGCAGGAGAGGAACATCCCAGAATCATTCACCTCTGCTCATTATTGTGCACCTTGGGAGCAACAAGTTTGCTCACACGTGACACTGTTTATTATATGTGTATATGATGGCAGTAAAATTGACCTTGATTACCTTATTGCTGGACTATCCCTGCTTGGGCTGTTGTAATATGTAAAGAATAAAACAAAAACTTCACAATGTGGTGTTACAGGAAAATAATCGATGACGGGATGGTGCGAGGCAACTGATGCACAATGGAGTTGCTATCACCACCACAATGTTGATTTTTTTCTGAATAACAACCTACAACCTGAGGCGCTTCTTAAAACCACAGCCTTGTGGCAAAACGGTTGCACTGTTGTTGGTACCAGGACAGGCTGGTTTGAGCCTGTCTGGCACCTATAGATGACTATATGGCACCTATAGATGACATGCCTACAGATAACTGCCCAGACACTACAACTGCACACAGCTGCTCTTTATTTTACTACCTTTTGCACTCTTGTTCCAATATTCTGACTTCACATATTCCAGTGTTTACACTTAGGATCTGCACTTTACCTACTTTCTAACTAGGCATACATACCAGTTCCCTAATATATTCTGTATATTTTGTATAGATATTCACCGTCCACTTTAATAGGAACTCTTGCACACCTGCGCATTTATGCAGTTATCCAATCCGCCAATCATGTGGCAGCAGCACAATGCATAAAATCATGCAGATGTTCAGGTCAAGAGCTTCAGTTAATGTTCACATCAAACATCAGAAAAATTGTGAAAATATCTCGAGTCTGCATGGTCAGATGCAGATTTTTGATCTGTATCAGTTTATTTCCACAGTAAACAATTTAATTTCACCAACAAGCCGCTAACAAGTGGGAACTCCATCAACACCACCTAGCACGGAACTCATTGCTTACTTATGCAAGTTAGACTGTTCAGGTTAGACAAGTTAGATATTTTAAACAGGGAAGGTGAGGATGTTGATGAAGGGAACAAACGTTGTTCCCTTCATCAACATCCTCACCTTCCCTGTTTAAAATATATATAAGATAGTGCAGGGACACTGCCAAGCTGGAACATGTTTGGGCCTCTTAATTCCAGTGAAGGGAAATTACGATTCTACAGCACTCAAGAGACATCCTATCCAGTTGTGTGCTTCCATCTTGTGTGGCAACAATGTGGGGAAGGCTCACATATGGGTGTGGTGGTCAGATGTCCACAAACCTTTGGCCGTATAGTGTAGTTCCAAGGTCAAGATATGTTTCTTAATTTTCTAACAATTCGGTATCACCTTATTTATTAAAACACAGGATGCCCTGCACAAAAGCTCTCAAACATTTGATCACCTTGCTGTGTAGTGCATTTTTAACTTGGATCTGAAAATACAGGGAATAGAAGCTGATTTGTTTGATATCTTCTTTAGCCAGCGTGTAACAACAGAAACTTCAGATGAAACATTACTGACCACATAAACCTCTTAGTCCTTATGTTACTGGCTGGGGTAACTGACAGCGTGATAGAAAACCCGGACACAGATTAGTGTGTTAAATGTTCTGGCGTTTTCTTTAATTGCTTTGCCTTTTTAAAAAAATAAATAAATAAAAAATAAAAAAATAAATAACTGAATCATGTTCATTCCCACAGGTACAGGTAAATATATTAATCTCCAATAAAATAATAAACCATCATTTCCATAAATAACAACCAGTTCAATGCCTTTTAAGTTCACTTCCAAATTTCACAAATAATGTCATCAAATTTGAGTATTCCTCACCAGTTATGTAACATTACACACCTGATCACTGACAAAATAGTAAGTGCTAAATGAACAGTAAATGCCAAGCATTCAAGTAAAAATACACAAGTCATCTCCCAAAGACTGTTTCAACGCTACACAACAACAACAACAACAACAACGACCGCCATTTCGAATGGTCTGTCTGTAGCACACTGTATGCCACAGAGGCAGCCATCATAGAAAAATAATGCACCCTCTGTATGGTTAAGCGATTTACACTACATACACAGACTGAACATTAAATACACATTCGACATTCATATAAACTCATTTTGCTTACAAAAACACATCAGTTGTACTTTCATGTTACTGGAGTAACTTAGACACTAGTATCTTTTTGTTCCACAAGTTAGCTTCATCTAGTTTTACAGATTCATTAGCAACATCGGCAAAACTGCTTCGCGAAGACAACCAAAAATAATGATTTTATCAAACGTAATACTTCCCTAGAACAGTCTCTACATACTCCTTAAAGTTTTAAGAGTTACCCAAGATATATTTTGTTTTATATTTCATGAGATTTTAACAGTATTACCCACCTGACAGAGTGATAGAAAACCCGGCCACAGATTAGTGTGTGAAATGTTCTGGCGTTTTCTTTAATTGCTTTGCCTTTTGACCCTTGCCAGAACCAGAGGCCTTCTTATCACTGCTGGCTCTGCTCCATCTACAGGATTAGTGTTCAGTAATATATAATAAGCTTGAATCTCATTGAAATGGGTATTACTCTGTTTTAGAGGCTGTTTGATATATGCAATTATTAGAAAATAAAACTAAAAGTAGAGGGGTGTCTGTTTTTATTCGCCATTAACTGTTACTGTTTTTAACTCCAGTTAATTTCCAGTCCACTTCACTTAGTCACAGTTTTACCTGCTTGCTGCTCTCACATCTGCTTTTTGACCCTTGTTGTGGTCAAATGACTGATGAGTATAATACATAAAGCCATGTGGTCTGTTTAACTAAGGCTGCTGAACCAACAGTATTAAAGACATAACCGGCTGTTTTTGTAGTTTATCACACCATTACCAAATGATTTTACTGTTACTATTTACTGTTTATTAATCCTAAACTCACATTACCTTTCCCTCGCTAAGGACAATTATTTGAGTATCGTAGTCAGCTGACACCCAAAGCTGTTTAACATGGCCTAAGTCAATAGGCAAATAAGATTTAAATAAGGTACCTGGAAATATCTTAAAATACCCCTGAATAAATCATCAGAACCTGGTCAAACAAAGGTATCATGCAACCAAACAGTGCAACATGTTTGAAAAATAAAAAGAAAAAAAGAATATTTGACATCACGCAGGACCTGTCATGGTCCTGTCACATTTACACCTGTTGACATAAGAAGGCCTGTCAGCATCTTTGCCACCTTAGATGATTAAAGGACTTTAAACTGCCCGCTAAGGAGCTTATACACCTGCACCATCTAGAGCATCCTGACAGGAAACATCACAGCCTGGTTTGGGAACAGCCCCACGCAGGATAGGCGGGCTCTCCAGACGGTAGTGCAATAAGCTGAGCGCACCATCTGCACTGAGCTTCCTGACCTGCAGTCTATCTACAGCAAGCGGTGCTTGACCAAGGCCAGGAAGATAATGAAGGACCTCAGCCATCCGAACAATGGATTCTTCTCTCTGTTGCAGTGGGGGAAGCACTTCTGTTCCCTGAAGGCCAACACAGAGAGAATGAGGAAGAGCTTCTTCCCACAGGCCATTCGGGCCCTCAACAGGACAACATGCAGGACTAGAGCTTGGACTAAACCCTGTATTTATAAATATTTATTATATATGTTGGCAGTTTCACTACAACTACTTCAGTCTGATGTTGCACAGCATTATATTGCACAAACAGCTGCACAGACCTGCATTTTATTACAAATATAGTCAGTACTGTTGCTGCCACCTTTTATATGCCATCTTTTATATCCCTTATATTGTATTTTTATATTTTTCCTTGTCTACCTCTGGTTTATGTATATTCTGTTTTATGTCACGGACAGTCACAAAAAGCATTTCACTGCACAACGTGCTGTGTATGGTTTTGTGTATGTGACCAATAAAATTTGAATTTGAATTTCATTTTAATTTTTTAATTTGTCTTCCACTTCAAACCACTTACACTTTCTGTGTTGTGGAAGCAAAATTTCGTTGTTTGTTTGCCTCTCTTGTGACTGATAGCCTGCTTGCTTTTTTCCCCTGCCTGCAGTGCTGCAAAGTGGCTGGCAAATTCTGCAGTTCTGAAAAATTTTGGTCCATATAGTTAAAAGTAATCAATTAATAACTCATTAGCCCACTAGTCTTGCTACACAATTGGTCATCAATCGCCTCATCTCCATCAGCTTTCTGCAAGCAACGCGTATGGTGCTTAAACAGTATCAATAATAGAGAGAGCAAGGCCAAAAATGTGGGACTAGCTCCAAATGGGCTAGCATGTGATAGAACGTCTCGGTGGTGTATGATTCTATGTGCTACCTTCTCTAACCCTAACCCAACCCAAGCCCATTTGGAACTGGCATCACGCTGCAGAGATACAGTCAGGTCCATAAAAATTTGGACATACACAATATGACCAAAAGTATGTGGACACCTGATCATCACATACATATGTGGTTCTTCTAGAAAAGTGGAGGTTTATTATTATTGGCCATATAGTGTACTTGGACAAGTTATTGTTATTTCCATTTGTCTACCACAGTATACTGGAGTTGAATTTTAAAAAATAAATAATAATGAATGATGAATAATAATAGGCAGACTTTCAGATTTAATGTGAGGGTATTTACATCCAAGTCAGGTAAACAGTGTAGGAATTACAGCACTTTTTTTTTGTGCTCCTGCCCCCCCTTTTAAGGGACCAAATGTCATTGGACAAACTAACATAATCCTAAAGAATTATTCATGTGAGTAAATCACACCTGAAAAATAAAACCAATTGCCATACACATGAAAATAAACATACTGTGTTCTAAATCACATTTGAAAAATATAACCAAATGCCTTACATGTGCAAAGTCAACATTTCTTCACAAATTAATCATCTGTGAAATCACATGTGGAAAATAAAAACTAAGTACTATAAATGTGAAAAATGTATGCGAAAAGATAAGATAAACTTTATTGATCCCACAGTGGGGAAATTCACTCAAATCGAGTGGAAAACTCACATGTGAAATATAAAACATGCACTTCATGTGAAAAAAATTGTGAGAAATCACATATGAAAATAAAACTGAATGCTTTATGTGTGAAAAATTAACATGTGAAAATAAACGGATCCTGTTAGAAATAAAATGTGAATAAGAAAAACACATGCAGTACTGTCAACTAAATTCAAGGTGTGATGAGAACAGTACAAAAGATCATGTACATGTGTACATGTGGTCTATTTAACTAAGGTTGCTAAGCCAACACATCTTGTAATACAAAAATAACTGACAGTTCTTGTAATTTGTCACACCATTACAAATGATTTAACTGTTACTATGACTAATCTTAAACTCACATTGCCTTTCCTTTGCTAAAGACAATTATGTACGTATTGTAGTCAGCTGACAGCAAAGCTGTTTAACATCGCCTAAGTCAACAGGCAAATTGGTTTAAATAAGATTTAAATAAGGAAACTAGAAATATCTTTGTGTATCTTAAAACATATTTGAATGAATCATCAGAACATGGTCAAACAAAAGTATCATGCATACGAGCAGTCAAATATGTTTGGAAAATATAAATAAATAAAATAAGGAAGGGTATATTTGACTTTAATTTGCCTTTTACTTCAAACTGCTTACACTTTCTATGTTCGGGAAACAAACTTCATCTCCACAGGGCTTCTGAAAGCAACGTGTATGGTTTTTAAACAGTATCAGTAATAGAGGCCGCAAGGGCAACTGACCTGAGCATGCAGAATAGTATAAGACTGTATCTCTGAAGCCTGGAACCAGGTGGTACAGCTACAAATTTGTGGCACAGATACAAAAACGTAGGCTAGCTCCAAATGGGCTAGCATGTTAACATGGAGTGGGACAAGGTTAACAAGATTGGAATAGAAGAAAAATCAAGTGGCCTGCACAGAGCCCTGACCTCAACCCCACTGAACACCCTTGGGATGAATTGGAAAGCCAACAATGCCGCAGGCCTCCTCGCCCAACATCAGGGCCAGACCTCACTAATGCTCTTGTGACTGAATGGACAAATTCCCACAGCCACACTTCAAAATCTAGTGGAAAGCCTAACTAGGAGAGTGGAAGTTATAATAACAGCAAAGGGGGGACTAAATCAGAAGTGAGATATTTAAAAAGCACATATGGCTGTGATGGTCAGGTGTCCATTAAGTCCTTGGTTGCAAGTCCTTTGTAGTCAATGATTACCTGAAGTCTGGAACTCGTAGACATCACCAGGTGATGCTCTTCTAGGGCTTTACTAGAGCTGTCTTCAGTTTCTGCTTGTTCTTGGGGTGTTTAGCCTTCAGTTTTGCCTTCAGCAAGTGAAATGCATGCTCAATTGGATTCAGGTCTGGTGATTGATTGGCCATTGCAGAACATTCCACTATAGCATGAGATGAGGTGGTATGCTTAGGATCATGAACAGCTCCTTTTCCTCTCCATACTCTTCTATTCCCACCATTCGGGAACAAGTTGATCATTGTCTCATCTGTCCATAGGATGTTGTTCCAGAAAGTTTTTTTTTTAGGTGGGTTTGGCAAACTTTAATCTGGACTTCCTGTTTTTGAGGCTTACCAGTGGTATACATCTTTTGATAAACCCTCTGTATTTAACCTGTTGAAGGCTTCTCTTGATTGTTGACTTTTATACAAATATACCTACCTCCTGGAGGCATTGGCAGCTGTTCGATTATGGTTGTATTTACATTATGTCACTATGTCACTTTGTCCAAATACCTTTGAGCCCCTGAAAATGGAGGTACTTTGTTGAAAATGGCTGTAATTCCTAAATGGTAAATGCCATATTTTTGTGGAGCCTCTTAAAATAAAGCTGAAAGTCTACACTTCGATCACATCTTGATTGTTTTATTTCAAATCCATTGTGGTGGATTTCACAAAAACTCCGTCATTGTCCAAATACTTCTGGACCTAACTGTATATACTTCAATAACAGGCACCTGTGCTTCCCCTCCAAACCACCAGCCACCGTTGGTGAGTCTTTACTTTTCTAAGAGACTTGTAGAATCTAGGCCTTTTCCAGATCCTTGTTCCAGTGAAGGGACATTGTAATACTACAGCATACAAAGAAATCCCATACAAATGTGCACTTCCAACATTATGGCAACAGTGTGGGTGTGATGGTGCGGTGTCCACAAACGTTTGGCCATATAATGTTTAATTACAGGTTCTAGGAATTTTGGAAAACTGCCAAAATTGTCGGCTAGCTATATTTCACAGGGTTACTGGAGCATAGCTTTTATGTAAGCAGAGTATTACTGGGCCTGTCATGCACCTTTCTGTTGTGTGACTTGGCTGGTATACACAGCAAAAGTGAATATATTTATCTAGCATTTCTTAATATTAGATCATTATCCAACAAATATGTAACATTATTAAGTTTTTTCTTGATATTTGAACTCATTTCAACCTTTGAATTTTCTTATTCTTTAGGCAGCCCATTTTGTTTATTTCTAAAATCAGATACTTAAAATTCGCTAAATTATATGGCAGAAGAAGGGCATTCAAGCATGAAATTAGTAATGTCCAGAAATAGGCTAACTAATCTTAATTTTGTTTTATAGTAATCTCACAGTAATTAGAAAAAGTCAGATAAATTTGACATATGCGATATCTTCACTTCCTAAGATTCACTATATGGCTAAAAGTTTGTGGACACCTGACCATCACACCCATATGTGTTTTTTGAATATCCCATTCCAGATTTAGTCCCCCTTTGCTGTTATAATAACCACCACTCTTCTGCGAAGCCTTTCCACTAGATTTTGGAGCGTGGCTGTGTGGATTTGCCCATTCAGCCACAAGAGCATTAGTGAGGTCAGACACTGATGTCTGGCGAGAAGGCCTGAGGCTCAGTCAGTGTTCCTGTTCATCCCAAAGCTGTTCAGTGGGGTTGAGGTCAGGACTCTGTGCAGGTGACTTAAGTTCTTCCACACCAGCCTTGGCAAACTATATCTTCATGGAGCTTGCTTTGTGCACAGGGACACTGTCAAGCTGGAACATGTTTGGGCCTCTTAATTCCAGTGAAGGGAAATTATGATTCTACAGCACTCAGAGACATCCTATCCAGTTGTGTGCTTCCATTTTGTGTGGCAACAATGTGGGGAAGGCTCACATATGGGTGTGGTGGTCAGATGTCCACAAACTTTTGGCCATATAGTGTATCTTTTTTTTTTTTTTGCAGTGTAAGATCATGATCACATGTGGAAAAGAATTATTTATGTAAGACAATCACATTTGAAATAAAGCCACATTCCCTGCATGTGATAAATTTCCATGTGAAAATTAATTAATTGTGCGGCAAAATCACGTGTGAGAATAAAACCACCTACCACCTGTGATAAATTCCATACATCCATCCATTTTCCGTACCGCTTATCCGACACAGGGTCACAGGGGAGCCTATCCCAGGGAACTCAGGGCACAAGGCGGGGGACATCCTGGACGGGGTGCCAACCCATTGCAGGGCACGATCGCACACACATTCACACCCTGTGGACAGTTTGGAAATGCCAGTCAACCTACAACCCATGTCTTTGGACTGGGGGAGGAAACTGGAGTACCCGGAGGAAACCTCTGAATCATGGGGAGAACTCTGCACACACAGGGCGGAGGCAGGATTCAAACCCCTAGCCCCGGAGGCGTGAGGCAAACGTGCTAACCACCTCATAGTAATTTGATTCTGAAAAATATAAATTTGCCTATATTTGAGATATCAGTTAAGATATACTAAATATGATAAATCATTTGAGAAATCATTACTAAATTATCTTATTTTGTTGCCATATAATTTATCCAATGATTACATATTACATATTTACATGATTACATATTACATAATTATCATATAATAATCACATAATAAGAAATGTTAGATGCCTACATTTAAGAAATCCTCATTTTTTTCAGTGTATACTAACCAAGTTACACAACAGAAAGGTGCGTGACAGGCCCAGAAATACAAATACCCTGCTCACATAAAAGTTATGCTCCAGTAACCTTTCAGATATGAGACTGACAACTCTGGCAGTCATCCTAAATTCTTACAAACTGTAATTATGTTTGCAACCAAGATTTTCCAGAACAGGTGCAGTGTACCTTGGCAGAGGATACAGTTCTCTGGAACTGTACTGGAGAAAGGAACACCATTCTTCCAAAAGATATTGATGATGCAGATACTGATGATGATGGAGAGTGCTGTCTAACACATCACACCAACATCTTCCACAGGGTTGAGATCTGGTGACTATCAAGGCCATAGCATATGATTTACATCATTTTCATTCTCATCAAATCATTCAGTGAACCCTCGCGCCATTATACGGAGGTCAGAATCAGAAAAGACACACTTTTGTCCTAGCAGTTCTCACTTCTCAATTAAATGAATTAATTGAGTCAGTAGGCACAAGCTACTGGTTGGGGATTATTGTCAAGTTTAATGGTAATTATTGTTTATTTATAATTGTGTGTGCTATTTAACACCTGTCAAAAAAATAGTTATTTTCAGTACAGACACAGTGACAATATTTAATACTCAGAGGAGACATGGTTACTTTTGCAAAGTTCAGTTCAATTCAGTTTTATTTGTCTAGTGTTTTTAACAAAGTGTAAATGATTACAGCAGCAGTTGTACAAGTGGAAGTTCAGAACCATGTAGAGTTCCCAAATGACCAGGGTGTGCTTAACGAAAAGTTAGTCTATTTACTGGGATTAGTATTGGAAACTTAATGAAGGCAGTAAACTGAACATAAATACGAGAGGTCTTTCATGTTTTTAATAAACCTTTCTTGATTATTTAAAAAAAAATATTTCAAACTAAATTCCTTTCAAATATCATACAGCCCAACAGACCTAGAGGCATGGACTGTCTAAGAAAAAAGGTCAATATTTGTGCATCAACTTTATTTCGGTACCTAGCCCAACAAACCCAATCCTTTCCAAATCTAGTGTATTTGCTCTTTTGGGATGAACCCAAAGCTAAGTTTGAGCAGAGTGTGTTTGTTTTATTGGTGATATTGGCAATGTGTTATCAGATCAGCAACTACATATACAAGCAGGATTGTGGATTTATGCAAAGGACTATGAAAAACCTTAGATCCTGTTTCTGACAAACTCTTATGTAAATATATGATAATGCTCCTCATCTGCAATGCTATTTAAACCTCCTATTATAGGTGTCACTTATTCTAGGCTGCAGGTGTGTACTTCTTTTCTTATATATTAGTCTCAGTGTGAAATTCGGCCTGTGAATATATCATTATAGATCTGAATGAATTATGCATTAATACTTGAAAATGACATTATTTAATATTTTTTTTCCAGACATGGGGATTACATTTTTCTTACTCTGTGTTGCCATTCTAAATGCAACTGGTAAGCTAAGAATTCAGTATATTCATCAGTATGTGCATGGTTTCTGTGAAAAAAAAACAATAATAATAATTTAAGTATTGGGCTAATTTGGGATGGTATATGAGAACATTATGTAAAGTCATGTTTTGTTAGAGGGATGATTATTAAATATAAATATTATTTTTATTGCTAATAAATGAGCTAAATATGTCATATGCTCTTTATTTTAATATAAGCTTTACTTTACTGTTATACAATCAATGAAGATATGGCTAAATAACTCCTTAAATCATATTAGAGTTTTAGTTACTGACTTCCAGTCCAGGATTTATTTCCACCTCATGTTTTCCCAGGATAGGCTATAAATCCTCCTTGACACTCAGCAGGATAAAGCAGTTACTGAAATGAATGAATGATTTTTTTTTCACAGTGACTTAGACTACTTTTTAATAGTTCATTTGCACCATTGCATGATTTGAATTATTTAAAATTTTATATCAGGTATGATTTGTATCCTGTGGTCCAATTTTTGCTTCAGTGCTGTATAATTCTCTCATCTGCAATGCTATTTAAGCCTCTCATTCTTTAGATTGTTCATTATTCAGCCTTCTCCTTATTCACCTATTCTAGGTTGCAGGTATATACGCTTACCACTCAGTCTCACTGTAAAATTCAGCCTGTGAAGAGATCACTATAGATCTGAATGAATTATGGATTATATACATTTAAAAACGATATTATTTAATATACATTTTTCAGACATGGGGATTCAATTTTTCCTACTCTCTGTTGGCATTCTGATTCAGAAATTATGCTTCAATGCTACAGGCAGTAAAATACGGTTACTGATAATGATGCTGTGTTTTTCTTTGGTAGAAACAAAATCTTGGCCTCAGACTCACCCTTTGTGTATAATCACAATTTAACTATTATATGCAAATAACAGTATAAAGTAGCTAACAGTACTGTTTTTTTTTCTCCAGCAGTCAGTGGTTGCCCAATAGGCCAGGAGTTCATCACTGCCTTCATGCCTAATTATATGACTAATGATGGCAGTGCCAAACCCACACTTTCTATCACAGCCCAGATGTCCTTAGCTACTGTTACAGTCGAAATCAAGGGGCTCCAATATAAACAGTCACTAACTATAGAGAAAGGCTCTACCAAATATTTCACCCTTCCAGACAAGGCTGAGATTTATGAAAATGGAGTCTCAGCCAAAACAGTGCTGATTACCTCTAATACAGACATCTCAGTGGTGTCCTCTCACATCAAACCATATACTGGAGACAGCAGTGTGATCTTCCCCAGTCACCAACTTGGCAAGAGACATGTAGTCTTCACTCCAGAAGGAGGTCCCCTTAATAAGATTGTGGCTATTGTCAATGGCAAGGAAGACAACACAATTACTCTTCTACCATATGCAGACCTCCAGCTTAAAAACAACATACACTTACAGCGAGGATTAAAGACGTCTATTAGATTAGCTCCTTATCAGGTTTATCTGCTCCGGAGTGAGAAGACCTTAACAGGAACTATGATTGAGTCTCAGCTCCCTGTAGCCGTCCTGGCAGGACATGAGTGCCTCAGCATCGTCCAGACCTGTGAGCATGTCTATGAACAGCTGGTGCCAGTAGAGTCGCTCTCTGATGAGTACCTAGTCCCTACCATGCATCCATTGCTTATTAACCAGGACACAGCCCATGTTGTTGCAGCTGAGGATAATACTGATGTGACAGTTTATCATGGTGCCATCCCCCAGCACAAATCACTTCGTTCTGGAGAGCTTCTGAATGTTTTTATTAATTTGCCAACAGTCATCCGAAGCAATAAAAAGATCATGGTTATGTATTCCAGTTCCAACCTTCCCTATGATGAGTTCTTGACTAACATAATTCCTGTATCACAGATGTCCAAATCATGGACTGTTTATGCACAAGATAGTTACCAGAGTTTTGCTGTTGTTGTCTCAGAAGTGGAGCCAAGTAATTCTCTTTTGAAAAACCTCTTAGTACCTGTTTTTCCTGCAAACAAGAAGTATTCATGGACTATTACAACACTTAGTGCCCAAAAAGGCCCTATAACCATATCCAGTAAATTACCACAGGCTGTCTATGTTTTTGGTGGGAAAGAAAGACATGGCTATGCCACAACAGGAGTGTGCAATGGTAGGTCATAATCTTTATAAGGACAATTTAAATTCAAACCAATTAAATTACCATCGTAAATGTAAAGGTAAAACACTTAAATTCTAAGCTTTGTCTTTCAGTTCCCTCTCCACCACCACCTCCGATAGATCCCTGTGCATCTGTTAAATGCCGCTGGAGAGAGGAGTGCAAAATGGGTGTCTGTGTCCGTGTTGACACAGCAACATGTTGGGCTCTTGGGGATCCCCACTACAAAACGTTCGATGGGAGGCCATATGATTTCCAGGGCACCTGCACCTACACCATGACCACTACTGTAAAAACTGAGAAAGGACTTATCCCCTTCACAATTTTGGCAAAGAATAATAACAGAGGGAGTAATTTGGTGGCCTATGTGAGGACAGTATCACTCAATGTGTACAATCATACAATAGTTGCCAGCAAGCAAAAAGGTGTAGTTGAGGTAAGTTGAGGAAATACACAAATGTGCAGGCTGTTCTTTTTTTTTTCTAGATAACATTAAGTTTGCTTCTGTACGCTTTTCAGGTGAATGGTGAAATCACTCACTTGCCTGTACGTTTAGCTCAAGGAAGGATAGAAGTGGTGCAAAGTGGTTGCTATGCACTCATAACAACAGACTTTGGCTTAGAGGTGAAATATGATTGGAACATGATGCTATACATAACAGTGCCCAGCACCTACTTTGGGTCACTTGGTGGACTTTGTGGAAACTACAATGGAGACAGGACAGATGAGCAGTTAGACCCCAAGGGAATGAAACTCTCCACTGTCGTGGAGTTTGCCAAGAGCTGGAAAGTTTCAGACAATGACTTTTTCTGCCGTGATGACTGTGAGGGCAAGTGCCTCCTCTGCCCGCCTGAACTTAAAGTAAAATATAGTGAAAACAATTACTGTGGTCTTTTGGCAAAAACAGATGGGCCATTTGCCAAATGCCACAAGACTGTCAACCCAAGCATATACATAGACAATTGTGTGTATGATGTGTGCATCTATAAAGGCATCAGAAGTTTCCTCTGTGATAACATGCGGACCTATGCTGAGGCTTGCATGGCAGCTGGAGTGGCAATTGATCCCAACTGGAGGATGCTGTCAGAGTGCCGTAAGTGATGAAATTGTGATATTCTAGATCTTTAACATCTTTGGAGATGAATTAAATCTTCAAGTCTAAATATGGCACATAGTGCTTCTCTTAAAAGAAGTTAATTTAATCATGTAAATGTTTCTTCTTGATATATCAACAGCATTGCCATGCCCAGTAAACAGTCACTACGAGTCTTGTGGAACCGCATGTGCTGCCTCCTGTGCAGCTCGTGATGCACCAAGCAAATGTGAAAAGCCTTGTGTGGAGGGCTGCCAGTGCAATAACGGTTTTGTCCTCAGTGGAGATAAATGTGTGTCACTGGCACAATGCGGCTGTACCTACGAGAACCGTTATTACCCTCCTGCTGAGGCATTCTGGGGTGACCAGACGTGCACTAAGAAATGCTCCTGCAATTCAGGACAGGTCAATTGTTCACCCACAAAGTGCAAGACATCTGAAGTGTGTAAAATCCAGAATGGTGTGAGAGATTGCTACCCACTATCCTACGGGCATTGTGTGGGCAGTGGAGATCCCCACTATTTAACCTTTGATGGGAGGCGCTTTGATTTCCAGGGCACTTGCACATATTACCTTTCTAAACTGGTCAACACACCTGACCCTTCACTGGTGCCCTTCGAAGTTCTTGTCAAGAATGAAAACAGAGGAATGAATAAAGTTGTTTCCTTCACCAAGACTGTGGAGATCAAAATTTTTAACTACACCATCATCATGAGTAAAGACAATTATGGTAAAGTGATGGTAAGTTACGTTTCCTACTAATAGTTAAATAAATATGAAATCACCTTCACATATCATGTGATTTTTGGGCTTGTGACTAAGTTCTATTTGGATAATCTATGTCCTTCTTGTAAAGGTGCTTCACTGCTAAGTTTTTTTTTTTTTTTTGCCATTCTTAGGCTGAAGGATATTCTATGTGCTATACACATAGTGTATATTAGAAGGAAAAATTCTGCCTTAGAGCTTAGATCCTTTTCACATATACAGTACATGAGTTTTATGGCTAGTTATGTAGCAAGTATTTGACAAAGAATTTTTATCAGCGATGACAGTTAAAGTATATTGTTGTAGCACTACTTTAACTGACTAACAGTGTATAATGGACAAAAAATAATGCATAATAATCTTTGCATTTTTTTCCTTAGGTCAACAACCTGTTTGTAAATTTGCCATTTGAGAAAGGGGCTGGTCAGCTATCCATATTCCGCAGTGGTTACTTTGGAGTGGTTAAAACAGACTTTGGAATGAATGTGAGATTTAACTGGGATAGCTACGTTGAAATCACTCTCCCCAGCACATACAGTAGCCTGGTAGGAGGTCTCTGTGGTAACTGGAATGGGAACTTAAATGACGACCTGGCGTTCCCAAACAAAAGCGTTACAACAAATGCTACTGCATTTGGAAACAGCTGGAAAGCCAGAAATGACCCTGATTGCTCAGCAGAGTGCAAAGGACAGAAGTGTCCCAAATGTGATGTTGCTGACAGGAATACGAATGTTTTCACAAAACCTTGTAGTCTGATTACAGATGCAAATGGCCCATTTAAAGAATGTCATAGCCAAATCAGTCCCACCAAGTTCTATGAAGACTGTGTGTATGATATGTGTATGTATGGTGGTCATTCTACAGCCCTCTGCAGTGCTCTTACAGCCTACACAGCTGCATGCCAGACAGCACACCGCATTGTGGCGAAATGGAGAAAAGATAATTTCTGTCGTAAGTGCTTATGTAGTATGAGAGCCTTTTGCCCTAATTATGTATTCTAACTCCCAGCCCTATCCCTTCTTATTTAAATATGGCATTGATTTCACTTCGTCTTTATTAACAGGTCACTCTTGATGATCCATTCCACTTCTAGGTGCCCATGTTTATGTGATTAACTGATCTCTGATACTCTCTTCACAGCTGCATCCTGCAAACCTAACAGCCACTATGATGTGTGTGGTGCTGGATGTCCCCAGACCTGCAACGGCTTGACTGAGCCTGCAGCTTGCCAGCGTGCACCCTGCATTGAAGGCTGTGTGTGTGATGTAGGATTTGTCCTGAGCAACGGCGAATGTGTGCCAATGGAGCAATGCGGATGTGCATATGAAGGCCAGTACTATAATCTGGGCCAAGTCTTTTACCCCAAAGGCAAGTGCAGCCAGAGGTGTGTCTGTGGGGAGCCAGGAAAAGTCACATGCAAAGACAATTTCTCCTGCGGGCCTAATGAGCAGTGTGAAATCCGTGATGGGGTTCAAGCCTGCCATCCTAATGGCAAAGGATCTTGCTCAGTCTCTGGTTCAGGGACCTACCACTCATATGATGGAAACCATATCAGAGTGCCAGGGAACTGTGTGTACAAACTGGTAGAAACAGTCCAGAATGCAATTCAGAAGAAGATGCCTTTCAGGGTGACAGTGCAGCAAGTATCTTCTGCCGTAGTAATCACAAGAAGAATCAACATAGATATAGCCCAGTATAAGATTGCCCTGATTCCTGGACTTCTGTGGGAAATAAGGGTAATTTGTTTAATTGCAATTTTATTCATATAAGGTGACATTATGAAGATGTCCAGATGCCAGCTACGGAGACAATATTGCTTGAGAAACTTTGAAATGTTATACTCAGACCTGCCAATCCTGAAGAATGATGTGTAGTCATGTAAAAGCACAGTACATTTTCGATATAGTCCTTTCACAATTCACTTATTCAAGGTAGAAACTGGGGTGGGTCTGTGTGTGTGTGTGTGTGTGGGGGGGGGGGGGGGGAGATCTGCTGTTTGCCTGTTTTAGTTAGTTAGTTAACCAGAAAAGTTTACATGGACTCATTCTTCGTTCCTATTCTAAGAAAAAGGATGTTATGTACACCAATTGAATTTGAAAGTGTGTATTTAAGCTTTTCTAGTGTCTACATCCTAACTAAAACAGAAGAGTGGCAGCTTTTTTCCCCAAGCATCTGGAACTTACCTACTGACACAGAAGTGCAAACAGTGCTGAAGCTTTTGACCATTTTCAGCTGAAAATATTTAGTGGCATCCCTAATAAATATAGCTATCTAATCTTAACTATATGCTTGCCTAATGTTAGCTAAGTCAAACATACATTTGTAGATTTTTGATGAACTCAACCCATTCTCCATTAACCTTGACACAGAGCAAGGGAGCTGCATCTTTCGAGCGGGGGAAATTGAGTTGAGAGTGGAAAAAATAACGTTAGCAAGTAGAAATATCTTGAATATAGTCAAATCTAGTTGTCTAGTATGTCCTTTTATAAGATTGCAATAAACAAAATGTAAGATTATTAACCCTATTTCTAGACATTTTTACTAAGTTTGACCTTCACATTTTCTTATTCTATTGGCAGATCGTTTTTGCTTCTTTCTAGGAATAACTGCTTAAAATTAGAAAATTATCTGCCAATTGAACAAGACTATTTCAAGCTTGAAATTAGTAAAAAAAAAAAAAATAAAAAAAAAAAGTCTAGAAATAGGTTTAATGATCTTATATTTGCTTTATTGTAATCTTAACCTAGGAAATACAAGATAAACTTGACTATATTCAATTTAGTTCCTCTTAATAAGATGTCATTTTTGCAGTCAGTCATCTACCATTTTTATTTGGGGAAAAAAGGAGACACTTTTGGTGTTGAATTATAAAAATAATAGCAGTGTACTTCAGTGTTAAAATGCAGAGCTTGGCAGATCTGTATACTGATAGTAAGAGGCTTTTAGAATGGTAAGAATGGTAAGAATCAACCTTGGAAATTTACATGTATTCTTTTTATTGGCAGGTGGATGAATTTAAAGCTATTCTCCCAGTAACACTTGAAGGAGGACTGGTGAAGGTCTATCAGAGTGGTGCCTTCATTATCTTGGAAACCTCTTTTGGACTAAAGGTGACCTATGACACTGTGTCAATGGCCAGAGTTGAAATCCCCTCCACTTACAAAAATGCTGTCCAAGGTCTGTGTGGTAATTATAATGATAACAAGGCAGATGACTTACTAATGCCAAATGGTAATCTGACTTCCTCCACTGAGAAATTTCTGGAAGCTTGGCTGGTGATTCAGGAAGGAGTGATCTGTCACACAGGGTGTCCACCAGGCTCCACATGCCCAGGGTCTGGAACAGGTGAACCAACAGGAGATAATGACTGCAAGATCCTAACTTTGGTGAAAGGCCCATTCTCTAATTGTTATTCCAAGGTTCCACCTTTACCATTCTACAATGCATGTGCTAAGGATGTCACATCATACCCAAAGGATAAGACACTTGTCTGCCGCTATGTTCAAAACTATGTGGCTCGTTGTCAGCAAGCTGGTATCTCCATCAGCAGCTGGAGGAAGGCAACCTTCTGTCGTAAGTAGCTGTATGATACAGAATAAGATCTGTTATTTGTTTCATTTTAATAGCTGCATCACTGGGAGTTTGCCTCTGGTTTACTGGGGTTTAGATAGTAATAGTTAAGTTTTGTTTGTTAAAGGAGGCATGGTGGCACAATGGGTAGCATTGCTGCTATAGCTCGAATGTCTCCTTTTTGACCCTGAGTTTGAGTGTTCTCCCCGTGTCCATTTGGGTTTCCTCCTAAACATGCTGGCAGGTGGACTAGTGACACTAATTTGCCCCTAGGTGTGAATGAGTGTGTAAATGTGTGTGCATGGTGCCCTGCAATGGACTGGTGTCCCAACTAGGGTGTATTCCTGCTTCATGCCCAGTGTTCCTGGGAGAGGCTTCAGATCCACAGTGACCCTGACCAGTTTAAATCACTTACTAAAGATGAATAAATGAACAAGTATTGCTAACATTTATTTATTACATTTATTACATTTTTTCCTTTTCTTCTTTTTCAAGCAATGACTTGTCCTGAAAAAAGTCACTATGAGCTATGTGCAGACACCTGCACGTCAACTTGTGCCAGCCTTACCGTGGCACCTAGTTGCTCAGAGTGTCTTGAAGGCTGCCAGTGTGATGAAGGCTTTGTCTCTGATGGAGGCACCTGTAAGCTTGTAGAAGATTGTGGTTGTTTGGTGGAGGGAAGATATTACAAGGTGAATTGCTTTTCAGTTTCTATTCAATCTGTTAGCTGACCTAGCTTCTTGCAAATAAAACAGTCAAATATTTTAAATATTTGTTCCTGCAGTCTGGGGATTCAGTAGTCAGAGGAGACTGTATAGAGACATGCACCTGTAAGGCTGGACAGTTCTCATGTCAGCCCATGAAATGTAAGGAAGATGAGGTCTGTCGCAAAAAGGACGGCATTCCAACATGCATGCGTGGTAAGTATGTGTAATCTCATTTGTATGCAGCTAGAGTATAACAAGACATGATTTTAAATAACATTGCCTTACTTTATTCCAGATCCCTGCAGCAAGATGAAATGTCGTGAGAAAGAGAAATGTGTGGAGAGGGACAATGCAGCAGTGTGTGTGGCCAACTCTAAGGCCTCATGCCGAGTTGTTGGAGACCCTACCTATGAAACCTTCGATGGAAGCAGGTTTTCTTTTCAGGGCACCTGCTCTTATGTTATGGTTAAGACGTCGGGTGCAGACAAAAGCCTCACAGAGTTCACCATCATTAACAAGAACGAACTCGCCAAGACCGCGCGTGGCTCTTTCATAAAGACAGTCACCATAAAATTCCGAGGCCGCGAAATTATCATTATTCAACGTGCCCACGGCAAAGTGATAGTGAGTAAAACCCATCAACAATAATAATAATAATAATAATAATAATAATAATAATAATAATTATTATTATTATTATTATTTTTATGTATATAGAACCTCTCACACCCTTAAAATGCAGATAAAAGTACTGTACTTTACAGTGTAAAGTCAAAACAAAAATATAACAGTAAAACAAATAAAATAGGCAAAATAATGGTAATGCTATAAATAATAGCAGTGACAAGAAGAAGAAAAAAATAAAAATATAAAAATATAATAATAATAATAATAATAATAATAATAATAATAATATAAAACTAAGGCAAATAATAAAAGGTAGTTAATAGCTAAAGTGAAAAAAAAAGTTCTTAGCTGTTCAAAACAAAGGCTGCTTCACCTCTTTTTAAGTTTCATACGTTGACTAGCCTTCACTAGTTGATGTTAAAAAACTATTTGGAGCATTTAATAATAAAATTTTATATTCAGTTCTAAAGCCCAGTATACCATATCCAAAAATGCACCAGTCATTAATGAAATATGACTATATGCTGATATGTTCCCTCTTCTGTGCTGTCTAGATTGATGGTAAAGAATCCATCCTGCCTGTGAGTCTGGACTCTGACCGTATCAGGATAACTCAATCAGGAATAAGGGGAACCCTGGAGACAGACTTTGGTGTGGAGGTCACTTTTGACTGGGGCGAGTACTTCAAGGTGACGGTGTCCAGTAGCTACTATAAAAACCTAGTGGGCATGTGTGGAACCTATAATGGCAACCCCAGTGATGACTTTGTAACACCGACAGGCGTGACTGCCACAGACAACACTGAGTGGGGGCGGTCCTGGAGTGTTTCCGGCAGTGACCCCAAATGCTGGCACTTCCCCTCATGCTCTGAAGAGGAGAAGCGCCGGTATAGTGGCCCAAAGTTCTGTGGCTTGCTAGAAGACAAAACTGGGCCATTTGCTAGCTGCAACAATACAGTTAAATCGGATCAGTTTACATACAGCTGTCTCTTTTATACATGTCTCACTCACGGAAACCATGACAACTTCTGCAACATCATGACCTCGTTTGCAAACAGCTGCAAGTGGTCAAACGCTGAAGTGCCACAGTGGTGGAGGCAGATTACTAACTGCAGTAAGTAATTACTGATGCATGCTATGAAACATGTATTTAACATTCATGCAAGTTTACTTGGCAAAAAAATCATCATTCATCTGAACTTTTTTAATAAGGTTTTGATTGCATACTCTGCTTTGCCTTCTAGTCCTAACAGCTTAATCCACCATTCACTGTAGTGTTCCTGTATGTCAAATGGCATGAGTAACAATAAACATTTAGAACATGATAGCTCATGAATATTCCTGATGTGATTACTGTGTTACAGAGCTGGACAAATAATCAAGAGGAGAGAGTCAGGGATCTATGATGTTCAACCGTGATTACAAAAAAGGGATCAATTTATTTTTCTTCTATTTTTAATCCATGGCATACAGATATATCTGCTGGGCAACTGTTTTGGCTAATGTGATTAAATAATTAATCAATTTTCCTACTTAATCAAAGACAAAAAAATTAATCAAAAATTTTAATAGAATCACACTTTTGCTTGTTCTTTTTTCTTGTTACCGAATTCTTGCAAGATTTCCTATGAATCAAATATAAAAAAACCTTAGTATCTTAAATATCTGCACAGTGCATGGTGTTGCAGCCTCACAGCTCCAGGGTTTGATCCTCTGTTCAAGTTACTGTCTGTTTTTAGTTTCACGTGTCCACATAGGTTTCCTTTGGGTTCTCCATTTTCTTCCGAAAAACACACGGACAGATGGATTGGCTACGCTAAATTGCTCCTGGGTATGATTGAGTCTGTGAATGTGTGTGCACGGTGGCTTGTGATGGACAGAAGTCCCATCCAGGGTGTATTCCTTCTTTACTCCCAGTGTTCCAGCTCTACTTTGTCCTTGACCAGCAGTTAATGAAGATGAAAATGTCAGTTAAACTCTTGCAGCTATAACACAATCCTGAAATTTTCAAACTGACACCATAATTAGTGTTTTTTTCTGAATGACACAACATCTTTCCATCTTTGACAAACCTCTAGTGACACTGTTTGTATAGGTAAGTGTGTAAGTACCATCATATTGCATTTCCCTGCATAGGAGATTAAATTATAATGGAGACATCCTTCCTGAAATATGAAATTGTTAGTTAAATGCATACAGTATGTCTTTTTCATTTATGAATGTTGATGTAATTCACCACGTTTTACATTTTAATTTGTTTGACCCTCTGTAGCAATTGATGAATATATTCAAGAAGAGTATTTAGAGGTTTATGTACAATCTAACATTTCTAAAGGAGACATAAAATGAACACTGTGCCATAACATTTATTATAATAACTAACAATTGATTTTTTTTTTTTTTTTTGGTGAGAAATCCCCAATCACTAGGCTAGGCTTAATTTTATTAATCTTATTCCATGACACTGAATTTTGTGAATAGCTATAACTATACACAGTATAATTAACATGATGTCATTTCAGATGTCATAGATTATTTCAGATGTCATAGCCTGGAGTGAATGGAAAGCACACCCATAAACAAAAAAAATTAAAAAAAAATCTTATTATTATTTCAGCAGCACATATAGTATAACTACCAGGCTGGTTACAGAATTAAAAACTGTTGTTATTCAAAGTAGAACCCAAAAAAGCAGGAAAGGATAGTCTGGAGATATATATATATAGTCTGGAGTCTGGACAGGCAGAAAAGGAACATGCTTAAGTTTATCAGGTAAACATGGCACGCCTTGTTACAAAAATATGTGTGCTCTATAAACAAAATTAAAATGACACACACATCGTAAATGAAGCTTAAATATGCATGAATTTTAAAACCAGTTTTAACCCTTAAAGCTACAGTGTGAGATTTTCTTTTGTTAAAAATCATGTAGATCTTTATGAGTTAAAGATCAACACTGTAAACGTTAATGTTCCTAAGCTGCCATGAATCGACCCGAAAAGCCTGTAATAGTAATTCACAGTCATTCATATTCAGAGATGGCAGGTCAGATTTTGAAGAAATCTTTGTACACATACAGTATGTCATGTGCTAGGACAGATACTAGATCAGCATGAAAGAAGTGTGACTACACAGTGACAGGCAAGAGCCAGCAGCCAATCAGGGAAGAGAGAATGAGAGACCCTAGGGTACTATAATAAAACAAATGGGGGAGAGAGAGAGAAATTCTACTGAGCCCCAAAAACATATAGCTGAATAAGATACACAGATGAGAATTGTGTTAATTATTATGACAAATTATTTTTAATACTTTCAAAACATGTTCACTCAGTGCATTATTGTCAGCATTTTTTATTTATTTTTTTATTTTTTGCAAGAAAAGAATCACAGTAACTGCAGTAGGACTTCTGTAAAAATTCTTTCTTTAGCTATCTAGCTAGCAAACTAACTAAGAAAAAAGGAAAGTTCTGTATCTACCTAGCTTTACCTTTACAGTAATTCTCCTGTCAACAATAATATGCTACAAATGTGGACAACAAGCTTAAATAAAGAGTGTAACTGGGATATGCAACTAATTGCACTTGGCAAATTTGTTTGTGTTGCACGTGTCTGTCAGTGTCTCCGTGTCTACATCTGATTATAGCATATGACGCACCTCTTTATGGATTACTTAAATTGTATTATAAATAAACTACACAGAGTGCAATTTTTTAAGACATATATTACAGTCAATAGTAAAATAACAAAAATGTATTTACAAAAATATACAGCACTGCCTACAACCTTTATCATACAAATTTGCATATACACATATACTGTAAGTTAATCTTTTGGTAGATTTTCACTACACAGGCAATATAATCCATGCAGAAAAGAACAAATGATGATCATAACCATAATAAAACATTAATTTTTGCTATTAATGTCATCAAAATATATTAAATAAATTAGTGATAATAATAATTAGTGTGAAATAATATCCTCCCATAATGATTGCTTTAGACATTCCAGCATGCTGAAAGTGTATAATAATAATGGTACAGATTATCACAGAAAATCTGTTTTTTGTTTTTTTTTGTTGTTTGGCCTATACACAGTTAGCTGCTCTGTTTTATCCACAAACTTATCATATTCATCAACAGCTAAATTTCCAATCTCATACTCTACAATCACATAATACTAAATGCAACAAAGTATTTACCTTAACTTGCAATTCTCAGTAAAAAATATAATACACTTTTATACAGTTTTTAGGGTGGTTTTTGAGCTGCAGCCAGAAAGCTGCATTCCTGAAGTCATTCTTTCTTTTTGGTTACAATCGTGCTTCGTTGACTGGGTCAGCCTTGGCTGGTCCTTTCCTAAAGGGAGAGAACACATTATGTTTATTCACACTGAAATCCAAACCTTATACACTGTATTTTATTTCTACCATATTAAATTTATGACAATTATAGTTCATTCTAAATCTCCATGAACACTTGAATAATAATATACAAACAAACACAATAAAAAAACATTACTTTCCCATAAATATACAGTACATGAATATGCCCTGTAATATCGCTAATATTAACCAATTTATCTGTCACAGGCTGTTTAATATTGTTATAACCTCAGTAATTTATTTAGTAGACAGTCCTGTCAAACTATCAAAATCATATTTTGTTAATCACTAACATTAGCTAAATTTAGCTAGCAGGTTCAGCAGCTAATATGTCATCATCTTCTATGTCTTGAATGAGATTGGGCAAAAGTCTGGAAGCTTATTTAGTATGCTTACTGGCATCACAAACTGAGCGCTGAGAAAGTCTGACAAATCTAAATCTAAAAATAGGAATGAGCCATTTAAAGGCAGTTAATCATTTAAAATGGCATTTATAACGAGGCTAAAGTTGGAGAGATGTTCCTAGACCATGTTAGCAGCTCCTTCGGCATATATGCATTAAACATACATTAAATCATTCATTATTCTACATATCTCAGATTTCAAAGGCAAAAAATAATTATTCTGATATACTTGAAGAAAAGTGTTCAAAAGAGCTAAGGAATTCCTGCTTCTCATAGGCCCTAACATCCTGACAGGCCCTACGACCCTGACATCCTGAGTAACTGTATGCCATTTATGTGGACTGTTATATTAATATATACATATATGTATATTTGAAATGGTCACCTACTCAAATTTGGTGAGAGGAGCTTTGTCACACGTGATGTCGGACTGCACTCCATTTCCTGTCTTGTTTTGTGACTGTAGTTTTGGGATGCTACCCCTCGGTTTCTCCAGCCCATTCATGGTTCTGGATAAAAGAACAAAAACACACACAAACCCAGGAATTTAGTGATGGCAGGACCATTCACAGCAATCACTCATGAACATTGATGGAATGTGAATAACAAAGAGAGTAGCTTAGGCTGCTTTATCCAAACTGCACGTAATATCAAATTAATAGATATTGCAACACAAATGGGAGTCATTTGTCAGTCTTTTAGTAAAGTTGTCTGTAAATGTTTTCGTAAGCCAAACCGAACTAAAAATTCCAGCCAGATTTTCAGTAACACTGGTTTTCTTTGTACTCTTGTGCATATGTTGATAATGTTGATATGTTCCTCATATCATCTAAGGGAGTTTTTCCTTGCCACAGTCGCCTCAGTCGCCTCAGGCTTGCTCACTAGGGATAATT
>CM075024.1:4791850-4807214 GCA_037576675.1 Pangasius sanitwongsei | reverse complement strand
GATGCTCGCCTACAAAGCCAAAAACGGACCAGCACCCACTTATCTCAAAGCTCTTATCACACCTCGCGTGGCACCACACTCCCTCCGGTCCTCTAGCACTGCTCAACTGGTCCCACCATCTAAATCTACAGCACAGTTGAGTTACCAGACACAGAACAGAGTGTATTCTCCAGCCAAGAATGTGGTTTTGTTTACATATTTTCAATTCAGCTTAAGCCTATTTCTTGCTATATAAAACTTGAGCTTTGCAAAAGACATATTCTACTAGCAGTGAATGAAAGAGAGTGTATCCTAAGAGAAAACAAAATGACGATGTTTATTCATTACATACAGTATATGTAGGCACTTTTCCATAAACTACTATGAACACCTATCATATCTGAAGAGCTAAGGAAAGCTAGGGTATTTGTTTTCAAAATACAAACTTTATTTATGTAGCAAATTTCATAAATAAAGTACTACTTTCAAAAATAAAGTAGTAAAATAGGTAAATGATAATAACAAATTAAATAATAGCAATGTCAGATAGAAGAAAATCAACAATATAAAATCAACAGTATAAAATATACAAACACACAGTATGATTAGTGTGTAACAATAGAATAGTACAGTAGAGTACAGTAGAGTACAGTAATTAAAATAATGGTTATGTAAATGTAGTAGTTATGTACTATGTAAGATAAGTAAATAATAAAAACTATTTAAAAGCGAAAAAAATGAAAAAAAAAATGTTCTCATTAGCGATTTATTTAACATTTAATGCTAATGCATTTCAGATGTTTGATACATAAGAGATAACCTTAGATAATCTTTGGAATATAGTTTGCCAGGCGTTAGTGTTACATAACTTTTCATAAGTTTTGACTTGCAAAAGTAGGTATGAGTTTCTGATGTGTTCAGCTAAACACAAAACACAGCTACAAAAAGTTTGGATACAGCAAAAAATCTAGCTAAATCAGTATTCTAGCTTTGTGCTCCAATTTGCTAATGTTTTCAAGTTAGAGTATAATATATTATAATGTAGGAGGGTTCCTTGAATTAGGTAGAAATTTAAATTCGATTTTTAATTAAGTTTTCTGTTGAATTGGTCTTGCTAGAGCAAACAGCTACTAGCTCGGCCACTGTCTTACTTGTCACAGAACATTCTATACAGAATTACTTTTAGATAATTGACTGTAATATTTGCTATGTTACTGTCTGACATTAGTTATGTAGCTTGGTACTGAGAGTTTTATAATTGCATGTGTCACTTTATTTGTAGGTTTTGATTAGTGGTGACAGAAAACTGTGCAGTGGTAATGACAACAAGAATTCATTCATTCTTCTTAAGTAACCACTTTATCTTGGTCAGAGTTGAGTTGAGTTGGATCCAGGGCCTATCCCGGGAATATGGGGCAATATTGGTGGAAATACACCCATGATGGGACACCAGTCCATTGCTGCTCCAGACACAGTGGGCAGGTGCATTCCCATAAGACTGTAACAGTTGCTATGTGGGCAGGGCCCAAGACCACGAAGGTATTGCATATTGGCATATTGGAGCTGGCTGGCTATTGTTATAGGTTTATGGCTCATCACCAGAGCACCATTCAGTGCTTTGTCCTGTTTTTTTTTGTTTTTGTTTTTTTTTGAGAGGCAATATCCTCACATGACCTATCACTGCTATGCTATGACACAACTCATTTTCTCCTTCAGACACTCATGTTTCAGCTTATATCTCAGCATTTCTAAATCCCATAGAAGAAGATATGATGTTTATTAGGAACAAAATGAGGTAAACAAGTTTTTACAGTACCTATGAGTTACAGTATATTTCAGAGTAAGTTTTTTCTGTTTCAAATGTCTTTCCTAGTTTCATAGCTGCTTGTTACTACATTGTACACATAAGGTTGTGCCATTCATTTTGCAGTGGTGGAAAGTTTTTTGATTTTTAATTTTTTTTACATTTACATTTACGGCATTTGGCAGACACCCTTATCCAGAGCGACTTATCCTTTTTGCCTGTGGTGTTGCAGTGAATCTTAATCCTCTTACTGTATTCCTATAGGCCAAAGTGGCTGTTGCAGTGTGACTCAGTAGGATTTTGCACTGTGTTAGTATTACATACATTCAATGATTGTTGGTCATTAACGGGAACAGATTCCCACACATAACTTTAAGTCACTGCTCAGCAGGAAGCAGGAAAAGATACTATTGCTCAAAATGCTTGTCTGCTTGTCACACGTACTGTCACATTTTGACAGCCACTTACTGATTACAAACTGCAACAATTAGATTTATGTCCAGTTCACATCCAATAACTCCAATTAAATCCTGATATTCACTATGTAAGGAAATCAGACCTTTTTTTTTCCAGATATCATGCATGTGCTGTTTAGATCACTGGAATACACTGCACAGTATAGAATAAATATTGTATTTTGTAGTGTTTCTAGCTAGAAACCATGAGCATGCTAACCAAAATTTTTTAAATAGTCGCTCTGCATTGTCTGGTGTAAAGTCCACTTTAACTGTGACTGATTCATGAAATCTTAATCTACCTTTGATTAACAAAACATTTGTGTGTATAGTGCACATTGTATATGTAACAAGCTTATAAAAGTGTGCCAAGTTTACTTGTTTACTTAATCATGTTCCATCTCAGCTTGTACTGCTTGCAGTTTAATAATAACTGAAGTCTCAGAAATATCAAACCATTCTTGTCCTCATCTGCAAACTTACTTCTGCTTAATATATCTCCAGACTACCCTTTCCTCCTTTTTTTTGGGTTCTGCTTTAATTAGCAGATTTTATTCTGTACGCAGCTTGCTAGTTATACTGTATGTGCAGCTGAAATTCAAGGATAAGATTTTTTACACAAATGGCCATTCACTTCAGTCTGACATCTGAAATCATATCATGTTAATTATACTGTACATAACTATAGATCCCTATTCACAGTCAGTGTCATGGAAAAATTACACCTAGCCTAGTGATTGGAGACAGCTCACCCAAAACTTATTTATAATAATAATAATAATAAAGTTACAGCATAAAGTTTATTTTGAATCTCCTTAGCAAATATTAGCTTGTACTTAAAACTCTGTCAAACCAATTAAAAATGTAGAACTTGTGCTGAACTACATCAGCATTTAGAAATGAACAATGTACACGTTTAACCAGCAAGTTCATATTTCAGTGCATTCATATATTTTCAGATGGTGGATGTGGAACACTGGGTGGAAGGCAGGAATACACCCTGGTTGGGGTCACAGGGTAGAATACACAGTGCCACCTCAGAGCTCCCTGGTTCGACCCAGAGCTCAGGTTATTCTAAACTGCCCCAAGATGAGTGTGTGATCATGTGTGCATGGTGCTCTGCGATCTGGAGTCTATCCAGGGAACACTGTGGATGAGGTGGGAATACACCATGGATGGGAAGCCAGTCCATCACAGGGCACCACACACACATGCACATGCATACATACACGCACGCACACACACACTCTTTCACACCTGGGGCAATTTCGACTCACCTACCAGCAGGTTTTCAAACAGAGGGAGAAAACTAGAGAACCTGGAGGAAACCCATATGGACACAGGGAGGACATGTATAGAAGCTCAACACAGACAGTAACCCAAGCTCAGAATCAAGCTAGGGATCCTGCTGCTCTGAGTTATTATATTAACAAAAATAAATCAGCTGATCTTGGGTTATTTCTTTATATTTTAATTCATTATAAAGACAAATAAAAAACACAACAGACCTCACTGACATCGTCTCACTGGCCCCATCGACAGACAAAACATTTAATATGGAGTTTTCTTACAAAACACCTGAATGTGTGGCGACATAAGAAAAGCCTCAGTTGCTATGAACCAGTGTGATGAAAAGAAAGAGGGAGCAGAGGGAGATGGCACCCGTTAACACCGCTTTCACCAGCAGAGCCGTCCAGCTGCCCAGGAGAAACACATGAACAAACAACCTAGGCACAGGGAGAGAAAGTGTGTATAGTGCCATGTGTTTCAGATTATTCAGAACCTCTATATGCATACAGATGGACCTGCAACTATTAATTGGTAAAACAAATCATTGTAATGACTGTTTTAAAAAAAAAAAACTAAATAAAAAAATTTTGGAAAATCAACCAATACCCAGAATTTCAGGATCGGAACTGGCCCAAAACCTGAAAGAGTGGGATCAGGACATTCCTACTCTATACTCACTTCTCACTACAAGGAGAAGAAAACTTCAAAAGTGCATGATCCCTTTATGGCAGTATGATGATACTCTATTTTATTACAGTCATTAGTAATAATTTATTAATAATTAATAAATAATTATTAATAAATTTGTCATTTATTACCCTGAAACGAATATAAACAGCCTAATACAAGCAAAACAAACTGGAAATATTGCTTTGAAAGTATTACATTCAAATCATTTCTTTATTTTCTTAAAAAAAAACACTTCTGTACGCGGAGGGAGGATGAATCTGAGAGCAGTACTGTATTGTCAGATTAAACTGCATATTGTGTTTTTTTTTTTTTTCCAACAGTAAATATTGTTTCATGTGAAATGCGAGATACTCACTCCATTAAAAATGCCTTGTACACACAGAGCCCCAACAGCACAGACACTGGCAGGCGGAAACTTTTCGGCAGGTCGTACCGCGTGAACATCCACACTACCGCAGCCATGGCGATGTAGTGAACCTACGCCGAAAATGAGACAGACTGCTGTTCCAATACTTACAGACTCATACATACAATACACAGCAAATCAAACACCTGTGGAATAGCAGCATAACAGAAGTGGACACTGGGATCTTTAAGTAATAATGCTTAAGCTACGAGTATAATAGGCTATATTACCTACCATATTACAGTAGCAAACACGATGGGTTACACAAGGTAGCTTAGCAAGTAGCAAGTCAGTAAAGTAAAAACACTTTCTCTTACCAAACTGATGTTGGAATCGAAGCTCATTTGGATGTACTTCCAATCAAACTCAATCCCTCGAGCCCCGACCCATAAAGGAATACACCTGTTGAAGTACATTAACATGGCTAGCGTTTTACTGCAAATCTGCTTCTCACAAAAAACTAGCTATTCTTCACATTACATTTACTGTATATTATTTCTAAAAAATGTGAACGGTGCCTAAGATTATATAATGAACTTGAAGTTGAGCTACATTTATCTAAAATATTTTAACTACACTAGAAGAAAAGAAACAGTGAAAAAATGCAGACTGGTCCATTTGGATCATTGCTATAAATTAAGAAAGTTACACTATTTTGCAAAAAAAAAAAAAAGATAAATAAATAAAATAAATAAATAAAAGGTATTTGAAATAGAGTCTCTCTGGTAAGCAAATTATTGGCTGGTCTGGTAACAGAATATTAATTTCTGGCTTATTAATTAATTAATCAATCAATCAATCAATCAGTTATTCCAAATTATTCCTGCATTCAAAAACAGATCATTTATTCTATAATCCCCTGTTTGAAGTCATAAGGTGCTTCATGAAATTGATTAAACCAATCATTATAAAGTGTAATGGGCCGGATAACATGAACATGAATGGCTTTAGGGATTAGCTAGCTTTAGTTGTTTGCCCACATTCCTTGGTTCCAGTGCAAAAGTTTAACATCAGTAATGAAAATCAGTGTGCGATCTGAGACCTTTTGCTTTTCCTTTCTTTCTTTACACATACTTTTGCACTTGAGTAAAGAACTCGAGCTAAGCAACTTGTGTAAAGAATTGGAAGCCGTGCTTTAAATCTGACCAGAGCGTTGTTTTAAATGAGTGATTTCTTTTACTTTTGTAGAGAATGTATGTTGTCTACCACCTTTGTATATTTTCTGTATTGTAGCACTGATGCAGACTTTGCTGTGTGTATATGTGCGTTGTACCTTGACATAACCAGTTCAGCCGTGGCCCAGCCCATGGCAGCTACCATTATTTTGTATTCTCCCTTCCCAGCGTTTCTGGACATGACGAGGTGAAGCCCTAGCAGATCTGCCATGTCCACTGTGGCCTTCATAAATTCCTGCAAGTCAGGACATAAAGCAGTAAATAGATGAAATGATCGTGTGACCTCATTATTAAACACTGATTTATCTGATTTCTAATTAAATCCACATTTCTGTCATTTTCTTGCTTTGAAAAAAGGGCATTGCCATGCAAATGTCAACCATACCATAAAATACAAAACGCTGACTACAGGGAGAATATATTTCTCCTAATATATCTATATTTAACTGTTTAATTAAATATTAATTAAAAATATATTGTGACATTTATCAAGCAGAAATGAGACGTGTTCCCAAACACCACAGCATGATTCAAACCAGACACCATTTTTACTTAATGGCATCAATAGGGCTGAGATTAGAATTGGGTTGAAGTAGAATTTTATATCATTCTGTCACTGTATACTACTGTGAGGAGCTGTTTCATGCACACAACAGTAGTCCCAATATATAATGAAACACTATCATTAACAGTAGATTCTCAGTGTCTGTTGAAAAAACCCTCCAAGTCCATGTGATGCCACATCCATAATGCTGATAAACTGCTATATGCTCAGTCTGTGCCAGCTCAGGTAAGTTGCAAATCAATATGACTTAAAGCTACAATGCCAAATTACTTTCAAAGCTGCAAACAAAGTTTATGCAGCTAATACATGGAAATATAACAAAATCTATATGATCGGTTCTTAACTGAAACTGTAGCGAGGTTTGTTATTACAAGTCGCCTTACCCCGACAAAGTCATATACACCAGCACCGCCTTCCCAGGTAGGAAAAAATGTAGCAAGGAACAGCATCTGGAGGCCACAAAACAAAATGGTGCTGAGCATGATGTCACAAGTCTTAAGGTTTTTTTTTAAGCTGCAATTTTATTTGTTATATTGTTGAGATCTTAGATAATTCCTTACTTTGCACAGTTGTACAAAGAGATAAGTGGCCCCTGCTTGGACACATCTCCAGAATGCATTGTATTCTGATCTGAAACAGCAGTGACAGCAGATTGTATTGGTTTTACAAACAAAACAGTTTTTCTAAAGCGTTTTAACAGGACAGTATCGATGCTTTCAGTGCTGTGTTACTATGAAACAGACAACCTTGTTACTGAATGTTCGTAACTTTATCATATATGACGAATCTCAAACACAGTCTCTCAGCTGCTCTCTCTCTCTTTCTCTCTCTCTTTTTGATAACTTGGATAATTTGCTGCAGTGAACTGTTTGGGGAAAAGCTGGAAACAGGAAAATTTAATTATACAGTCTTCTTGTACGCAAAGGTAAAATCATGATAATGATTAAAATGTTTGATGTAAAATTCAAACGAACACATGTTTGGGTGTACAACATTTTCCAAAAATATCTTCTGGAATGTTTTTTTTTTTTCTTAAAAGATTAGTCATTATTTGGTTATCTGCCACACCTGATGCAACCCATCAAGGGCCACAAGGCTTAAACGTTTAAAGAAATCAGGCAAAAAAAAAAAAGGCCAAAAAAAAAAAAAAAAAAGGCAAAAGCTATCCCATATCTCCTTTATCTATTTGTTTAATTCTTGCTCATTTCCAATGATTTGTGAATACCAAAAGACCAATAAAAAGCTTAATATTTTGCTATTTTGGGCTTGGCCCCTTTTTTTTGGCCCAGGAGTGTACATATACACACATGTATACATATATATACACACACACACAAGGATGTGAGCCTTTAGTACAATGAATTTGTAATAAATTTGTCCTTTAAATATCACCACTACCTTGTGTGTTCTTATTGCTCAGTTGATACTGTGAAACCGTGATATTTTGTAGACTAGGCGATCAAACCGTAACAGTCTTACTGTAATGTTAACAGGTCACTACTAGGTGTTTGGGAAGCTTAGTGGAAGCTCCTGTAAGAGGATAAAGATTCACTGCAGCAGTCATTTCAGGCTCAGTAACATCTTAGTCTTTATGTTTTGCACAACCAAATGCAAAACACTGAGGCTTTTCTGTCTTTATTTTCCATTTTAGGTCAAGTTCCAAGCATATTAAAAGAGCAAGAAGACACACTTACAATCCACTGCATTTGTATGTTATGAAGTAGGGAAAATAAGCCAGGGCAAAACAATTCCCGAAATGAAAAAGCGTCATTTCTCAAGAAGAAACAATAAAAGAAATATACACCTCCTGGACCTGTCAAAAGAGAGAGAAATTAAAGAGAATAAAAACAGAGTCAGTGCTAGGCCATAATTATGAGCAACAGTATTATCTCTTTTCATCTGTATTTCACAATAATGTATTTAAGTAACCAAAACATTTTAACAACAAATAAATATTTAACAAGTAGCCGGGGTGATGTTACCTCAGGCAGCTACAACCATGGCTGAATCCCAAAAAGCCCCCCTACAACTTGTATAGAGCCCTGTGTAGGGCTCAGGAGTTGTTGTTTCATACCCTATGTAGTTCACTTATATAGGGAACATGGAGCCATTTGGGATTCAGCTCACGCTTACAGGCTAGAGGAGCTACAAGCTATATGGCTAACAGCCAGTGGCTCACACGTTAAATCAAAATGACACTTTTTATAGGAGCAAACATTTCCTAAATAACTTAATAAATGTATTTACTAAATTACTATACATTCAAATCTTAATACATTTAATACGTTACCGAATGACCGCTGAGATTTCTTAATGAAATGTCTTCTAGCTGAGACGGGTTTCTCATTGAAAAGATTCCGGACTTCAACAACACAGCACAAACAAACGTTCCGGTTTTTCCTACGTTGGTAGTGATACATATTATTTATGTATTACGTTCTATGTTCATATTTTACTTATTTGTACTAATAAGAATTTTTTTTAAAACAAAATTGTATACGATAAATCGGCATTTCAATAAATGTACGAGTGGCAGAAATGATAGAGAGGGCATTGATCGCAAATACTAGTTATAGAATTCTGACACTTTTAGGTGATTCAGATCGATTGGCTCAGCCAGTGATATTATTATAAATATTATTATTATAAATATTATATAAATATTACTATAAAATTTATAAAATCTTTTTTTTGCATAATTGTTAAATCAGCAAGTTACAAATGTGAGTTGACAAATACAAGTAATCGTTAATGTTATTGTTTCTGCTGTGTCTGTGTACATTTCCATTTATCCTAATAAGTAATTGCCTCCTCCAATACCAGAGCTGACTGGTATAAATGAGCTAGCAGGGTTGTATGAAAAATACACAAATGGCAAAGAGGTGAGGCTGGGGCTGATTTCTAAGTAGCCCAGACTGTAGATTCATGCAGACTATCAGTAAGAGACATGGCAGGTGATTACACAGGCTGTAATCACTTTTCTGCTCATCACATTTATAAAGAGTGATTATATGAGTTACTATATCCTTCCTGGAAGATCAAACTAATCAACAAGGCATTTTCACCCACAGAAATGTCACACACTCGATGTTTTTTGTTTTTCGTACCATTCAGTGTAAACTCTAGAGACTGTTGTATTTGAAATTCCCAGGAGATCAGCAGTTTCTGAAATACTCAAACCAGCCCATCTGGCACCAACAATCATGTCATGGTTAAAGTCACAGAGATCACACTTTTTCCCCATGCTGATGTTTGTTGTGAACATTAACTGAAGCTCTTGACCTGTATCTGCATGACTTTTGCATTGTCCTGCTGCCACATGATTGATTCTCTGATTGGATAACTGCAAAATGAGCAACTGATGCTTTCAATTGCTAAGGGAAGCATTTAACGGTTTCATCGTTCAGGAAAGGCAGAATAAACACAATGTAATTGCGAAAAAAAAAGATATATGCACTTTAAAATTATAGAAAACCGATAGCTTATAGTTAAACTGCTTTTTTGTTGGCCTCGCCCTCCTTTCCCTCTCCCCGGTGGTAATAACAAAATTAAATCGTCGTCCATGTCAAGGCAGGACACTGCCAGAGCCACTGCCGTAACCCATAAGCTACCACATGGTGATATTTTTATGACCCGTTATGTTCGATAACCCAGATTAGCTATTGAGAGAAATAGACTTCCGTGTAGGTTACTGTATTATAGTCTATTTAGAAGTTCTATTGGCATTAATCAGCAGAATGGGTCCTCATGAAAACTAACGGCTTAAAATCCGTACATTGTTTTTTTTTTTTGGTCCAAACTGTTTCCTGGGTGTAGATCAATTTACCCACAGGATAAGAACCATAACTATACTGGTGCATAAATACAGTAGCTAGCTAGTCATCAACTATGGAAGCCCTAAGAGGCCAGGCATTATTATTTTTTTACATTCTTGTTCTCTCGTGATATCGACATAACGAAAGTTGTTTTCTCATCATATTGACAAAACAAAAGTTTTCTCATCATATCGACATAAGCTTTCTCATGATATCAACATAACAAAAGTTGTTTTCTCGTGATATCGATAGAAAAGTTTTCTCGTGATCTTGACATAACAAAAGTTTATGTCCAACCAGACCAACCAGTCTGGCCATTCTCCATTAGCCCCTCTCTAGCTCTTGACATGTATCTGTATGTTTCTATGCAGTATGTTTGTGCTGGTGCCACATGATTAGCAGATTAGATAACTGAATAAATGAGCAGGTGTACAGGTGTTTCTATTAAAGTGACCAATGAGAGTAGACACAAAACATTTGTATCATACGGTATCATTTAGACAATTTAAAGAACATTCTGTTACTACTGTTTGAATTTAATATCTGCATATGTATCATTTCATTGTATTACTGGTTTTCTGAAACTCTTTAGTGTTTAGTGTTTTAACAGACCAAACCACTTTAGCATTTCTCGAAACAAGTATTAACAAGTATCTCTAGTCTTGCAGGTTATGAATACTTAGAATATCTAAATACTTTGTGTGGCTGTAGTTCCTCCATTTGTTCCTATCTTAAGCACTCTGCAAAAGATCATCTGTCTAACAACTACACAAAAATATACAGGAGAAAATGTTTAGCACTTTTCCTAGTTTTATTAAAATTGCAGTTACATTCAGATTGAAATTATGTTTCTCATGGACCCCACTTAAAGGGAACCATGGGTTATGAGGACATCGGATATAACAACTCAAACAAGAGATGTACATATGAAGTATTTTATTAAAATATGTATAAAAACAGGATAAAATATATGCATACATACTGATCATGATAAATATGCATATGCTGTCTGTATAATTAAACAATAAATGTTTATAGTCATACATTTTCATACATACAGGGATATATTTTTGCATTAACTGGCAGTGGTGATGTGTACCCTGGTAAGAAGGAGATCCCTCAGTCCACAGCAGGTAACCGAGAGAAAAGTAGCTGTTTCTCCGAAAAGCTTAAACAGCAGCAGCTTTCACCTGAGATTGGATAAAAGAAGAATACCTGGAGTATGTAGTACGATGGCACACACTCGGAGTGTCGGAAGAGTGTGCAAACGTGAGCAAAGAGCAATCTGTCCAGCTTTAAATATCTGATTTCCAGAGTTTTCTAGAAGCCTTGATTTGTCTGTGGTTTTGTCATGATTAGAACACACTACATGTGTGTGTATGTATGTGTGTACGTGTGCACGATCATGTCTGATGGTAATGATGATAGTGATGATGATGGTGATGCTCGTGGTGGTGATGATGCTCATGCCGTTGCACCATGGGCACCACAAATCCTGTGGCGTGTGTGTGTTCCCGATCAGACGACTGTGGTATGTGTTTACTCTGCGTTCTGGACTTCAGCCTCTTGCTGTGACTGTGCTGCAGGGGCTGCTGGGAGTGTGTGTGCAGCTGAGGCTGGCTCTGCTGGGGCAGGTGGTACACGTCCTGCCCACCGTGATGCCCGTAACACTTGCTGGCTCTCATCGGGGTGGTCCCGCCCACTTTCGACACCCCTTTAGAGGGTCTGGTGGGGTGGAGGGCGCGAGAGGCGCAATGATCGCTGATGAGCTGTGAACGGCGCTGCTGGGAGTGCGAGTCCGGCTCGTGGGAGCGAGAGCGGCTCTGAGAGTGAGACGGGCGGGATAAATGATCCTGATGCACTGTAGGGGGCACTGTGGCTGTGAAAGAGAGAGAGAGAGAGAGAAAAGAGGCATTGGTTTAATGCTCATGAACTATGAAAATTCCTGTATAATTCGTTACAATTTTTATGTCCTATGAATATAATAATAGATTTAACAACATTTTGTTTTGTTCTGTAATACAAATTATGTTTTATGATATAATTTTGTTTGGTTTTAGTATACTATAATAACCCTACTATTAATAATCATATTAAATATTGCTTGCAACCACAAGATGGTGCTACAGGTCTGTGGGACACAACCGTAATCTACTCTCTCTCACTTTCGAATCTGGAGGTGTAGTTCTCGATGCCAGCCAGGTCCAAGTAGTGATTCCTTCTCTCTGTGTTCTCATCCACGCAGTAATGATTCCTCTCCAGAGAGTCCCTGAGAAAAAAAAACTCTTCTTTACTGTGTGTGTCTACGTGTGTGTATTTATAGACTCTCTAGACTTAAGAACCACATAGGATGAACAGAATGAATGCTTCACACACACTTCTGTACTACAAACAACACTGCTTTGACTATGACACCACCCAAGAATAAACAAAGCATCATGGTGACAGTTTAGCTGTCAATCAGAAATGACCCTTCTACAAACAGTCCAGCCTGCATCAGCATCCGGAGCAAAACTGGTAGAAATGAGGTGAGATTGCATCCAAACTTTTTTCTCCTTCTTTTCTCGTAAATTGATGTGAATTTCTGAAGAGGGACTAAAAGAAAATTGAAGTTGAATGTTACAGTTCTGCATCATCAAAAGGGCGCCAGTGAAACACATTAAGTTGTCTATGTCCAAAGCCGCGTACTGCATTTAGCCTGATAAACATGATAAACATTCTACAGCCATCTTGCCAACCAACACACATTAGACCAGATGGTCCGAGTAACCGTGTCCAAATTCATGAATGGAAATCACACTACTATAGTGTTTAGATCAATGTTTCTATCCCTATAGCCAGTCTCTGGTCTGATGAGCTGCCTTCAGATAAATAATTTACTTAAATACATGTGACTGAATAAACCACAATGCTGCATTGTTTTTAGAAAAATTACATTTTTTATACGTTTACTGGTGCTGCTACAATAATTTTCAAGTCAAGGTCCAGTGAAAAACTGCATCTGGCCTGCAGTCCACCAGTCCACATTCCACAACATTCCACTACTTTAGACGCTTAAAAAGAACCCAAATCTCCAGCGGTGTCTGACCTCATGTGTGTAGAGTGGCGTTTGTCTCCCCCGCGCACCTCTTCCTGCTGGGTGGCGTCCACACGGCTACAGCTCCAGTCCCTTTCTGAAAAAAAGTAACCACTCATTACACTGGCTCTTACCTCAACACATGGCCAATGCAAGAAAACGTGTGTGTGTGTTGTATAAACATTGCGACCCAAGGCTAACACTCCTGACTCTGTCGATCAAGCAGTAATACATTTCAGTTCATTTAAAGTTCAATGTCAGTAGCTACATGCGTACCTGTCCCGCTGTGTGTGGTGTGTTCCTTCCGCCGGGGGCTGGGCTCAGGTGTAACAGTCAGCTTCACACGCAGCGTTTTGCTCTTACTGTGGCACGACTGGTTTACTGAGGTGTCCACTACATCGTAGATAGTGTGCATCAGACTGGACATGTCCTGAGGGATTACACATATCAATGTTACTGTATTAAAATAAGTAGAGCAAATCATCATTGAACAGCTCTGTGCTTTGGATTAAAAAAAGAGTTATCAAATGAATAATTAAGGAATAAAATACTTGGTGGGTGCGTGTTGTAAGAAAATAATCAACAATGAATGATTTTCCTTAAACAGCACTCTCCTAAGTGTTTTATTCATCTTATTCATCTTAAGTGTTTTATTCATCCTAAGTCTTTTATTCATCTTAACTCATCTCCACCAATATTGCAACAGTTACATTATTTGTTAATGAATGACACATTTTTGACTACATTTAATGTTGTGGAACGCCTGCAAAACAAGTTCGTTCCTGTTATCACTTACATTATAGCTGCTATAAACAGTCTTTCCCTCATCAGCCTCTCTTTTTTTCCTCTCGCATGAAGTCAGTAAGACAAAAAAACATGGTTTATCATGTTACCGAGAAACCGGAAAACTCCTCTGTCCTGAAGATTTTCCCATGTTGGAAAACTTACTGACAGTTACAAAGCGCTGACACTGGAGACTCCTTCCATAAATGTTAAATAACACCTCCTTACAGAAAACCTTACCATATCAATGATTATACTTTGTTCTTTGTTAAATAACAGCACTTACATAAAAGCACGTTTTCTAAATCCATTTTTTTATTAATTGGTCTTAAATTACGTGGAGTACTACAGAAACGACAATGTATTGAAATGAATGCATTAATATAAACCTGTGATTTGTCTTGCAGCTGGAAATTAATCAACACCAAATCAGATTTGAGTATTCTGTGGTGTAAATAAAAACAAATATTTCTCTTCAAGACTGCATGAATGCTCCTTAAATGTAAAAGATGACTGGGATCTCACCTCTTTGGTCACTTTGCCACTGTTGTCAAAGTCATAGAGGGTGAAGACCCACTCCTGCCTGTTATCGTCCTCAACGGACACGTCACACTCCAGCTCCTGTTACGCACACAAACACAGACATGCAGGTGGCACTCAGATGAGAACCTGATCTAAATATTGTGACAGATTTTCAACCCCTTGTTTTTCATTTCTTAAAGAGGAACACATTTCTGAAGAGCTCTTAAACTCTGATTCGCCATTTTATTATAGAGGATACAACATGGAGGAGGGAAAGGGGGTGGGGGGGTGTGGTGGGTTGTGGTGGTCCCAGTCCAATTTTCAGTTACAGCCGTTTGGCAGACTCTGTTTATTAACTTGCCTGTAATGGGGAAACATTTGGAATGCAGACATGCACAGGACCAGACAGAGAGAAAGCTCCCTTACAGAGAAGAAAGGGTTTTTGTATGTTTTAAAAAAGACAGTGAAATTATATCTCTCTGTCACTGAGCCTATACTTGCTACTTTGATGTGAAACGTAGTATATATTTTACTAGTATGCTGCTTTACAATCATGTGCAATTTTCAGCAATTCTGTGTTTGTGTGTATTTGTGTGTGTGTGTTCTTACATTCAGACTGATGCGTTTCCTTGCTTTATTGCTCTCTCTTTCTCCTTCCTCACTGTTCACAAACTGCAATGAGCTCTCACAGCCCTCCGCCTTCTCAGGAGGCAGGACCACTACACAGACACACACACACACACACACACACACACAAAAATCACACCACAGCCCATGCACATTGTTAAACAATTACACAAATTA
>CM075024.1:4760503-4791750 GCA_037576675.1 Pangasius sanitwongsei | reverse complement strand
ACACACACACACACACACACACACACACAAAAATCACACCACAGCCCATGCACATTGTTAAACAATTACACAAATTAAACTATTATAAACAATTAGACAAAATGAGAAGTGAATTAGGGCTGGGCAATATAACAATATAACGTCGATATTATTATAAACGCTGTGGCAATGGCGTTACTAGAGTGTTCCAAATTTGATTTAACCAATAAATTTATGTAACTGTCAAAAAAGACACATTAATTTCAAACTCTAATAGTTTGATTTCTTGATTTTATCACAATGCCTTTAATTGCTGATCATGTTTTTACACGTTTTGGCAATATAAGATTTTTCGCATAATTACACAGGGATGGAAACCTAACTAGTCTGCAGAGAAATCAAGTGAGTGAAGTGTGTATGTGTGTACATACCCTCTAGGGGGCAATGGTGGTCTCCAAACTGTCCATCCTTAAACTCACAGTTGTCTAAGTCCTAAGAGAGAGAGAGAGAGAGAGAGAGAGAAAGAAAGTTAGTGAAACAAAGATGACACACTGCACATCTGTCTGCTTATTATGTTTCAGTGTGTGGGTGTTCACATCTCTCCTGTAGAGGTGGACATTATGGCAAAAAATGCCATATTACAATTACCTGAACACATTTCTACAATATTATCATTCAGATATTCATATCTATGTATTTGAAAGATGAAAATTACACTTTTAGCCTCTGGAAATGTATTTAACAAACAGCTTCATCATAATGACTGCCCTGTGCTCATCCCAGGACTCCTTTTCATGATCTGATCATATTTTTCAACAAATTCATTACTATTTCCTTTTTCTCCACATGACTACATCCGGGAGTTATAATCCCACTATCTGGTGTCAGCAGGAAGAGGATTCCATTTTCAGGGTTCAGGGTTCCATTTTCAGTCTAGTTCCTCTCAAGATGCCTTCCTCATGTCTTCTCACCCTATGTACATGTTCCATGCTAGCCTCTGTACTGGCTCAGCTGGCAGATTAGCAAAGAAATCTTACTGTACTAAAGCTATGTACACTCACCAGAGGCACCAACAATCTCTGCTACTTCATTCCAAGTGTTATTTTTTTTTTTCTAATGTCTCTATACACGTTTAATGAGAGGTCATGTACGACAGGATAAGATGAAACCACGATTATAAGTTTTTCTTTCTCGTGTCAGAGTAAACGGGAACTAAATGTAGCTAGGAGCTAAACTTGTGAGTGGGAAACTGAAGAAACCACAGGACTGGTAAATGGAATCATTCAAGTTAATTGTTTGGATTCGTCGCTTTACCATGTCATAAAGCCATAATTTGCATAAACCTTTGAAAAATCAATTCAAATGTCACGTGTGTTTGAAAAGGCTACCTGTGTCTTTGTCGCTAGCTGGTGTAAACGTAGGGTGAGGGACTTTTTCGTCACCGCTGTCTCTACTGGCTTGCTCATTAGGGATCTAGATCTACATCCCGAATTCTGTAAAGCTGCTCTGTGACAATGCCACATGTGTCAAAAGTGCTTTACAAATAAAACTGAAGTGAAGTAAATCCATGAACCCATGTTGCCTGACACAAGAAGAGAGCTCTGACAGAATGCATGTTATTCAAGACATACTTTATATTAAACATATACAAACACCGGCCACTTTATTAGGAACAGCTGCTCATTCATGCAATTATCCAATCAGCCAATCATGTGGCAGCAATGCAATGCATGAAATCAGGCAGATACAGGTAAAGAGCTTCAGTTGATGTTTACATCACACATCAGAATGCTTGATGTGAACATGTGACATGTGAAAAAAGTGATCTCGGTGACTTTGACCATGATATGGTTGTTGCTGCCAGGTGGGCAGGTTTGAGTATTTCAGAAACTGCTGAACCAGACTGGTTCAACCTGACAGAAAGGCTACAGTAACACAAATAACCACTCTTTACAACCGTGGTGAGCAGAAAAGCAGAACAAAGAGACAAAAGAAAAATTGTCAACACCTTGTAGAATCCCCATGCTCATTTCCCTTTAATAAAAAACATTAGTGCTCGATTTAAGATATAGGTACACCAAAGAGTAACTCCAGGTAGTACATAATTTGAGACGCAACCACAAACAAGAGACTTTCCAGTGATTAATCATTAATGTTTTCAGTCTAAATAATCACAAAGGGCACAATAAGGACATAATTTCCACAGTTATTTCAACTTTTAAGCTGTGTGTATGTGTGTGTATTGCCGAATGACTGTGTATATGGCTGTAAAATCAGTGGAAAATTCTTCCACAGTGAGATGGAAGTGATTAAAAGTTAGGAGCTCTTCAGGGAAAGATGGCAGAAACCAGAGAAATGGAGATCGTCTGTCATGTAGCTCATCAGGAAAAGCTGTGCCACAAAAATGCAAAACCACACACACACACACACACACACCGACTCACGAATCCCGACCTGTTCGGCGTTACAAGAAAAAAAAAGCAGACTGCTGTAAATCCACAGAACACACACACACACACACACCTGAACTTATGTTTATGGCAGACAAACTGAATGAATCTTCACTGAATGTGCTTTAGAGAGATCAAGGAAACGGACACTTTGTGCTCAAAGATAGAGATACTTCACTCCCTTTCTGTGAATCTTATACAAGACTGATCAACTTTATGAACAGTAAGTGAAATATCGGCCATGTTGAGGGGAAAGAGCGATGTTCAGGCTGACAGAGAGAACATGAAGAAAGCAAGTCTGAAGAACTCTACAGGGGATCTAGCAGAGATCAGAGATCAAGGGTCACAGGTCATTGATGGGGTAGTGAGTGAGGAAGAAAGGACATTTGGGACTGAAAGGAAGACAAAGGATCAAGTTTGTGAAAAAAAAAAAAAAAAAAAAATCTAAGTGCAGAATGCCAATACTTGGTTATGAGACCACCTAATGGGTTTATATATTCTGTTTGTTTATTTATGGACAAGATACTGGTCAGAGTCTCTTCCTGTTATTTAACTACGCTATTCGCTTTGGCAGTAATGTGATAAAGCACTGTTAAATCTGACTGGTGAGAGAGGACAACACACAGAAATCGCAGGACAGAAGCAAAGAGGCTGAAGTAGAAGAAAAGTAAGAAAGTATGAAACAATGAAAGAAAAAGGGAAATGCTTGAAAAGAGAGAAAAAGATTAGAACTGATAGAAAGGAACAGATGAAAAGATTAAAGCATGTCGCCAGGTGCTTTATTCCTCTTCTACCACAGCAATTTGCCAACAATTACGATTTTATTTATTAAAGTAACTTGGTACTATAGAAACGATAACGTACTTGAACGAGTGCATTAATATAAACCTGCACTACCGTCAGAGCTGCTGTTAGGGAAAAGTAATCAACGCCTTTCTGACCAATCAGATTCGAGAATTCAACAGCGCTGTGGTATAATGTGGTTCATCATATAACCCATTCAGGTTTTTCTTTTAATACACACACACCAGAGCAGACGTGCCATTTCAACTATAAACCCCATTAACAATGTGCTGTCCATATGATTAATTAAGAGCAGAGAAAAACAAACCCTAATTCCAGTATAGATCTGCATCTAATAACCATGAAAGCTTCCGATTTAACTAAACAACAGACCCAGCAAGAAAACGAGCAACATTAACAAAACCACACACAACAAACAAAAACAACATGTGCGACACTGTGCGTTTACGAGAAATGATGGATGTTAGAGAAGCCATCTGGAGGCAAAGAAGCAAATTCTTCTTCTTCTTTGTTATTGAAACATGACATGGAACGCAATAGTCTTGCATTCACTTCAACAGAAACTGAGCGATTATTTTACGCTGAGACGAGAGAAGCGTTTTTCCCACACACACACACACACACACTCCTTTCTCTCTCCCACAGTTAAAGCATGATGGAGTGTGATGTTATAGGAAAATAATCAATGTCGTGGTGTGATGCAGTCTCACGCAAAGTGGAGTTACTGTTCCCACCCTGAAGTTGATTGTTTTCCAATGGCAGCACATCCAGAAGTGTTCAATTCCTCTTGTATCATAACAATACTAAAGATTTTTTTTTTATTTATTAAGGAATGTCGTGTCATTTTAAATAAAATCTGTTTATACTTATACTGTTGTGAAAACACTTAGTCACTTGTTATTATCACTATAAATAGTCACTTTCTTTCACTAGTCTCTTTTTTTCTTAATAAAACCACAAAAAAACGCCAGCTTGTCTGCTACAAAGAAAGCACAAACTCCTCTCTCTTGAAAGCTGTCTGTTACAAAGCACTGACACTGGAGACTCCTTCCATAAATGTTAAACAAACATGTCCTAACAGAAACCTTCGCCATAACAATGAATGTTGTTTTGTTAAATAACATTTTTTAATCTGTTCAGCTGTTACTACAAAAATGATTTTCTATATACAATTGTTCTTTGCCTTGCTGTCAGAGCTGCTGTTATAGAAAATTAATCAACACCTCCTGTTCAATCAGAATCAAGTATTTACCACTGCCGTGGTATAAGTATGCTTGATCGGCACGAGTAATTTCTTCATACAGTGTATAAAATATAACATGTAACAAAGACGAGACACGTAAAAGAGGAATGACGGCAAAAGAGATATTAACAACAAAAAGGTATGTAAGAGATGCCTGGGCCTGTCTATTAAGGTATTTTCACTAGACATAGTCAGAAAGTGGAAAAATCCAAATTCGTAATCTAAATAGACACCAGAAAAAGTTAGTAAACCCGAAAGGGAGAGAAGCGTAGAAGTGCAGAATAAAATCTCGTCTCTAATCACACACTATGTACTGTACTACTAGTGGGTGGCACAATGGTTGCTACTATTTTATAGAATTTGTCCATCCCAGTGTACTTTTACATGAGAAAACAACTTAGTACATATAATTCACACAGGGTGTGACGCGAAGAGCAAAAGACTGAACAAGCTGCATTGAGTCTTCCAAACAGAAAAAAGAGACGCTGTTGAGGGAACAACTGTTTATAGCTGCTATAACATAAATGATAACAGGAAGTCATTTGTTTCATGGACGTTCCACAACATGGATAAATAGTACAATGTGATGTCTTTAATAAATTTAAAGTTCAGGATGGTGACAGTAACTCCACTCTGCACTGGGATCCATCACACCATCCCGTAATTGATTCTTTCAGCATGCCCTTACATATATAACAATACTGTATTTTATATATTTTAGAAAAATTCCAGGTTGATGAATTCTAGCTGGAGTAGACGCCTCTGATTGCTCAGCATGCGGCTTCATGTGGTTGACGTAATTAACAGCACCAATAAAGCACCTCATATCTCCAAATAAAAGCATTACACACACACACACACACATAAACTTACACATATATTGTTCTCTCTCCCTTTTATGGCTCACTGTAAACATGTTTTTCATATCTACACTTTATGAAATACAGCAGGAAGTTTGCAGGATGTTTGCTGATATCTCAGTTATGTTCACCTGGCTCAAATCTCAGATTTTTGCAGGATGCGGAAAATTCACGCACATCCATATGTGAGAGAGTGCACAACCATACTGCTTTTTGAGCAGTTTAATAGCAGGGTTGAAAGTTAAAACTGTCTTTTAGATTCTGTTCTAACAGAAAGTAGTTTAACTATTTAGAAGTTTGTCCAGACCTTCGATGTTGAGATGGAACCAGTAATCGACAGTGACGGTAGTTACTTTTCATTAATCAAACAGAGTTGAACAGAACTGAAGAATGTGTTGGTGAAGAAAGTCAAGGCTCTTGCTGGACGTCGAAGGGACGCCAGAATGATGAAAAGAAAACACAAAGAAATCCCGTGATCCAGTGACCTGTAACAGGAGAGGCGGTGAAGCCGTCTCAGTTACACAGGAAACTCGGCCCCGACTCAAAACCAGATGTGTTTGAGTTGAAGACAAGAAGTGGGGTGTGGTTTTAGAGACTAAGGGGGAAAAAACTAGAACATGAAAAAACAATCATGGTCTTGCACTAAATTTAAGTAACCACTGCTATTGAATCTATTATTAACCTGCAGATTTTCACCATTTATCAGATTTATTACTTGAATTTGGCCAAAATATAAGCAGCAGTGTGGATTTGAACTAGATTAACTGTTATGTTGCCATTGTGCAAGATATTATATGCTAAAATTTGACATTCATACACAGGACATCTACATAAATTACAGCACCAGATTGATATGTTGGTTGATTGATTATTACCGTTTCAGTGAATTATTGATAGGGCTGGGTGATATGACAAAAAATAATCATTTCATGATTCACAAAGAGATTTCTAACACCCCTTTCCCGTGGCAGAAACTTACAGACTGTCACGATCATTTCTGACTGTATAAAATGACATTTGCAAATATTATAGTTTACATGAATCTTATCTCCTTTAGATCGGTATTAATATCAGTGTTCATACTGGTCAGGCCCTACTCTAAACTAAAGTCAGTCTAATACCTATAAACAAAAGGCCACAGTGCTGGTTGCACACACAGCATTGTTTTTTCACCCTGAGGTCAAAAGTGCGGGAGAACTTTGTCTTGGCAGCACATAAAGCACTCAGGAAGCTCTTTGGTCACACTGAAACAACAGCTGCGCAGAGAGCGGGGGTCGCAGAGGAGATGGAGGCTCAGTCCTGCCTTTTGAAGTTCCACTAAGCCCTAAATCAGGGCGTCATCTGTTCACGGCTGGACACACACACACACGCGCGCCTCATTGCCAGCTTTGTTCATATATCAGATTGCTGCAGCATACTCGCTTGTGTCCTAACCTGAGTGCTTGTGTAACAATCCGTTAAGAAGGAGACAAGGCAAGACGAGAGCTTTGTGTTTCCTTCATTTCAGCCGTAGTTCCCGTCTGCATCATATTGAGAGTGAGTGAGTCCAGCTCCAGCCTGGTGAATGAAAATCTCTCCCAGATGTTAGGGGCCCCTTTAAGAGCCCTTTAGCCCCTTCTCCTTGCACACTCCAAAAATAAATGTACCATACTCTTATCCGAAGCAAGAGCAACACTGCAAACCATTTTAAAGGACCACCTTTAAACCTGATTGCTGAAGAAGTGAAAAACCCCACATGCGGGGCACTTAAACACACATCAGCTCACGACCACTGACTTTTAGTTGTTAGGTTTGTATCAAATTTGGGGTTATTCCAAAGTTTTCAGGTGTCAATTTCCGAAAAGGGTAGTTTTCAGGTGTCAATTTCCGAAAAGGGTAGTTTTCAGGTGTCGTTTCTAAAAAGTGTAGTTTTTAGGTGTCGTTTCTGAAAAGTGTAGTTTTCAGGTGTGATTTCTGAAAAGCGTAGTTTTCAGGTGTCCTTCCACAAAAGTGTAGTTTTCAGCTGTAGGAAAAATCATAAATGCTATGGGTAAACCCCAGATGGCAATTCTGATGTGGATCTTCAATTGTATTTTTCGTACATTAGATCATGATGTGTGTACTTTTTTCTATTATATCTTTTATCCGTTATCCTTTATACTTCTTGTACTTTATTTATAAAAAGATTCTAATTCTAAATCATAACAGTTACCAATCTCTCGAAACTCAAATCAAATTTTCCAAACATGTCTATTCCAACTCGCTCAAAGCCAAAACACTAGAGATTTTGTATCATTAGAAACAATAGAACTGTAAACAGCATGCAGAGCTCTGAAATGTGTGTTTACGTCTCAGAGCTCTGTGTGTTTATCAGAGGCGAGCAACGTGTCTACAATACCTTTTACTCAGTAGAGAGACTGCATGAAGTTCACAGAAATACTATGGCATTATATTGCTTACTTTTCTCTCTGTGATTGGGATATACTTTACAGAATATCAAAACAAACTGAACCTGTGATGCTAAACACAAGACCTCTAGCACTGCTGATGAATAATGTAGCTAAATTTATACTTTATTTTATGCCATAATTTGTGTTACATTTGTAATTCAAGCTGCTGCCAGTTTTCATATACATAAGCCGGCAGTGAATTATGGGTAATAGTTTTATTGTATTCAACAGGAGTGGTTCAGTGCATCCAAAAAATATTAATTCAATTCAAATATTACATCTGCTTGAGTCTCATGTTTTGGGTCTAGTGGTTGAGGACAAGAGGTTGAGGGGAGTCACCCTATACAGGTTGTAACAATGTGGTCTTTCAGCCACCAGGAACAAAACGGTACACTCAACACTCAGGTATGAAAAAAAGTCTTCTTAGAAATTATACGACTGTTCTAGTGCTGGTGCCACAGTGGTACAAAGGGTACTGTTGCCGCCTCACAGCTCCAGGGTCCCCGGTTTGATCCTGAGCTCAAGTTACCTTCTGTGTGGAGTTTCTCTACTCCCTGTGTCTGTGTGGTTTCCTCTAGGTTGTTCAGAATCTTCCCCCATCTCCAAAACATGTTATTAGGGTAACTGGCTACTCTAAATTACCTGTAGGTGTGAAAGTGTGTGTGGTGCCCTGTCATGGACTGGCATCCCATTCAGGGTGAATTCCTGCCTCATACGCAGTGATCGGGGAATGGGCTCCAGGTCCACTGCAACCCTGACCAGGATAAAGTGCTTACTGAAGATGAATGAATGAATTTTAAAACGTTGACATCAACGGTTCTGGTTCAGGTAGCATTTTGGTGTTCAGTTTTCTAACCCCTTAACTTTCTCACTCATACGCACAAACTGTTCCTCTGCCCATGTTTGAAACAGTTGACACCCCTCTGTCCCTGTCCTCAGTGAGTGTGTGTTGTTCAGTCCTGTTTGGACCCTGCGGTGGTCCAAAACTTGCAGTGTGTGAGAGCTGTGAAGTACCTCTGATGGGTCAGAGGTCATCACCGGGTCAACAGATATGCACTGCACAGAGTTGTCTCTGTAGGCTGGAAATGCGGGCGCGTGGGAAACAAGCTGTCTAACTAAACGACGCCAAGCACATCCATGCTGAACACGTTCTGCATAACTGGAGTGGAGTAAAAGAACTGTATTAGACTCAGCTATGTGCACTAACCGGGGCTTAGATTTAATATTTTTCTCTGAGATAAATGTGAGCGTGAATGTGAGAGCGATGCTTTACTTAATCACTTTAAATATATGCATACAGTGGTTTAAATTAGGTTACTGGTTTGTTTATAGTTACTAGAACCAAGTAACTTTGTAAAAAAAAAAAAAATAGATACAAACAAAAATAATAACTGAGACCAATTATGAACTGGAATGATGTAGCTGAGACTGAGGAGTCGTCAGAGCCAGAATTCACACACCACACCGACAGTGCTGCCATTTCTACCTCGGGGTTATTTTCCAGGGTTTCCAGGGGCATAGTGGTAGAGCTAATGGTTAAAGTTTCATTTAAAAAAAAAAAAAAAGTGATAATGTGTGACACCCTTTGTATACAACAGAAATACAACTAACTCCTCACATTCAGAGGAAAACTCTATCTTTTCCCTAAAAGTGAGGTGGTGACTCATAATGGTACGTGTTTGCTCTTCCGCTTTGCAAACATCTCAGCACTGACCCGAGAAACAGGTTTTGTATGTGTTGTGTGAAATTCTGTAGTGTAATTCATCCATGGCGAGGAGCCGAGATCAAAGATCCCCCTTCAATCTGCCTGTGCCTGTCGAATGCACACAGAGCGAGTGCCGTTTGAGTGCAGAACTACAGCAAAGCATGGAGCGTGTGAACAGCAGAGTCAATGATGCACATCTACTCACACCTGGCAAACAGAGTGAGAACAAGGAGTTCACATACAGCTAAACAATTACAACTCTGGGATATACCCCTCCCCCCCCCCCCAACCAACAAGTCTAGTCCTTCCTGTTACTAATCTGTATGACCCTTGAAATACCCTTGAAACATACTTCAAACAGGAAGAAAACTATTGAAGAAAGACTATTTCTAGCTAAACTAAATGAAAAAACTATATCTGACCTTGCAGTGACCTTAATCCTGTCTGGATCCATTAAAAAAAAAAATCGAATCAGTTCATTTGCTGGTTACAATGATCATTCCATAGAAATTCTACAAACATTCAAACACTCGTTTTCAAGATTCATGTTTCATATTTTGGAGGATATCAAGCTCATGTTCCGGTGCAGTTCACTTGAAACTTAAATGTCTGTGCCAATATCAGTTTCTCATTTAACAATAATTACACAATCTTTAATTATGGTTTACTGTATTATCCTGAAATTCCATTTAGAAATGACTACAGCACTACACAGATCTTTGTTTTCAACTACAAAAGAGATGTCACTTGCCAACCATGCCTCATTTTCATATATTTTCTTTGTCGCTTTTTAATGCAAATTAAGGCAGGTGACATAATAGGACAGGGAATTTCAGGGAATTATGGCGGGTTTTAAAACATGCAGTAAAGGTGTAGCGATAAACTCCGGTCACGATTCAATTCACTATACTGGCTTTACTATTCGATTCAATTTGATTCTCAGAATATTTTGAAAAATTATAATAACTGAAAAGACATTTTTACTTCTGAATCATAAACAATACAAAACAAACTTTTTGTCTGCATGAAACTAAATAAATCAAAATTTGCTATGAACAGAGGATTTATATATGAACAAAATGTATTACAAGTTCACCATAGATTAAAAATAAATAAATTTACAAATTCTCCCAAAAATTGACTGATTGAATAAACCAAGTCTCTGACTTGAAGAAAATGACTGATTGAAACATAATGAGCCACGTAGCATGGCCTGAGGCATCATTATAACTGGAACTAGAGCTCCAAATCCGGCTAAAATGCCTGACATCCGTGGCATCTTTCTCAGGTACTGTAGATTGGAGCGGCGCAGGGCTGGTGTCATTTGAAAGGTAATAACATGGTTGTGTAACCTATAATGCGTGTACTTGTGATCTGAAGATTATAGCGCAGGCTCTCCAGAAAAGAACACAATCGTGTGACCAGCGTGCTCTCAATACATTTTAACGCTATGGTTTGCTCAATCTGCGACCTCAGGTGTCCAAACATTGCAATTAGATTAGATGCATAATTAAGAGAATGCTGATTTCCACAGTGTGAATCACACATTCCCACGATGCACATCATCACATTTTTGCATTGCGATATACAGTTACACCCCTAATAAATCGAATAATAATGATGAATGTCAAATGCATTTTTTTACTTCAAGCACCAATTAAAAGAAGTTCTCAACAAAGATAGCTCATTTCCAGTTCTTTAGTCAGAAAGAGGCAAGCTCAAGCACTTCAAGCGCAAACATAGCTTTTGAGTGCAGAAATTCAGGGATGTGAACCTGAACATGGTTTAGTTCTGATCTAATGTGAGCTTGAGAGCCAGAGATAATGATTTCGGTGAAACAGGAGGAGACAATTGGGTCTCGCCCCGTGTGAGTATGTGGTGTGAGGATAGGGGTAAAGACACAGAGATGTGCAGATACAGTGACATTCTTGAGCCTGATACCATCAGCCAGGCCTGTATCAACATGAAGGAGACATTAGGATGTAAACTGCAGAGATGGAGCAGTACAGAAACGTCTGCCACTGCGTCTCATCATCAGAGATGTGGTGCAAGTTCAAAATTCTTTTTAAAAAAAATGGCTCGTCTCATATACTGTACAATGTTTTTTTTGTTTTGTTTTGTTTTTTACTAGAGGCTCAAATTCTCAGCAATGCCCCCAGGGTTTGTAACTGTCCTATAACTCCAATCAGTAATTTCAGAAGCTGTTTAAAAATTAGGGCAACCAGTTTAGATTTTCTTAGCTAATAACCTTGAGATTTAACTAATTATCGTCTACGCTGCATTAAAAAAAAGACAATGTCATTCATACATTATTTTTCACACATTATCACATATTTTTGAAAAGTTACCAACAGTGATCAAGCTTTTTCAGCCTCAATGTCATTTTGTCAGTACATCCTGAGGAAAATATCTTAAGAAACTGGTCAGATGGGTGTGAGCTTTTTTTTTTTTTTTTTTTTTCACTTTCATTTCAGACCACAGCCTCAGAAAAGTCTTCTTGAATACAAATCACAAGTTTCACACATAAAATCCCAGGCAGGTACTCTACATCCCCCCTGTTCCTCCTGTCATTTTCCACAAAAAAAAAAACAAAAAAAAAACAAAGAAAACCCAGATCACCACGTTCTCGAGCATGTCGGGGTGTGTAAAATATCTGCCTGGATCGCACATAGACTATGTGTGTTCAGCAAAAATGTCTGTTTATTTTAAGTAAGTTAACGTGTGGAGGAAAAAGTCAGGCGCCTGTCTGCGTTTGAAGTAAGGGAGGAAGCGGGTGAAAGAAACAGAGCTGCCACAGGTGACAACAAGGTGACATAGAAGAGTGTTTTATTTCAGCTGCCTTCTTCACCACCCCTTCATACGGCCTCTTTCCACTTTAAAGCAGGATTCTATGTCAGAGCTATATGTTGTGAAAGAGACGTTACATAAATATGAAACAGGAATTTCTGCAACCACAAAAATGGCCAGTAGGCGTGTAATGCAATGCCACTATCTGTTTCATGCTCTAAATATCCATATATGTAAGTGTGAGTGTGGACTAAACCAGAAGGTGTTATTTTATTACATGAACCCTACCACTATGCCCCCTGAAATAATGAAAAAAAAACCCAGAGATAGAAATGCCAGTAGTCAGCATGGTGTGTGAATTCTGGCAGTTCCTCAACCTCAGCTACATTACCCGAGTTCATAGGTCTCAACTTGAGATGTGGGCAAGACTGGTTAATTAATCCCACTCAGATTTCTAACAAATTTGTGTTGTTTTATGTCCCAAAAAATAATAATAATAAAAAAAAAAAACAGTAGCCTAATTTAAGCCACCACAACCCTGACCAGGCAGTTACTAAAGATGAATGAACATTGTAAATGCACTGAATATGGTTTTGTTTGTCCCATGAGCTAAAATGGTGGGCACGGACAAAGCAAGCTACGATGCATGAGAGAAAGCTATTTTGTTACTCTGTTTGGAAAGTCAGACCACAGGCTATTAAGGTTTGTATAGGACTACAAAATAGGCAGAAAGGACACGCATTACGAGACACAAGACAATTTATTTTTGTCAATCTTCAAGCTGCAGACACCACTTTTTCCAACAGACGTTTAAATCATCCAACTTGACAGCCATCGCGATAACTGGAATCTATCAGACTATCAGATTGTCCCAAGCCTGTTTCACACCAAAATATCACTACTACATCAGCTTCACTACAGTGCTGAGGGAAGTCCTCCCCCCCCAAATACCCTCCTATGATGCGCCATTTCCGTGGGAGACTGATAAATTCACCAGATGGGCAAATTTTGTGAATATCCCTACAAAGTAACCTATACTTTGGTAGCTGCAGCCAATGAGTGAAGCTATAAAATAGGAACCCTGATAAATTAGCAAATGACTGTACACCTGTACAGCATAGCATTGATGATATAAATAGTTTAATCATACAGGTAAAAGATCACACTTTTGTTCACCATGAAGACTGCACCCAGAACATTAGGAGGTGTGTTGTGCTGGCGAAAGCGGGATGGAATATTTTTTTTAAAGCAGCCTTTTTGCAGCCATTCCCAATCTGTGAGGAATGTTGGATGTTGGAGGAAAACCAGTCTCTCCTTTTCCTCAGTGCTTTGAAGCAGCATGCGTTTCAACAGCTAACCACTCTCAGATGTGTGTGAGAAGCTTTACGAGCAGAATAATGGCTATACCTACACATGTGGGGTGTGTGTGTGTGTATGTGTGTGTGTGAGGCCCGAGACAGGGAGGCTCTTCTCAGAGCAGCGGTTTGGAAACTTGTACTTTGGGTTTTTCTTGTGCTGTGACGCTGACAAAATAAACAGTGGTTCAAGAAAGGAAGTTTAAACCAAAACTATTAGACCATTGCGTGTTATATGCAACACTGGATATAAAAATTATGTGCTTGGATTCAAGAAGGATCATTTTTATGGCAAAATAAACATTCTGAATCAAAAATCCTGGAAAGGAACAAAGGCCATCAAAATGTGTTATATACTATCAGGCCTGTGCTGATGTAATTTTATTTTTCCATCAAGTTAATTGTGATTGATTAAAAACCTCATAATGCTGCATTCAGTCAGAGTGATAGTTTGCATGTCCAAATTTTGTGGACTGACAAGCATCCCTGGAAGTTTTGGATTTGATCAGCCATAGAACACTAGTCTTTTTCCCCTCAACACTGTGTTTTGGCATAAAATATAGCTTTAATGTAACATATGTAAGGGATACAGACTTGGGCATGTGCTGTTAGAAGAAAATAATCAATGCTGGGTTGGCGTGATGTAGATGATTATTTTCATATAAGTGTTTTACTTCTCTTACACCATAACAATTTGCCAATGCTATCCACTCTTATTAATTAAACACAATAGAGCATATTTTTATTCAAATATAGTTACGTTTAACGTTGTGGAACGTCCTTGAACAAGTTGATATCGCTTGCAATAAAGCTGCTACAGTCGTTCCTTTCACCAGCCTCTCTTTTTTCCTCTCTTATGTATTACTAAGACAAAAAAGTACAGCTTGACATGTTACCGAGGAAGTGTAAAGCGCAAAGCTATCTGTCCTGAACACTTGTCAGAAAATTCAAAGTTACAACATTGCCTTTGACTGTTACAAAGTTCTGACACTGGAGACTCATTCAAAAAATTCTAAATAAACATCTACTTAAAGATCAACTACTACACACGTTTTTAAAAAGTCGAGTTACTTACTTTGTACGTTGTTACGACAGAACCAGTAGCTAGGTGACATTAAGAAGCAAGCTAACATGATGTAAAATGTTACATTGTGAAATTACGCCTGGTAGATAAACTATCGTTGTGATCATATGATCAAGTTTGCGACTGGTTAATCTACTTTAACTTCCAACCTTGATGATTTGGAAAAGCTTTTAAAAAATAAGGACGAGTGACAATTCTGTCCACCGAACTGCTCGAAGTCTCATGGAACACTCGTTCAGCAAACTAAATCTTGGTACATGGGACATTTCCTTCTAAACAAATAAAGGCAACCACTGTGAAATATCGCAATATATTGTATGATTATTAGCACCTCCCTGTTTACAATACTACGTTACATTATTGGAACACAAAAAAGTAGTCTTACGTCAAAACCCAACCTGTCTCATCCTGCCCCCATTTTTGTTCCAGGGTTTGTTTTAACAGGAAGTCGGGTTTAGGGTGTCTGCAGCTCCGCTCTGGAGGGCACACGGCTTTTCTGGAAAGTCGACAGAGTATAGACTTTCGTCAGGGAAAAGCTTTGAGGCTTTTGGTATTTGCTCAGGCACACAAAACTGTGAATGCACTTTGAATATGCGTTATTCCCTAAGCGAACAACTAACAATGAGTATGAGGTCTCATCCGGTAAAAGAACACACACACACACAGGTTCAGGGTGACTTTAGACCCCCTAGACATTCAAACAGGATTTTAAGGGGCTGAAATTCGTATTTGCCCTGTATTTACCCAGCACCTGAGCAAAGAAAAGGATGTGTGTTTTTCCAAGATCAAACAGATCTCAAGACGCTATTTTCAGTCTTTAACCTCAGACTGCTCCCCCAAGCTCGAGTAATCAGAGATCTCAGAGAGTCTACGTGACCAAAATCAAGACAAAACCATGAGCCAAACTGAAATCACACTACAATCAACCGGAATTAACGTCACAGCTAGAGTCCTGCCTACCATTATCATTTCTATAGTAAGAGTTCATTCACAGGGACTCTTATGGCATAAAATCTAAGACCAACAAATAAACCTTTCTCCAAAAACGTGTTGTTATTTAACAACGGGGGAAAAAAGTATGTTCATATGGTGATGTTTGCTTTAATTAAGCGAGATATTTAATTAATATTTATGGAAAGAGTCTCAAGTGTCAGTGCTTTGTAGTGGCAAGTTTTCTGCCAAGAGAAAGTCTTCAGGACAGAGACAGAGAAAAAAAACTGCTATAACGTAAGCGAGAGCTTGTTTCGTGGACGTTCCACAACAATAAATGTAAATATAAATGCATAAAAAGTACAATTTGTCATTAAATAATAAATTGTAATCACTGGCAAAACACTCTGACATACAGTAACCCTGCTTCAAGTCTGCCAGCATCATACCACCCTGCTGTTGATTATTTTCTAATAACAGGACACTGTTCATGTTTTATTCCTTATTAATGCATGTAAATTACAGCTCTATTACAATCTAAATTATTTTATTTAGCTGAATTGTTTTTGTCACAAATGCCTCTGTGAATTCAATAAGACCTTTTTAATGCCACAAAACACAATGGTGACTATAACAGAAAATAATCCTTGATTGCGGGAAAGCGAAGTCCACTTGGAAAAGAGCGTAATGAGGGAGGGGGCTGAAATGGAATCATACCTTACGCACTTGAATGTAATAAGCCTGGAGTCTGTGTGTGTTTCACTTGGCTGAGAGTTCAAATGCAGGACCAGATCCAGCAGACTTGGAGAGTTTAAATAGATTCAATCCAGGTATTTTTTTTTTTTTTTTTTAACTTACAGCTTGCAGAAGCAAAGTTAACCCTCCAGGTACTTGCTGGCACAAATGAATTATGGGCAGTGGGGATCAGCTGTGATTAGACAAACAAGACAATGCTACTTTCTTTTCATTAGCTTTTATTTACTGCTAGTGAACTGTTAGCGTTTTTGAGTCACATTACCAATTTCCAAATTATGGTATCCTGCCTTACTGCAATAGAGTCGCTTTGTATTGAGGTATATACTGAACATTTCTACCAAACCTTTTTCCTTATTCTTAATCATCAAGGTGTGTGTGTGTGTATGTGTGTAAAATGATGACGTCACTCCTCCCAGTGGAAAAAAAGGGGGAAAAAAGCTAAGATGAGGACTTGAAACAAAGTAAGCAAACCCCTTCAAAGCTCTCTGCGCTGAATAAATATTCTGAAAATAAAATATTCAGAAAATAAACATCTACCCACTCACATGCTAAAGAGTCAGAGCACTTTAGCCATTAGCAGACATCCATAAACACACTTTTAACTCTTGTTCTTTCCTTTATATGCACAAATCTCTTTTGCTCACCAACACACACTTGTCTTCCACGTGCTGACATTAGAAGCACAGTGCAGAGCCGCTGTTTGCTTTGGATGGACTGCTATATCTCAAACATTTAGCTGTTTAAAACAGAGCCATTTTTACTGTGAAGCGGTTTCATTCATATTTCTCTCTCTCTCGTTTTGAGCAGATCTGATACGGACAGCCTCTTGAACACTCAGAAGGTGAACAAATTCAAAAAATCTGATTTGAACATTTTAAAATTTAAAGATTTTGTACAAAACTTTAACATCAAATCAGCTGCTTCTAATCAATCTATAATTAAATTTCTAAAAAACAATGTTTTAAATACATAAAAAGATGTGACAATATCCACAGTATCTCAGAAAAGTGTATTGCAACATAATTTAACACAACATCAATATTATATCGTCATATCGCCTAGCCCTAACCTTTATTGCCTCGCGTGAATTTCAACTTCCCCATGGCTCGGTTAAACGCAGGCTCAGGATCGAACCGGGAACTCCGGAGCTGTGAGACAGCAGTGCTACCCGCTGCTCCACCATGCCCCACATCTCAATATGCAATCATCATGTAGTGCATTTCACACATTTAAAGCAGCCAACAATTCAAAATGGTTTTTGCTGTGATATGATGTGGTGCACTATGACTCAGTATTGTGCAAACAGTTTTAAATAAGGCGCAAACATATGGGAGATATTTAAATCATCATAGAAAAAGATGGAAAGATCCAAGTGTGGCATCAAGTGTTGCCCACTGTCAAACATGCAGCATAGTCCTTCCACAGAATCCCACTGCTCTTTAAATGGAGCTCCTACATGCCCTTCAAAGGCCTCAGAAAAACAAGCCCACCCTACACACTTCTCCCCTCGGGTACTTCTGCTGTCCAAACCAGAGCTGGCTGTGAGCAAAGAGGCCGCACTGAAAGGCCCCGCTGTTCTGGACTCCAGCCACATGCTTTTCATTCAGACATGAAGGCTCGCAGCTCGCCTTCTTCTAAAGCCACATCCAGAAAAAAAAACAGGGAGGAAAAAGGAGGGAGGGTAAAAAAAAAAAATTCTCAAACTCGCCAGACTCCTAAATATGGACGTACTTTTAGCAGAGTCAAAAGCTGTACGTGCTTGCTTGGCCAAGAGAAGCATCAGTCATGTTTTCTCATAGGAGCATGTACTGATAATCAGTTACATGATATACTACGATATATTATTATTGTTATGGCCGGGCAATATAACAAAAATATTATATCACGATTCTACGATACATGCTATACATCACACTATATAGCTTTGCTCACAAACAGCCAGCTATGCAGTGGTGTTCCACTGAAAAAAACAGTTATAAATAATAAACAATAATAATTCACAAAGAATTATAAATAAACAAAAAATTATAAATAAGAAACTATAATAAACGACAGTGTTTGTTGTCAAAGTTCCATTTATGAAGCGTCTTTTAAAAAATCACAAAAGTAATACAGAAACTACGAGAAGTCTGACTGGTCCAGCTGTACAGAATAGAAGAGCCTTTGTGGTGAGGGTGTGTGTGTGTGTGTGTGTGTGTGTGTGTGTGTGAAGCTGTCACTCTTAGAAAGAAGCCTCACACAGAGCACTAATGTTAATGGTTCTCTCTCTCTCTGTTGTTACCTCACGGCAGGTGTTTATATAAGCCAGACGCAAACACCTGTGATGATCTCAAAATCTCTCCTTCTCTCTGAAATGAAGCCAAGGTGTTCGCTGAATCACTGTCTCCCTCCCTGTCCTTCTTAAATAGAGAGAAAGAAAGAAAACAAAGATTGTTTTTCCAGCGTACATCTTTGATCAGTCAGCAGTAGCCCTGCCTGTAACTTCTCGTCCGCTTGTGGCCTTGTGTTTCACCTCCTGCTGACCGGTGTGGGAGGAGGAAGGCCTTCTGTAAAACAACCACAAATCTCACTGAATGCCTCTTTAAGGTGAGCTAATTACACGACTATTATTTATGAGTGAACAAACTGGTTCGGTGTAAATACGGGCCATGAGCTCTGTTTTCATCCTCTAAATTCTCAGGTTATATGACTGTCTGTCTGCTCCTCTGTGGAAATTCCACTTTATCTAGTGTGTGTGTGTCTCTGGATACATTAACATGCAAACATTTTTGTCCCTTGCTAATGCAAACTCGGCACTCTGTGGAAAATCATTTACATTGTTGCGACTCAAAACAAATTTATGGCCATGTCTGGGGCGGCGTTTAGTATCAGAGTTACCATAACGACGAGAAGCTTGTCAGCCCTGTCACAGTGTAGCTAACTATAGATAACATTAGTTCAGTTCAGACGAACTGCTGGCAGGTTGAGATTTACATTCCTCACACTCGTGACTACACAACTTTCCTACTAGTTTCACTGGAGTTACTGAAGAAGTCATAGATACTAAATAACCTAGATGAAGAACTCTGTGATAAGCTGGGACTTAAGCAGAAACTTCACCTGGACTACTCTCATTCAGTTTACGCTACTCTGATTTAGGATGAAACATAAAAGCCTTCAATTTGAATAAAAGATCAGTGGGATTATTAGGTTACACACCTGTTTACGCATCTCACTTTTGTATCTGTCTCTCTTTTATAACTTTCTGTCTTCTAATCGTCTGTCTGTTTCCACACGCCTCCCCAGAAGAGTTGCTGACTTCTAACTTCTTTTCTGCATTTCTCTTTTTTTGAATAACTATTTCTTCCATATTCACTCTCTTGTTTACTCTCTCCCTGTCTCTTTCTGTCACTCTCTTTTTCTTCCCATCTGTCTCTCTCTCTCTCTCTCATCTCTCCTTCTCTGTCTTCCTGTCACTTTCTCTCTGTATATCTCATAGCCCTCTCTGTCTCGCTCTATATCATTCTTTCTCTCTCTCTTTCTGCCCCCTCTCTACCTGTCTTTCACTCTGTCCCTCTGTGTGTCTGTCTCTCTATATGTCTCTCCTCGCCTCTCTCTCTGTCTGTCCCTCTCGCTCTCTTTCTGTCCCAATCTTTCTGTCTCTTTCTTTCCCCCTCACTCTGTCTCTCTCTCTGTCCCCCATTTTCTCTCATTCTGTCCCCAGTTCTGTATCCATTTATCTGTCTCTTTCTGTCCTTCTGTCCCCCTCTCTGTCTCTTTCTGCCCCCTCTCTCTTTTTGTCCCTTTCTGTCTGTCTTTCTGTCCCATCTATCTGTCTCTCTGTCTCTTTCTGTCCCTCTCTCTCTGTCTCATTTTCTGTCTCTCTCAACTTGTTTTTCTGTGTCTCTTTCTGTCCTTCTCTTTTTATGTATCTCTCAGTCTCCTTCTGTCCCTCTCTTTCTTTTTCTTTCTCTATGTCCCTCTCGCTCTTTCTTCACACTTTGTCTCTCTTCTCTCCTTCTTGATCTTTCTGCCCACCTCTCTCTCCCCTGCCTTTCTCTCCTTCTCTGTCTGTCTTCCTTTTTCTCTATATGCCACTCCTCCCCTCATTCTGTCTCTCTCTCTCTCTGTGAGACGACCCCCCCCCCAATAACTCCGCATCCCCCAGATTTTTGGAGCAGGAACTCATGGCGGCTGTTGGAGCCCTTCAATGACATGCAGCTTTGAAGTCGCAGCCAGATGACAGAGGAATGTTATCCCCCTTCATTCCTCCTTCACAACAAACCAGAGGGAGCATGGGGTGAAAAAACAGTTGATTCTGGCTGCTTTTGTGCTTTTGAGTGTAATGAATATTGGTATGGTGGTGAAGAGATTTGTGATCTAGTTACATACGGGTGACAAATTAACAGAAAAACAAGATAAAGTGACTTAGTAAAGTGCTGGACCACCAGGAACCACCAGAACAGCTTTAATGCACCTTGGCATGGATTCTACAAGTCTCTGTAAGAGTACTGGAATGAAGAACCAAAAGATCATCAGCTGATGTTTTAATGATGGTGGTGGAGAGTCTAATGCATCGCTCCAAAATGTCTCTCATACATCTTGAGTTGAGTTCTGGTGACTGCGAAGGCCTTTAATCTTTAACATCATACTGCGCTGAATAGATGACCTCACACAAAACATTTCCAAATCATTGATAGTTTTCAAATTGTGGCCTTTTTTTTATATATATATATTCGTGTAGTATAAGCAGCTATTCTGGGATTGTAAGAATTATTACAAGAGCCGATTCCCAGCAAAACTTTTTTCTATACTGATCAGACTGAGAGATTGTCCATCACAGTGCTGTGGATTTCTGCTTTTTAATAATCGTGTAGAATCCGTTCTTTGTGTTTGATATGCAGCTTTTACATAACCAAACAAGGTTTACCCACCACTGAGAAACTTCTTAACACCCTGTGAATGAAGCTCTCTATTATACACACATACACAGAATCGGGCAGTGTAAATCAAACGCAAGACACACCCACTGAGAATTTTTCCTAAGAAGTCTGTCTTGATGTCGAGTTAACATCTCACTAATGTGCTGCGGTTGTGCATAACGAGTGTGATTTCATCTGTAACTGCCCACCTCTGAACCTCCCTTATGCCCTTTAAAATAACACTAAGAGGAGTGATGCAATGCTGTCAAACTCCACAATCCTGGACTAAACAGAGGGGACGAGTGGTGATGCAATCCTGCCTGCGGCTGCCACACACACACACCAAGTTCCAGGCTGTCAAACCCAATAGAGTAAAATATTGTGTATAAAGAAACATGTGCTTCTGCTGCCAAGTGTGACAAAGAACAAAACCTTCACTAGACGGACAGCTTGACATGCCTTCGCACTGCTCTGCAAACACACATACTTGCGCAGCTCTTGTTGATGTGATGGTGCTGGTGATCTGATGTGTAAATGTGAACACAGACCATCATACCTGTCTCCTGTCTCTTTTTTTCTGTAGGTTTCCCTTCTGCTGAGTTTAGCTTCAATTAGAAACAAAAGAAAAGTCATGTTCCAGTGGTGCCTGAAACACCCCCAGCTCCCTATTAAAAATTTTAACCACTGGCAAATCTCTGTGGCATAAGAAGAATGCACTTCAGAGCATGCTGTTACAGGAAAATAATCAACTTCTGAGTGGTAATGATCCCCTTCTTCGTATCACACCACCCCAGCATGGATTATTTTTCTATAACATCACAGGCCATTTTGTTTTATTCCTTACATACAGATAATGATTAAGCAGCAAAGCAGATATCAAATATAAACTCAAATGTGACTGAAAATATTCTAATATGAACAGAAACATCCCAATATAGAGAAACTATCCCATTATTAGCAGAAATACTTCAACCTTCAGCTCAAACATACTAACAAGAACAACAGAATCACAGAAATATCCCAGTTTGAGCAAGAATGCTCCAATATGAGTGGAAATACTCCAGTATGAGAAGAAACACTGCAATATGGATAGAAACATCTCAATATGTGCAAAAATATCCTAATACAAACAGAAATATCCCTGTGTGAACAGAAATATCTCAGTGTGAATAGAAATCTCCTAGGATTAACAGAAACATCCCAGTGCAAAATATGTGCTAAAATGTCTCAATCTGAGCAAAAATACCCCAGTGTGAACAAAGATTTCCCAGTGTGAACAGAAATATCCAAGTGTGAACAAAAATATCTCAATTTTAACAGAAATATCCCAAAATAAACTAACAGATCCCCAATATTTTAAGAAATACCTCAGTATAAGAAGAAATACCATAGTGGAAACTGAGATATTCCTAATATGAACTACATGTATCCCAACATATGCAGAAATATCCAAATTTCAACAGAAACATCCCAATACAAGGTAAATCATCGCAATTTTATTAGCGATGCTTTAGCACTCTTAGCATGCTTGAGCTAATATCTCCCAATTTGAGAAAGAATATCCCAGTGTGAACAGAGATTTCCCAAAATGAACAGAAATATACAAGTGTGAACGGAAAAAAAGAAACATCCCAATTTGAGCAGAAATATATCAATATAAGTTAAATTATCCCAATATTCATAGAGATGCTTCAGCATTTGGCTGAAACTTAGCAACACAAACTGAAGTATTCATGTGTGAACAGAAAAATCCTAATGAGCTAAAATGTCTCAATTTGAGCAAAATTCAGAGAGTTCCTAATATGAACAGAAATGTCCAAATGTGAACAGAAAAGTCCCAATATGTGCTAATATGTACAATTTGCGGAAAAAATACCCCAATGTGAAGAGATTTTCTGATATTAACAGAACAGAAATGTCCAAGTGTGAACAGAAAAACAGAAACATCCCAATTTGAGCAGACATATCTCAGTTTGAACAGAAATATATCAATATAAGTTAAATTATCCCAATATTCATAGAGATGGTTCAGCATTTGGCTGAAACATAGCAACACAAACTGAAGTATTCAAGTGTGAACAGAAAAATCCTAATGAGCTAAAATGTCTCAATTTGAGCAAAATTCAGAGAGTTCCTAATATGAACAGAAATGTCCAAATGTGAACAGAAAAGTCCCAATATGTGCTAATATGTACAATTTGCGGAAAAAATACCCCAATGTGAAGAGATTTTCTGATATTAACAGAACAGAAATGTCCAAGTGTGAACAGAAAAACAGAAACATCCCAATTTGAGCAGACATATCTCAGTTTGAACAGAAATATATCAATATAAGTTAAATTATCCCAATATTCATAGAGATGGTTCAGCATTTGGCTGAAACATAGCAACACAAACTGAAGTATTCAAGTGTGAACAGAAAAATCCTAATGAGCTAAAATGTCTCAATCTGAGCAAAATTCTTCCAGTGTGAACAGAGATTTCCTAATATGAACAGAAATGTCCAAATCTGAACAGAAAAGTCCCAATATGTGACAATATGTACAATTTGCGAAATAAATACCCCAATGTGAACAGAGATTTCCTGATATGAACAGAACAGAAATGTTCAAGTGTGAACAGAAAACAGAAACATCCCAATTTGAGATGAATTAACCCAGAGCTATTTGAAACATGCTTACTTTACCTGAATGTGTCTTGTCTTTTGCTCGGACCTCTCATTTTCTCCTGCTCCTCTTTTTGAAAGAAACCCACTCACTACAAAACTGTCCCCTAAAAAAAACGAGTTAAATCACTAAATTATTCTCATTAACATCCATAACCTGAGGTAAAAATGTCCAGTTATACACATTAGACTCACCTTCAGGATTTTCTCTCCGTTTGCAGGCTGTAAGAGGCGGTGTGAGCGTTATTGGGATGTTATTTATTAACACTGTAATTCAATAAATAAATAAATAAATACAGCCTGAATTAACTCACCGTGCTTGGACTGAAGTTTACCCATTTTTTAAATAAAATATTTCACTGACTCCTGTTAAACAGTAATCCTCAAGTCTTTCCGCTTTCACATTATGCTCCACAGACCAACAAAACATTCATTAAAAACTCCAATGTTTATCCAAAGGCGTATGTGAAGCTTGAGGACATTTTATTTCATTTATTTCATGTAAGAAAGATAAATTATACACAGAGCTACATAAACAAACACACGTTCGCTCCGCTCCTACGCGCCTCCGTCGCTCCAAATGCCCGAGAACCTCCACTGCAACCTGCGGAGGCTGAAACTGAACGGTTGAATGCTAAATAATCATTAATTAAAAAAACAAAGTGCACTACATAGGGCGCACGTGCCGTTATTTCCCGGCTCAAAGTAGTGCACATGTATGAGATGGAAGGAGTTATTTAGAATGCGTCCTCTGATCTCGCAGAACAGCACCCCGCCCCCAACTTAGCCAAACCAACAATGGCCTCCTATTGGCTAAAGCATGTGCGCGCGCGAAGGCACGCAGAACCCCCCTCGTGGCGTCTAACGCGCTTTCCATCTGATAAAAAAAAAAAAAAGAGTCTTGTGTTTTAACGGTTTTCTTGGGGGGAGATAGGCTGATAAAAGCACATTAGCTGATTTCTATCTGAAATCTGAAAAAAAAGGAAAGGACAAAGTTTCTAATAATTTTTGAGAATTGTTTTAAAATATATTTTTTGGATAATTACACAGGTGTTTCTGTTTAGATTACAGAAACCGGGTCTTTAAAAATTAAGACCGTTAAAAAAGTAGGAAAACGGTTATTCGGAAGAAATACCCGGATGTAGCCTTTACGTCATCCGCTAGTAAACATGGCTGAAATAATTGTTAAACAAAATAATGTACTTTGTTAACTCTACTTTTGTTAACTTTCTTTTTTTCTTTTATTTCTTTTAATCTTCGTTTTCAACAAAACCAAAATGATATTTCTCTTAATATCTGCCATAATTTGACCTATAGCCTAGATAAATAAATGGATCACATTGTAGTGTTTTCTGAGGCCAGATTCATGTCAAATGTAGCATTTTAATGACTAGCATTCAAAGACTAAAGGCCATAAAGGTAATAATTAATATGAGTAATTAGTATAAACTAAGTTAAACCAATATAGCTGTTAAAAATCCAAACCCCAGTGAAATCTTCCACTGTGTGAAGCAGTCAGAGTTTCTTGTTCCATGAATTAACATCATACGTTTCTTATTTTTCAACAGTTACAACTCTGAAGGAACAGAACAAAACCTTTACCAGACAGTCAGGAACAGTTCAGTAAAATATTACATTTACATGACATGTTTGTTGTTTGATGTTTTCTTCTTTAAGTTTATACTGGACCTACAGGACTAATGAAGTTAAATATATTAAAAAAAAAAAAAAAAAACACCACAGGATATGTTGTTATGGGAAAATAATCAATGATAGGCTAATGTGATGCCGTTACTACCTCGATGTTGTTTATTGTCCAATATCAGCAAATGTTTTATTCCTCAATTTGAACATGATTATAACTTTTACTGTATTAATGAACGGTGCATACTTTTAACCATTTGTAGTTATGTATAATGTTGTGGAACGTCTGTGAGACAAGTTAGTTCCTGTTATCACTTGTTATAGCAGCTATAAACAGTCGTTCCCTCACTAGCCTCTCTTTTTTTCTCTCTCAAAGTTAAAAGACCAAAAAAAAAAAAAAGCTTGTAGGGTTACTGAGAAAGTCCTCTGTCCTGAAGACTCTTACTGACTGTTACAAAAGAGCTGACACTGGAGACTCCTTCTATTACAGAAAGCTTCACTATATCAATGGTTATACTTTTTAATAACACGTTTTGTAATCTGTTTATTACTAGGCTTAGTTTATGTGGAGCGTCCCTGTGTAAATTGTTACTCCGGAAATGATACATTATAAGAACATTAATATAAAACTGTGATTTGAATTACAGCCAGCACTACTGTCAGAGCTGCTGTTATAGAAAATTAATCAACACCTTATGAGCAATCAGATTAGAGAATTCAACAGCACCATGGTAAGGAAATATAAGGAAAAGTATAAGGAAAGCTTATAGGCAACTATTTAGTACTGTATAAAACGTCATACCTGAAAAAATCACACAGCTAGCTTAAAAATATTTGGCTCAGTAACAGGTTTTCAGGTCAAGTGTGAAATAAAAAATATGCAAATAGTTTAAATCCTTAATTCTGATATCAAGCTATGTTCAGGGATGTGATTTTGGCTTCACAACAGCTGCCAACTGTTTTTAATGTCCTTTTGAACATTTTTACAGATAAAAATCAGAAACTAATCAGACTAATCAGAAACTACATGTCTTTTTTGTCACTATTTGAGATAGTGAATGACTTGATAAAAAGTTGATGCTTTAGGCAAGTTTATACAGTGCTAAACTTGTGGCTATAATATTTCTCTTACATCTTATTTAAATTAGTTTTGTAGTTTCTAAGAAATCGAAGAAAATCAAACATCTAACACCAAACCTGTTGTGGCAGATTGACTGATTTGGGGTTTAGGGGAACATGTTCATTTTAGCTTTGGCTGAACTATTATGTTGTTGTTTTTAATGATCTTTGTACAGTGTTTGCGTTATTCTTACTGGTATTATTTCTGCAGAATTCTCACGAGATAATAAAGTAAAAAATGCAAAAAAGAAAGTATCTCTCTATTGTTATTAACGCAAAGTTTAACATCTTTTTTTCTGCTTCACGCATATACTTCACTTGTTAGAACCAGTCCTCTGCTCATCTCGTTTTTGCACAGTCTTTACCCCGGTCTGTGTGGTCAATGTGGCTATCCATAATGACATATCCAGCTGTGGTTATGATGTTGTGGCTCCTCTGAGGTTACTACACATCTGTCGGTGCTCTGATGTTGTGGATATTACACCACACTCACAGATTTCGCAGGTGGAAGTGAGCCAGAAGGAGCAGACTGGGAGTCCGGACTCAGCTCTGAGGCAGGAGGGGCAGGAATCCGAGGCGTGTCCACTCAATTTAAACCTCCTACCGTGATGTTTATTCTCCTGTCCACACAGGGGGCAAGTTATAGGCACACACCCTTTGTCAGACAAAAGCTTTTTTCCTCCTCTACTTTAATCCTATTTAACAAACTTTAAGCACTAAACGCCTGGCCTCAGCTCCTTGGCCACGTCCACAAGTTTGCTATCCCGTCGTTTTGTGCGTCTGCACTGGCAGGTATATTGATGTTTCACTGCTCAGGGCCACGTACCTGAGTGACGGTTGAGAAGACAAACATGATAGTGTTTGTTTTGTTTAAAACTTTGCTGGCAATTTTAAACCACAAGAGAATGTGATCAAACCTCCAACAATAAGGCCTTTGATTCATATTTTTTCCTCCACCCTTCCTCTAGCAGTTGCGATTAAACAGCTGCCTGATGTTTTGGGTGAAGTCAAGATTGAAGAAACGCCTCTAGACATTTCAATTATGTGGTTATTTATCTCTGTCATTTTTGCTTTTACCTCTGTTGAAGTGTTTTTGTACGCTACAGGTGTCTGAACCATCACAGAGAAAGACAATGGCAGTCATTATTAAAAAATGTTCGAAATGCTAGAACTAGGTCATGCAACATTCAAAAGACTAAGAAAATAAAAGTTTGCAGCAGCTAGCACGAGTGACATTTCTGACTCTGCTAGCTACTAATTAGTAATAACATTCTCTATTTTAGACACTTCTTGTTGTGTACACTGTAGCAGAGCGTGTATATTTCTTAGACAATCATCACTTGACAAAACAAAGAAATTCATTCATTTGCATTTGGGACAGTCATAATTAACAGCATGGCAGAGTTTTCAGAATCAGCTTTTCCAGATGCATCAATGATGAAAAAAAAAAAGGTTGCACATGTATTTCTTTGATTTATTAATGACTCGTCCTTACATGCCTTTATAACTGAATAATTACGCTTTTAACAGCATCTGCGGCGAGCATATAATACCGTAACTACATTCTGCATTTAATAAAGGAGACATCAATATTAAAAGATATGAAGTTTTTATGTTCATATTAACAAAGGAATTCAGCACGTTTAACATCACACCTGTGCAAAGATTTCACTTGTTGAGTAGCTGCTAGAATACTATTGCACTATTGCAGTCTATTTCACAAGCAGTCTGGAAGTTCTCTCATAGCTTAGCTTGAACGTAAATTGCCGCTACATTCAAGTTTATCAACTATCGTTTGCACCAAGTGACAGTATGAACGCAGTCTTCAGTTTAAAATTTACACTGATGCCTCCGTAGGTGTAACGTTCGCCATAAATAAAACTGCTCAGTGATTCTGTTCAAAGCGAACAATGCTGCTATGCGCAGAGTAGAATGAGCATTTACTCCTGCAAATTCATTTTGTGTTCTTTGTATTTTGTATTGTGACTACTAGTCACAACATATCTTAGTTGTCTGTGGTGCAAATTCTACACCACACTAGTTTTAAGGTTTAGGATAAAGGTTTAGAGCCTGTCTTGTGATAACACTTATGTTCTGCTCGTGCAACAGGCTGCTGTAGTTTACCACAACCATGTAGAAATGGAAATGCAGATATCTGTGAAGTTCATTCATTTTTAAAAGTAGCCCTGTTTTGAAAATCCTGTAGCATATTTTAAGGCCCACGCTATACTTACAATTTATAACATTTATTTGTGATGTCTATGGCAGTCTTAGAAAACCCATCAGATGTCAGAAAGTGGGACAAAATTTTGTCCCACTTTCTGACATCTGACACTCTTTCTTTAAGTAGAGATGAGGTAGAAATGTTTTGTATTGACCTTCTAAACTTGTCTAAGCTATATGTCTATATGCTTTCTGCAAATATCATATTTGGTAGATAAGGAGCCAGTTTAACAAACACCTCTAAAACGGTCAGTCTGCCTAACTAAAGGTGTTAATGCGTTTTCCTTATGCAGTGAAAATTATGCTTTGATTAAGTTGCGGGGTCGTGCCAATGCAAAACAGACATAAGCCAAAAAGATTCTGTTTGTGATTGTTTTTTCATATACCAGCAGTCACATTATCTGGGATGTACACATGATATTGTTTACATGCTATAATTTGTGATTATGATATGCCCAGAAGAGAAATTCTATAGTTTTCAAAACTTAATATATGCAATTTCAGCATGTGAAGGGTATTCTCAAGCCATCGCACATTTCATCTGTACTTGGTATAGCACAGCAATAATGGTTATATCTGTGATTTGTGTATTTCCATCCATCTGTCCATCACTATCTCAGGATGATGGGTGAAGGAGTCTATATGACATCTCAAGCATATTTGTAGCAAGTTAAATGGCACTAATTAGGAACAAATCCCATATGTACAGTATATAGTACAGTAGAGTGAGAAATCTAAGTCTGGACCAGTCAACGGTCCTGGCTAAGTGGCTAAGTGAAATACAGGTAAAGAGATCAGCACTGCACTGGCTTCCGATATCTTAATAAGAACGTGGGAAAAAAATCAAAGCTCAGAGTATCAGTTAGAACTGGGCGATGACGAAATATTATATCACGATTCTTGAAGGCTCATCTACGATACACGATACGCATCATGATATACAGGTTTGCGAACAAATTCCCAGTAACACAGGTAGTGTTTCATTAAAAAAAACTGTTCATGACACTATATTTAATGTCTACAAAAAATATTCGTTTTTGCAGAAATAGAAATGCAACTTTTTTTAAAAATCAAAAATAAAAGTAAACCTGGAAAGAAGAAAAACATAATTTACAATTTAAAAGATTACGAACAAATTTTTAACATCACATCCACTGCTTCCAGTCTGTAGTTCTTTTTTTTAAATTTGTGTGTCCATTTTTAAATTAACCTAAAATAAAAAAAAAAGATATCACAATTTCCACGATACCTCAGAAAAGCATTCAGTGGCATAAGTTATCATGATGTCTGTATCATCATACTGCCCAGCCCTAGTCTCAATAATTCATAGTGTTAGTGCAGATTTTTAATACACCATCTAGTGGTGACATGTTGGACCAAAGAAATTTTTTTTCAGCACATTTTAATCAAGAAATGTTTTTTTTAAATACACACATAAAATCACGCACGACGCACAACAATGTTAGCGCACAACTAAAAGTGTTCATGTGTGTCCGTTATGGCACTTGTTTCCTTGTAGACAGATTCCTAAAGGCATCGTAACACAAATTCCACACTGAGGCTGGTGGGGAACCTGGAGCTTGGTGTGTGAAGAGCCATATTTTAGTTACATGCTGATAACAAAACACAAGACAAACCAGACTAACAGATGACCAAAAACTTTGTCAGGAAAAACTTGTAAAAAGAACAGGGAAAAAAAAAAAAACTTGTCACGTTGTCTTTTATAAAAAATTTTGCTCATAAAGTGCTCTTCAGAAAAGTCAACACAAGAAAGCTGTAACTAGTGGCATCGACTCTGAGTCATTAAAGTTCAGCAAATAACAACAGCTAGAATCAGTAATGGACAGAACAGTGACAGATTAGATGGTAACCTTTCGCCACCAGCTTACACTCATATACAGTTAACCAGCTTCTCCCGTTCCTTTATCTGATGAGCCACAGCCTTGTCCATGGCGCTCAGAAAGAGCTCGACCGTCATCACAGACATCTGGAAACACAGAGAAGAGTATCAGAGTTGGTTTAGCAAGTCTAGAATCTAGTAAATGTGATTACGTTAGCGCTGACTGTGAAACAAAATACCTTCGCGTAAAGCGCATGTGCCAAAAAGGGAATTTTCCTCAAGGTGCGTCCACTGAGGCCTACACTCTTCCTGTTAGGGAGGAAAAGAAGCAAATGAAGATGACATATCCACTGACATGATCTCATTTATTTATTTCTGTCAAAAACCATACTTTCCAGCCCAAATTCTTTCTTTTGAGCAGGCACAACAATTTAAAAGAAACCAGACAACAACTTAGGCTAATGCAAAAAATG
>CM075024.1:4700196-4760403 GCA_037576675.1 Pangasius sanitwongsei | reverse complement strand
TGTCTCAATTTAAATTCACTGTCTCAATTCAAAATTAAAATCTAAATCTAAGGAATCCAATCCAAATCCATAAACTAAGACAATACGAATGGCCATTCAATTAGGACAAAAGTAATGGCACCATATAAAAGGAGGAAGTGTTAGTGTGTGTCTGCAGTAGCCGAGGCACTGCAGTGACCCGGCTGCGTTACTGGAAGATTTTACATTTAGCGATCATTTCTCTGTGAGCTTTTATGGAGTTGTGTGTGTCACTAAATAAAAATCAGCAGTGCCATGGACGTGCTTGGCAATTTATGGCTGATTGGCATTTATCAACATGCAGACATCAACAATACTGAAACTTCTATAAGTCTGATGGAAAATTTTTTTTAGTTCAGCTTGACCTACAAAAACTTACAACGTTACTAAAAGAAATTGTACCCAAAAATAATATATTTAAAAAAAAAAGCTTTCTATCCACTGAATATGTATGCAACCTAAGCTATACAGCTATGCTCAGTTGGTAAAGAGTGACCAGAACATAGCGCAGTTTAATGAACTGATCTATATCAGATATGCTGGAGTTGGAATCATGTGACAATCAGGGACCCATCACAGGATGATACACATCTCCGGTTCCCAAGAGAACCCAAGACTGACATAAAATCGGGTGAAGACTCACTCTGCGATTTTCTGCAGGTGCAGACTGAGCTCAGTCACTTCGCTCTCGATATAGTCCAGCGTATCAAGCTCTTCGAGGTTCAGCAGCTGCTGCCGTGGGTAAATGATCTGCCGCTGAATGAAAAATAGAAATAGAAATAGAAAGAATATATCAGATACAGATATAATAGAAAAGCTATTACAGTGTCTTTCTTTAGGCAAGCAGTGTACACGTAACTTCACACTGTAGATTTGAACCAAACACACCTTCATGAGCTCCTCCAGACAGGACAGGTAGATGTTGAAGATGGCTTGGGCGCTTGGCAGGCCGATATACTGCTTTATATCCGCTCTGTCCACAAAGGCCAGGTCGATCTTCTCTGTTACATTTGAGGTAGTGAGGATCACCACGTTCGGATGTCTGCAAAATCACAAGAGACAATTATGCAATGGTTCTCATTTCCGATGATTCATGTCAGCTACTTTAAGACATTGAATACCTTGTTTTATCTTTTTTGAGAAACTAAGTGAAATATTCCAATCTATTTCCAAGATAGAAAAACTATCTTTGAGGAATATATAATACAATCTTTAGCACTTGGAAATTTTTTTCTCTCTTAAAATAATTATGAACAATCAACATTAGAGCAGCTCTACACTCGTGGGGGTTATAGATTCTGTCCCAAGTGCTAGAATTCATGGGTTTTTAGTGTTCTTACAAGAACGTCAGCCATTTTAACAAACATACCAAACACTCTATTCTAAGGTTTCTTGATGGTTATCTTTTTATTGCTGAGTGTTTAAACGATATTATAATATTGGTATCTGAATGTGTATACTCCCATAATGCACTGCAAAAGCATGTCCGGTGGATTTAACGCTGAGATATTGTTGCAAGCCCTGTTTCTCTCCCTCTCTGTCTCTCTTTTTCTCTCTCTGCATGTCTTTCTTGTTCACTCTGGGTCCATCTCTCTCTCCCTCTTTATCACATTTCCTGTATATCACTCTCTCTCTCTTTCTCTGTGTCTATCTTTTCCCCTGTCTCTTTCTCTCTCTGCATCTCTTTCTCTGTCTCTCTCTCTCTGTCTGTCTGTCTGCCTCTCTCTCTCTATCACACACACACACACACACACACTTTATTCCAACCGTTTGATCTGGTCCAGCTGTGTAAGGACAGAGTTGACCACTCGGATGGCATCTGAAGGTTCGGTTCCAGCCTGAGAGGCGTTTCTCGCTGCTGTTAGACTCTCCACCTGCACATAAACATCACAGCTGTCAACCACATCTGTTAAAGTTACATTTTCAAGAAAACCTAAACTAATAATGGTACCAATCAATTACACATACTGCAATTTCCAAAACATATAATTATCTTGAAAATTTCAGCAGATGTTTTAGACGTTATATGACATTTTGATATTTGATTCAATGGATTATTTATTGACATTATTTATTACATTGAAAGAAGCGAGACTCTTGTATACTACTCCATCAGCGAACTTCAACAAGTCCTCAACAATGTAGGAATTGGGAAGTACCAAAAAAAAAAAAAAAACCCCACACACACTTAACAGGTGCAAACATGTGCAAGTTACCTGCCAAATATTTATTAGCATGATAACTGACAGGGAGATAATCATCTAGTCAATCAAGTCTAGTCTTAAAATTACCAGTGTCAATTTTACCTCATCAATAAGGACAAAAACAAGGGCTTCTTTCTCATCTATCAGCTCTTGAATCTTCTGAAACATCTTTGTGACAAGTTTCCCGCTCTATAAAACACCAAGCAAGCTGTTTATTATTTTATTCATTTCTGTACATTTTGTTTTATTAACCAGAGATTAATTATACCTCTGAAAACCATTTTGAGAACAAACTGTGGCTGTTGATTTCTACAAACTGTCCATAGGAATATCTGTGGAAAATGGAAAAACACATTGAATCAAAGACTAAACAGGTGAGGTGGGTTTTTATATTAGCGCTCCTGTAAATCTCCTGACCTTCCTGAGAGTCTGATGGAGAGTTTCTGTGCCAGCGCTTTACACAGCGACGTCTTTCCCGTGCCCGGGGGTCCTGCACGATTCAAAGCAATCATTCAGCCAACAAAATACATCTGTCTGCAAATCTATCCATCTTCCTGTTTATACATCCTTCTGCCTGTCTACTTCTCTCTATCCACCAACCTGTGTCCAAATACGGATTGCAATCTTCCTCTATTGTTCCATCTGTGTCTGTCTGTCTATCTATCTATCCATCCATCCACCCACTCAGCTTGCTTGAAATCTGTATCTATCTAGCCATCCCTTCCTCTATTGCCCCATCTATACATAAATTGTTATATCTTTATCTCTCAGTCTTTCTGTCCACCCATCTATAGCCAGCCTCTCTACCCAATCATCTCTATATCCCTCTGTCACTCTACTCATCCACTTATATACTGTATATGTATGTCTGTCTATCAGTTGCAATTTGTCAATCCATTGCTCTTTCCACAAATTTAATCTATCTTTTCCTTATTTTATCCATCTATCCATATGGCTCTCTCAATTCCTCTCTTGCACCATCAATATGTACCTATCTTTCTATCTGTCCATCTATAGCACTACCCAGCCATCTTTCTCTTTATCTATCATCTATCCATTTATTCCTATTGCAGTCCATCTTTCCATAGTCAGTTTTCTGTTTGTCCATCCATCCCTCAGTTGCTCCATTCATCTATCCATATGGCTCACTCAATTCCTCTGTTGCACCATCAGTCTACTTATCTTTCTCTCTGTTCATCTAGCTCTTTTCCCATCCATTTACTTATGCATATAATCCAAATGTCCATCTACCCCTCTACCGCTCCGTATCATCTATCCATTTTTCTGTTCCTATCTCTCTGTTCATTTATCAGTATCCATCTATAAATTGCCATTTGTCTTTCACTCTGTCCATCCATCTGTCCAGTCATTGCTTTATTGCTCTATTTGTATCCATCCATCGTTTGCTCTACATGTATTTATCCATCCATCTGTCCACCCTTCACTCTATCTACATGTCTGTCTGTTTCTATCTGTTTCTATTCAGCTGACTATCTGTCTATCTACACATCTACCACTCTATCTATCAATCCCTCCATATATCTATCAGTTTCACATACAAGAGGATGAAGAAAAAGCCGGCAGCATGTCCTGATTCGCTCAACGCTAGCAAACATCCTAATGGAAGATGTCCTACTTAGCCAGATTAACATGTTCACACGCTAGAACCCCTGAAGAGATATTAATTGTTGAAATGATTCATTCATCCTTACCGTGAAGCAATACAACACGATTCCAGGCAACCAGATTGCTGTCAACGTTTTTGTCAGAGAAGAAGATTGCTGTCGAAACATAATCCAAGAGCTGGAGGGCAAAGTAAGAAAAACATACACTATTACACTGGGTGATTGTTTTAGGACGGTTTTGGTGAAAGGTGTTTCCAAAAGGAACAGTTTCATACTTGCGTTTTGATTCCTTCCTCATAAACCAGGCTCTCCCAGACCCCATGAAACTCAGCTGTAAATAAAAACAAACAATCTTAATGGATTTTCTTGATAGACTGTATTTTTATTAATACTTTAGTTTCTCATTTCCTGAAACCACATTGACTATTACCGGGCCAAATAAGTAGATGATATTATTATTGATAAATATAATCATGACACGCTTTTCTGAGAGCAGCACACATAATGCCCTGTATGTTTATAACACCAACTCACAGTGAAATGTAGCTGATTGGATGTTACAATCTATTTTTGGACCCATCATTTCATTTTTATTTTCTTTTTCCATATTAAATGACTTGGTTCTGTAGATTTTAAAGGTATGTATTTAAAGTGTGGACCAAGTGCTTTGCTGTTGTTTTGTTAGTAAACCTAAATATTGCATATTGAGTGTGCTTTCATGCAAACTAATAATCTTTTCATCTGATTTTTGGCAGTAATCCGGTTATTCATGTGGTCATGTAAACAGCATACTATGACATCTGAAATCAGATTAAAGCCATTATCCTATTTCAAGAATGTATATTTGATTTTTTTTCCCCCTATATTTACACATGTGGAAACAACTCAAAAATGAAAATCAGCTCAGCAGCATCTTTCAAAATCAAAATTGAGAAAGGATGACAGCTTTATTTGCATTAAAACTCCTAAATACATATTTATCAGTAGCGTAACTCAAGAGCAGATTGTTAGCTGACAGTAACATTAAATTAATGTTCTTGAGTAACTGAAGTACTCAACATGATTATTTAAAAGTATACAGATTGTGTACATTAAGAAACTGGTGTGTGCATGTAAACATGCTCATTGTGATGTTTTTGCCATACTGCCTACTGCTAATTTCTTTTAACAAAATAATTACACACCGGATGAAAGCAAGTATTTTGGATAAATTGTAAAAGCCACCAAAATTCCAAAAACATGAGTTGACTGAGAACTACACAGCTCCTGGATGAGTTCCTATTCCCCCCATAGTTCATGTTTACGTTACTACTCAGGAACTAAAATGGATGTGAAAGTGGATTCAAGCTTCCGTTTCCTGTCTCGATCCTGCTTCAGGAGATTCAAATGGGTATATAAGAGCAAGGAAATAAATTAAAGCTAAAGGAGCAGGGCTGAGGAAACACTAGGCAGCCTGACCTGCTGGCAGGAGCCAGTGATTGGCTGCAGATAGCTCCTCCTCCTCTTCCAGGTTGAGCGTGCTCGGCCCATCGTCGTTGAGAGAGTAGATGTGAACGCACAGTTTGCTCATCTTCAAATCGAGAGGCTATGAATGGAAAAGAGCATCCTATTACAAAAATATAGATAGACAAAAACAACATCTATGCTAAAACATAGAGAAAAATAGTGCAGAGTAAATAATGGTTGATGAGGTGTTACTACGGAAACCTGTGGTTTGAAGTACAACCAGAACTACTGTCATATCCTCAGACAAATCAGATAAGAGTTTCTGTCAAAGCTATGGTGTAACATTGGATAAAACTAAATACCCAGTTTGCATTTAATTTTTGAAGATGACAGACATTTTATAAATCACCTTTACTCCAAGCCTTTGCCTTTAAATAAATTTTATATATACAAGTTTTCCTTTTTTCAATTCCAAAGCCATGAGGAACGCCCATTTCTGCCCTCAACTTAGGGTGCAGGGCGCTTTCTTGGTCAGTCAATATTTTCCCCATCTCTAGCACAGAATTTCTGCCAATTATTAAACGCATTGGTAAAAACATGGATACAAACAGTGGTCTTTACAACTGGTACAATAAAACAGACAACAACGAATTAGAAGGAACATTATCTTGTGTATAAGATAAAGTCTCACGCATCTGCCGTAGTGGCAAGTGAAGAAATTCAGACTCTGGTTTACATCATGTAAACACTACAAAACCTAAAAGTATGGGTAAAATGAAAAAGAATTAGAGCTAATTTCCTGCCTGTGCATCGACGTCCACTACGGCAATACACTCAACATTTTTAGTCAGGAAGTCATCATCAAACTCCGTCCACTTGAAGGAGCCCATTACAAGGCTGTGTCGGTCGAGGAGAGCCAAAACGTGCATCCTTACTTCAGCCCGTCTAGCCGTGCTGCAGGTATTAAATTAAAGCCATTCATAGTAACAATATTCATAGAAATTTCATATTTTCCAACAATAATCATTATAATATACACTATATGGACAAAACTTTCTGGACACCAGATCATCATATCCAATATGTGCTCGTTAAACATGCTATTCCAGATTTAGTCCCCCTTTTCTGTGAGTGAGCATTAGTGATGTCAGGCACTGATGTTGCATGAGGAGGTCTGGGGTGAAGTCGGCGTTCCAGTTCATCCCAAAGGTGTTTAGTGGGGTTGAGGTCAGGGCTCTGTGCAGGACACTCGAGTTCTTCCACTCCAAACTTGGCAAACCATGTCTTAATGGAGCTCGCTTTGTGCACAGGGGCATCGTCATGCTGGAACAGGTTTGGGCCTCTTAGTTCCAGTGAAGGGAAATTGTAATGCTACTGCATACAGAGACATTCTATATAATTGTGTGCTTCCAACTTTGTGGCAACAGTTTGGGGAAGATTCACATACGGGTGTGATGCTCAAGTGTCCATAAACATTTGGCCATATAGCGTTTATTATACAATGTATATTTTTATTGCACAGGCCTATTCCACATTAACGCAAACAAAATAGTTATATTGAACTCAGACTGTCATAATCAGTTAAAGGTGTCTTCAGCAATAAATGCACTTACTTCAACATGGATAAAGGAATTTTTGTGATTATATTAGTAAAGTCATTGAATTATTTACATTTGAATTAGTACCTCTGAGATTTGACAAGAACCTCGATGTGAACTTCGACTCGGTCAGCAATGCCGTCCTCGCAGGACTGCTGATGGTGAATCCAACCAACCTCCATTTTCTCCCCATTCATCCTTTAAATGGTAGGAATTTCAATGCCCAAAAAAGAGCAGTGGAAAATTATTTAAATACCTAACTACATAATTAAATAATAATAATAATAATAATAATAATAATAATAATAATAATAATAATACACACTGCAGGGGCTGAGCTGTCATTTATAATTGATCTGTCATGGAATTGCTTGAGATACAGTTGGGGTTATAAGGTTTACATACACCTTGCAGAATCTGCAAAATGTACTTTTTTTTTTCAAAAAAATAAGAGGGATCATAAAAAATGCATTTTGTTTTTTATTTAGTACTTCCCTGAATAAGTTATTTCACATAACACATGTTTACATATATTCCACAACATGCAATAATAACTGAATTTACACAAATGAACCAGTTCAAAAGTTCACACACGCTTGATTCTTAATACTGCGTGTTGTTACCTGGATGATCAACGACTGTTTTTATGTTTTGTGAGTCCCTGAGCGGTTAAACTGACCACTCTTCTTCAGAAAAATCCTCCAGGTCCTGCACATTCTTTGCTTTTCCAGCATCTTCTGCATATTTGACCCCTTTCCAACAGCAGCTATATGATGTTGAGGTCCATCTTTTCACACTGAGGACAACTGAGGAACTCGCACACAACTATCACAAAAGGTGCAAACATTCACTGATGTTCAAGAAGGCAACACAATACATTAAGAGCCGGGGGGGTGTAAACTTTTGAACAGGATGATCGGTGTAAATTGTTATTATTTTGTTTATCCATCATCTATCCATTTACTCCTATTTCAGTCCATCTTTCCATAGTCAGTTATTTTGAAGATCTCATCTTCATGTTTTCATTATTTACATGTTTCCCACAAGACCAAATAACAGTACACTTATGACTCCAGCTGTAAACAGTGAGTGAGATAAAGAACTAATAACAAGTGCCTCAATCATGTGTCAAGTTAATATGTAATATATATATATATATATATATAATAATGTGAAGTTAGTATGCCTTAATTACTATTTAATGATTATATAATGCCAAGTATTTCTCACTAATTCCCATTTATTACAGTGCATTTCTCAAAGTGAGGAGCAGCAAAGCCAGATAACAAACACCACCAACTATTTAAACTATTTACCAGATAGAAAAGAGCACAAATGTGTAATTTAATGATATTAGGTATAATTAATAAACAGTGTCATCAGTGTCATCTCTGTTTCAGCCACATTACCGATATTTCAGTTTCAGAAACAAGACTCTTAACAATTCAGTCCTAAAGTTCAACACACACCGACAGTGAGTTTTACTCCGTCAGTCAGTTAACAAAACAGAAGCTAACATTAATAAAAAATAATAGTTTAATACCGTCAAATTATTTGTAAACAGGTTTTTTTTTTTTGTAAATAAGGCTAGCTAACTTACCTCACGCGCAGCTAACCAGTTAAACCATAACCCACTGTTACCAAAAATCCCGCGCAAATATTGACCCGGAAGAGAACTCCGCCCCAACCGGAAGTAATTACTAGCAGTTTTAGTTGTTGTTATTGTTGTTGCTGCTAGTCGTTAAGAAAGACATTTGGGTGGCTTTTATCATTATTTTTATTATTATTATTATTATTCTTAACCGAGATTTATTAAGACACACAACATGGGAAAGAAACACAAAAAATACAAACCGGAATGGAGAACAGTGGACGGAGGTGAGTGTGTAGCTCGTGCGCGTACCTAGCTAGGTTTATTCATTCTAGCTTTAGATGAGCTAACAGCGGTTTAAAAAAAGTACATTAAAGCCGAGGTTTATAGCATAATTATTACATATAAACATATGATGTGTAATGTTTTCTGTAAGAGGTTTGAATCGTTATATAAATATCACAGTAGCTATACCGCAACAGGCTTTCATTTAAAGTTTTATTCTAATATCACATATCCTGTAACAGGCTGTATCCCAAATGAATTCTTATTGCAGATATAATGCACTACATGGAGCACAGAAACCCTTATTTTGCACACTATTAAGTGTGCAATGTAGAGAGTATGGGGGCATTTAGGATTCTAGTGATCTTGTACAAAAATCTTTTAAAGGTGCAATAGGCGATTTTGTTTATTCCTTATTTGTACAAGTAACCATGATAATATGTAGAACATGATTTTTAAAAAAAAATGCATTAAGCCATGGCCTTAGCAAAATTGTATTAATTAGCGGATAAAACCCATTAGAAAACTGGCTTCTGGTCCAGAATGCTTGTTTGTGTTTGGATGCAAATCTTGACAGTCATTTTATAGACACTCTTCCGACCACTGGAGATCCATGGGGTGGAGCTTCGTGAATATGGGCGGGGAAAATATCAAATGTCGAGCCCAACTGACCATCTTGAAATAAAGACTAATCTCACCAAATGCACCTTTAAACTGTGACCATCACTAACAGAACCTGCCAAATTCTGATACTCATAGAGAATGTTTTAGTTGTTTTTGTTTACTGTGCTATAGTCTCTTCTGGGAATCTGTGATACTTACAGAAGGAACCCTATTACTTAAAGTTCTTGGTATAGACAATATACAGTATGTCACCATGCTCTTGAAAAAGTCCCCATCCCGTGGTTTCTGGAAAATGTAAATCCATCCCACAATTTATCGACAAATAATTCAGGCCAGCGCGGTGACACGGTGAGTAGTGTTGTCACCTCACAGCTCCAGGGTTCCCGGTTCGATCCTGAGCTTAGATTACTGTCTGTGTGGAATTTAGCATGTTCTCCTTGTGTCCGCATGGGTTTCATCCAGGTTCTCTGGTTTCCTCCCACCTCCCAAAAACATGCCAGTGGGAGGATTGACTGCACTAAATTGCCCCTGGGTGTGAAAGTGTGTGCATGGTGCCCTGTGATGGAATACCGTCCTATTCACGGTGTATCCCCACATTGCATCCAGGTTCTAGATCTACTGCGATCCTGATCAAGATAAAACAACGACTAAAGATGAATGAATTGATGAAAAAAAATTCAGGAAATTAAAAATTAAATGTGCTTGCATCCAATAAACATGACAACAAGACAATATATAAACAAGAGGATCCAAATGATTCATTTTGTCTTAAGGGTGGGCAAACTTTCGCACTTAATTGTATTTCCATTTCTTTAGAGGGCTAGCCAAATAGTAGCGCTACATTTTGTAAAAAAAAAAAAAAGTAAGTTCAGTGATTTTAATATAAGATTTATTTTTAACGCTTATAAAATTCCCTTATAAAATTAGTCCTGTTAAATCTTTTTTTTGACACCCAGATTATGAGGACCAGCCCTTGGATAAGCCGCTAAAGTTGGTGTTGAAGGTTGGGGGCAGCGAGGTCACTGAACTCTCTGGCTCAGGACACGACTCGAGTTATTACGATGATCGCTCTGACCACGAACGGGAGCGCCACAAGGAAAAGAAAAAGAAGAAGAAGAAGAAATCCGAAAAGGAGAAGGACAAGCACTTGGATGATGAAGAAAGGAGAAGAAGAAAGGTTAGTAAATCTGTTTGTAAATCTGCAGGGAATTTTTAGTTCGGTTTTGCCAATGAAACCATCTACACACAACTTTACAAAACAGTTGATGAATGAGGCCCGTTGTTGCTTTGATTTAAATCTTAGGAGGAGAAGAAGAAAAAACGTGAAAGAGAGCAGCTAGAAAACACAGCCAGTGCCCCGGTGGAGCCCTTCACCCTGACTAAGCCTGTGGAGGTAACGTCACTAAGCTGCTTCTTATGTCTCAACAGACACAGTGCTACAGTTCACACAAATATTGACCAAGTTTTGGGATGTTCCTTGAAGGTGAAAGTGAAGTTTTTTGCTATACTGCAGGTGGTGGTGGAGGAGAGGAAGAGGAAGAGGGAGAAGTTTGAGGCTGAGGTTGATGAGTTCCACCCCAGCGTGAAGGTAGAGCCGGAGACGCAGGCGGACCGGCCTGTCAGAGCCTGCCGCACTCAGCAAGGTAGCCGTTTAATATATTCAGTATCCCTGAAACGCAGTGAACAGCCAACGCTCAATGCACATTGTGTGTGAAATACTTACAGCATCTTTTTCTCAGTATATATAGAACTGTTGTGAAAATGTCCTTGTGAACCCAGCAGACTTGTCTTAGTCTTAGTAGTACTTCTTTAATCCTTGTTCCTCTACTAGATGTTATTCAAATAAGAACTCCATTCACAGGGCTTTGAGAATGTCTCTATGTTCGTAACTGTTGGGTTGAAAATATTTGAACTGAACCCTGCTTTCTGTACAGTTGTTATATTGCGAGAGTGTATTAGGCTCTTGTCCAGTCTCGCTCTGCCCTCTAGTGGAGAATGAGCTTCTTTAAAGGAGAGGTTTGAAGATTATCAGCCACTGTGTTAATATGTACAAGGTATCTCTATCTTGTTCCAGAAAATGAGAGCACGCCTCGCCAGCAGCTTCTCGAGCACTTCCTGCGTCTTCTACAGAGGTCTGATCACGTGATGCATGATGCATGTCTTTTCTGTCTCATCTTGTCTCCATGTATATGCTGTCATAGCATTCCTGTCTCAAATCAGCGCATATTCACATTAGAGATACAATCAGAGTGGAAAGAAAAGTTTGCTCTCTCTCTACCCAGTATTGAGAATGCTGTCTGAGCCAGAAAAACCTTTCTTAAAGTACTTATCCAGTGCTTTCCCTTTGGTGGTATGTGTCTCTTCAGGAAAGACCCTCATGGGTTTTTTGCCTCCCCTGTGACGGACGCCATCGCACCAGGCTACTCCATGATCATCAAACACCCTATGGACTTCAGCACCATGAAGGACAAAATCGCCATGAATGAATACAAAACAGTCACAGAGTTTAAGGTATTTGGTGGATTTTTCTGATGTATCTAGTGAGGTCTGATACCTCACTATGTTTTTAGTTTTTGGTGTAATAAACATGTAGTAAGAGAAAAAGGTGTATAGACAGGTAAATAAGTTCGTAGATGGATACATACAGTCATAGGCAGGTTCATAGAAAGGTACATGGACTCATAGACAGGACAATAGAGAGGGCCTTGGACGAGGGATGGGGTTGTAGAGAGGTCCTTGGACGGGCCACTGGAGAGCTCCATAGATAGGTTTATAGAGCGGTACTATGATTCATAGACAGGTTCATCCAGGTTCAGTTATTAGATTGGTACACTTAATAAACTTGTAACTCTGAATAGAAGGATGAATGGATGTATGGGTAGATATAGGAAAATAAACATAGATAGATAAATTGCATGTTATAGTTGCATTAGTGGACACCGGATGTTTCACACTTGTTAAAGATGTTTAGATGTAGCTAACTGTGCTGATATTGTATTGCAGAGGTGTGTTCATGTAAATTACATCTGACTGAATGCAATTTATTTCAAATGGAATCTTTCCTTCTCCTGTCTTTCTGATATTTAGGCAGACTTCAAGCTGATGTGTGACAACGCCATGGTGTATAATAGACCTGAGACAGTCTACTATAAAGCTGCTAAGAAGCTTCTTCACACAGGCTTCAAGATGATGAGCAAAGTAACACTGCCTATTTGTATTCTGATGTTCTGTTTTGATTCTCCATCATAACCATTTTTCCACTTTCATGCACCCTAATATTAAAACGCGCTTCTAACGCTTAGTATTTCAGCTAACATGAGTAACATCACCGCGCTTGCTATGCACATGCATGATAGGCTTGCATGCTTCCATATTTATTATTTTTCATCCCACGCCGGAGCCCCTTCCATTGCATGCCATCGGCTTTTACGTTCCCACACTCCCATGGTCATGGCCCACTAAGGCCTCATGATGGAGGAGTAAACACGTGGCTGCGCGGCTCTTTTTCTGCTCTGTTTGCAGGAGCGGCTGTTAGCTCTGAAGCGCAGCATGTCTTTCATGCACGACATGGATTTTTCTCAGCAGGCCGCCATTCTGGGCGACGAGGACGTGGTCGGTGAGGAGCCTGTACCAGAAGTCACCCATTTCCACACAGAGTCTGCCAAAAAATCCAAAAAGCAGCCGGTTAAAGAGCCCATGATCAGGTAAAGCCCAGGGTTTTAAGAAAGGATGCTATGAATCCTGCTACACTTACTGCTTATAAAGTTATGGGAATGACTGATTGTCACTGAGCTCATAGGGTGTAGAGTGTGTTTAATTACACTGTCATTGCAAAAGAAACTTCTAATGAATTATCTATAATTATTACTCATTATATGCTGAGTTTTGTGAGATTTAGGAACGTCTGTATGGAAAACCTTATTTTCGTAATAGAAACATCTATAATTTCAGTGCAAAAGCCAGTTTTACACATTAAACATTTCTTCACTGATTGGCTGATTGACATTTGTAATAAGGGCGAAATTACTTATCACAGGTTTATATTAATGCACTTGTTCTAATATGCTATTGTTTCTATAGTAATAGCTCATTTACAGAGACTTGTATGGCCAAAATGCATAACATAATCTAAGGCTAATAATAAAGAGATCAAACAGAGATGTTATTGAACAAAAGAAAAAAACTTATAGTTGTTGATCTGGTAAAGTTTTCTGTAAGGAGTCTCCAGTGTCAGTGCTTTGTAATGGTAAAAAAAAAAAAACGTGCTTTTGTTTTATTAACATCGAGAGAGACGAAAGAGAGGCTGGTGAGGAAACGACCGTTTATCACTGATATAACGTGGTAACTAGCTTGTCTCATGGATGTCCCTTATCATTAAATGTCACTATAATTGGATAATAAGTGTGACGTGTCATTCATTAATAAATAAAATAATTGTAGTCAGTGGCAAATTGCTGTGGTATAAGAGGAATAAAAATACTTCAGGAGATGCTATTATTGGACAGTAGCTCCTCTTTAATAGAATTGAGTAAGTGTTAAATTATTTTAAATTCTTCCCTCAGTGATCTGTACGAGCCGGAGGGGAACGCGTGTAGCCTGACAGATAGCACAGCTGAGGAACATGTCCTGGCACTGGTGGAGCATGCAGCTGATGAGGCCCGGGATCGCATCAACCGCTACATGCCAAACTCGAAGGTATGCGATGTCTATAAAACCCAGTTCAGAAAGGCAAATTGCTAATGTGCTTCCTGATGTGTTTTCCTTGTGTTTCTCTTATTCAGATAGGATACATTAAGAAGGAAGCAGATGGAGCTCTGATTTATACTGTAGTTAATCAGGATCCAGAGGCAGAAGGTACACATCACCACAGACAAACACAAACACATAGATGTGTCTGGAAGGTTTGGCACCAGAAAACTGGAGTTCTCATTTTTCCATCAGCAAGCAGCCAAGTAGGGAAATTTCCACATGCATGGTTTTGGTTAACATAACACGTGAAACACGGAATATAACGTGTAACACAAAAACACAGAATAAAAAAGAAAAAAATGTTTGTCAGAATCAACATTTTGTTGTTTTATTTAAAAAAAAAAAAACAGCACAATGTTTTTGGAACACAAATGCAGCACAAATGTACAAAACTAATTTTATTTATTTATTTATTGTTCAATTATATGGGGTGCAGCTTACAATGATCTGTTTATTTTGTCATATTTTTGTCAACAAGGAGTTGAAATTCAAGTCATTTTAATTTTGTAACAAATATTTTTACGAACAAGCTCCTGTTTTGGTCAGTTCTTGTTTTTTAGATGTGCATTACATTGCTTGAATCCAACTACTCTTTCAATCCTAATCCTTCCTGTTTCTAAAATGCATTATTTTACAGAAGAAGAGACCCATACTGTAGACTTGAGCTCTCTGTCCAATAAGCTCTTGCCTGGCCTTACAACGTTGGGATTCAAAGATGACCGGAGACACAAGGGTAATTAGTCCAAAGCGCTCACCTTTATGCACACTGCTTATGTTTGCTACACGGTACGGATTTCATCCTTTTTTCCACCGGTCTGTGTTCAGTGACGTTCCTGAGTAGCGCTTACAACACTCAGACGCTGCAGAACAACTCCATCTACCCGGACCTGCTTCCTGAGGAGACAGATATGCTGTACTCAGCTTATGGAGATGAGACGGGGGTGCAGTGCGCACTCAGGTTTGCCGTCAAAACTCACAATCTGTCATCTGCTATGAAGGGAAAACCTGTATATTCCCTTTATGGGTATTGTTTATGGTTATAGTGTGACGTATATATTTTCATTTTTGCGTTGGCCTGATTGCAATTTGATCATTTGCAAGACGTTTTATGATACACATGCTTCTCCACACATTTTTTGATATACTACTCAACAATTAGTTTGGCACTCTAAATAATTTGTAAATTACGGAGTGAATGAAAAAGCTGTACCATGGGCTCCATGTTAAACATGTGTGAGAACTCAATTAGGGTGAAATGCAGCTTTTGGTTACATTGCAGCATGTTGACGGTGAAATCTTTTCATGTCGTAAATCCCCGGGACTTTGTCTTTCATGTGGGGTTTTCATGTGTCTGAGACAGATTTTAAAATCAGGACTGTAGCAAAGTCATCTGAGCTACAGCAACACTAATGGTAGAAACTCTCGACTGGACTAATAGGGGTCACTGAAATGTTATTTTAGAGGCAGTACAAGCATTTGGACTGATACCAAAGTGCAGGATATTTTCACTTTTATGAAAGAGGGCATTGGATTAAAAAACAGTCTTGTGCACAACTGGAATGCAAACATTATGTACATAAAAAATGCATGGTACGATAGTGCAACTAGGATAGCAATGTGGCATATGGTGTATGTGGTAACCATAGGTGGTGTAATTATAATAAGGCTTTTTATTGATGCTGATCTTGCTGTTCTGCGTAGTTAGTATGTATTGTGTAATGACTTGCACTGTAGTGTATATACTGTATTTTTCTAGTTGATGCTAACTCATTACTCCTGGCTTTCATTTGTCAAAGTAATGCGTTTTACGTGGTTGTGTGCATGAAAATCCAGTATCTCTCTAAATATGTGATATTTAATTTGATATGTGCATGTTCAGCCTCCAGGAGTTTGTGAAGGACTGTGGCAGTTTTACCAAGAGGCTCGTCGACGATCTGTTAGATAAAATGACAGGCAGTGATCACTCCAAGGCCATCTTCCAAATCCGACAGGTACCTGGAAACATTTACAGCAATACGGCCAAAATGTAGCTAACTAAAACTTTTGGTCTCTGAATATTCTTCTTTAGTTTTGTACAGGAGCAACAAGGCTAATGTAGCTAAAAAAAAGCGAAAGTTACCTCTGCTAGTTTGTCAAAATCATTGTACGTCAAACCAAGTTGCGTGGATCAGTAGCTCAGACAGACTTGCTAACAGACTGTGGTTCTTGACGCCTGTAAGACTAAAAAAAATTGACAAAAATAAAAGCCACAGAGCTTAAAACAGTAGTGGTAGCCATCTTGTGGAAGCCACCAAAAATGAATTTGATCCTACAGGATGTAAGACATCCTTCTATGTATTTTTCTTTAGTCAACTGAACTATCGCTACTCCTTAGGGAACACTAGGTAATTCATACAACCTTTGGTCACACCAAAAGACTTCAGTTGTTTTTTCCACTATCTACATTTGCTCTTACATGAATGTGATGCATATATTATGCAGTGCTTTGTCTGATATTTGTTTAAGACTAGGTTTGTCTAATGGCTTCTCTAGAACGTTAAAACATTCACTTGTGTGCCATGCAGTGAAACCAAACCACTTCCTTCCTCAGCATATTGTTTGGTATCACTCTACAACAGCTTCACATGCATGTAGGAGGTGTGGCCCAAAGGCCAAAAATTGATTCAGATGATGATATCACGCCAAAATTATTAGGTTTTAATTTTTATGCTGCTATTCTGAGTTAAGCGATTACTTTCGAGGTGAGTGTGCAATGATTTAGAAAAGCTTTTAGTACTTTCTCCAGTGCAAAACTAAAGAAGTCACGTTTGGACACCAAACATGTTTTGCTGATCTGCTGTGTTTGGTGTAAAGGGGACGTGGTGATACAAATTGTCTAACTTTAATGAAATACTGATTTGCCTTTTCAGAAAAGAAACATGCCAGTGGACGAAGCCAAGTCTGCTTTATGTGATATGCAGGTAATGCTGTTTGCATTACAGCATAAAACAACGAAGAATGTGTTATCTAAGAGTTTTTTTCCATGAGTGACGAAGGCATGTGAGAGAGAGAAACAGAGTCTCCTGTGCTACTCCAATGTTTTTATGGTGCCTATTAACTTTACATTCATTCAAAGGAGCACCAAAATACAAACTGTGACACTGATGCAACAGCTGTAGGACATTATGATTTGATCTAAGGCCTGACAGTAGTCCTTTATGTACATATTCTCTTCAATTCAATTTTTATTTGTATAGCGCTTTTAACAATGGACACTGTCACAAAGCAGCTTTAGAGAAATAAATACATTCAGGATATAAATTGTAAATGTATGAATTTATCCCTAATGAGCAAGCCAGAGGTGATGGCGGCAAGGAAAAACTCCCTGAGCCGATATGAGGAAGAAACCGTGAGAGGAACCAGGCTCAAAAGAGAACCCTCATCCCCTAATCTGGGTGACAACGGACAGTGCGATTATAAATAAATCCCTTCTATAACTGTGTACTACATGGACGAATAGTGCAATTGTGTGACCAGGAAATTCATTACAGTTTTCACATGAAGTCTGTTTTGTGAAACTATCCACTGTCCTCTGAGGAGACCTGAGTGCAAAACTGCTCGTAGCAACCGCAGCCCCAAAGCCACCACAGCAATCACATATCATATTCATATAATATGACTAGATTTACATATTTGCATGTTTTTTTTTTTACTGTTTTTCTGTTATTTACTGTTTTTCTATTTTCTATTGTTATTAAGTTTGTTATGGCAGACTAACCATGCTTGCTCACTTTGTGAACTCAGAGTGCAGATGAAGCCATGATGGACAGTGGATCAGTGCTGGACTTCATGAATCTAAAGAATTACCCAGACATGACCCTGGACATGCTCAACCCTCTGGGTAAGTCTTTTCTTGTCTTATCATGTTTCAGTGAAGAAGGAACAACTGAGCAGCACTGATGCAGCGTTGCACACATTCTCTCGTCATTTTTCCCATTCTGTAGCAGGGAAACCTGTGAAGAAGGAGCCTGAGCATGAGGACGGCCACCAGCACTTTGACGACACGGCCAAGCTGCTGCAGGAATTCCAGGACGCAACGGTGGACAGGGTCTGCTCCAGACCTTCGTCCAATCTCTCCTCTCTCTCCAATGCCTCAGAGAGAGACCAGCACCATTTAGGTAACATATCACACAGCACTGAATAGAAAATATGACTCAGAAACAATTAGAGCTTTGTAAAAGTGTGTTTATTGAGCATCTTTACCCCAGGGTCTTTCACCCAGGGTCGCTTTACTGTTAAAGATGAGTAAAGCTTAGAGGCAAAGAATTGAGATAATGGTATGTTTTTATTTGGGTTTGAGAGAAGATAGAAAAACAGTCAGAGAGTATAGGATCTGTGTCTTTCCTCCTGGGATGATACAATCTCAATTCAGGATGCACACCAAAATTGGCAGGCACAGACGCCATGCCTTCTTCACCGATAATGACAGGCACAGAGGCCACACCTCCTTTACCAAGACTGACAGGCACAGACACCACTGGAACTGGTAGTTTCCACCACAGAGGCTGACAGGCACAGGGCCTTCTTCACTTGAATTAACAAACACAGAGGCCAGACCTCATTCACCAAGACTGACAGGCAGATAGGCTACACCTCCTTGTTGTTCATAGACCCTGATCACAAAGAAATTGTGGAATGGTGTCATGCCTTTAGTCACAACATTTTTTGGGAAATGTATGTAACCAAATCAAAACTCCTACAAGTCCCAAGTTACCCATATGAAAAGTCCTTGTGATGTCAGTGTGATTAAAGTTACCTCTGGCACCGTAGTTGCTATTTAATCTGGGCTAAAGTGGTAAAAGTACTTGTTTTTTCTTTCTCTGTGAGCAGGAAGCTCACCTCACCTGGGCGTTGGAGACCAGGCGGAGATGGTTCACGACCCCTACGAATTTCTGCAGTCTCCAGAGCCGGACTCAGGCACCAGCTGACGTGTGCAGTGTTTCTCCGTGTAAATGGACTGACTGAGTGCTGTGTGATTATGTGCTTGTGTCTGTGGAGCTTGTACAGATTAGCTGCTTGGGGTGTCACTTTTTTTTTTTTTTTTTTTTTTTTTTTTAAAACAATAAATGCTCCTCCTGAGTTTGTATTTACATTTGGTATTTACTTGGGTTTGTCCTCAAGCATATTATTTCAGACTTGATGATAAGGTAACAAGACAATGAAGAATACTTGTAACTATCCATAAGGCAATATTGTTTTCCATAAGAGTTTCAATAACATTGGTTATTACATTGTATTATATAATTCATAACACAGATAGCAGGAATAATGATACTTTAGCCAGAATGGGTGGTAATACCTACCTCTAATCAGGTTCCCTCACAATTTAGTATTTATTTAAAAGTTAGATAACATTTGCACGTACCAACGTTTGTTACTTGTAGTCACAAGTACTAACAATAGCTCAGCCAGCAGGTCGGTGGTTTATTAGCCATTTAATTTTAATTTGCGCTGACAGGGCGCCCGCTGGAGCGACTGCGCTTGCGCAAGAAAGGCCGCAAAGTACTGATGGGAATTTCGGCTCTTTTCAGGGAGTCGGATCATTTGGCTCAGCTCACCGATAAGAGCCGACTCTTTCGGCTCCTAATGAATCTTTTCTTTATGAAACCAGACACCAATGATTGTTCATACTCTCCTACTCATTGTATATACTGTTTAATGAAACCGCACTCTTCCTTCCTTCTAATTAACAAAATGACTATTATTATGCATTGTTTTTATATATTTTTAAACAGCAATGCGTCATGTGTGCTTTCACAAATACACATTCATTCATATTATTGTGCCTGTTGCATTTGACAATTCGATTGTATTTAGCGAAGTAATTATTAAGATAATTTTAAAATCCCAGCTACTTTAATGAAAGTTTAGCGCAGATGTGTAGCAAAAGAAAGGAAAAAGGCTCTCGCGGGAGTCGACTCTCACCAAAAAGAACCGACTCCTTCGCAAACGACACATCGCTAGTATCCAGGCGATACTGAACCACCTGAGGAGGCTGAAGCCTGTGCAACTTATTCAACTCTACCTGCAACACGTATGGAAAGTTACTGTGCGATTTTTCAGACATGGATATGAGGATTTAAAGGTGTGCTTTGTGTACAGTGTTCATTTGTGTAAGGTTTTCTAGGATGTAGGCTGAACGACGAATTATTTCATAGGAAATTCGAAGAATGCTAAGAAAAGTATAAAATGACGAACGTAAGTATTTTTCTTAACATGTGATGTTATATTTTTGTGCTTATTTAGACAGTAATATCTCACTGTAAACATTTGATTATATATATATATATATATATACATAAGCTCACAAAATCAGTAATATTGCTATATAACGACTAAAAAATGTAAGAATAATAGTGATAAGTACAATTTTTTTGTAGATAAAATGAGATGAGTTCTAGTTGAATGATGAAACTATAAGTCTGTTTACTAGCCTCATTAATATATCTTTATATTTCCATAAAGTTAGCTCACGCGCTGTAAAGCGTTGCTAGGATACAGCGCCTCATTTGCATATGTTACAGGTGGATTAAACGCCTCAGGTAAAAAAAATAAAGAAGTACAGCTGGAATAAATTCTGGCAAAATGGACGCTAAATATAGATATAACACTAATACAAATGAAATGTTGACTTTAACACAGGTAAGAAACAGGTATAATGTTGATAAATTCCAATTAATACAGGTAAAAATGCAGGTAAAAATATTCCAAAAGGAAAAAGTGGATTAAACACAGCTAAAATGCTAGTATAGGCAGGAGGCAGACAAAACTCAAGTAAAAGATAAATGAACAGATAGACTAAACACAGGCAAGAAACTATAAATGAAATGAATATGATAAAGGCAGAAGGTAGACTGTTACAGGTTGGAAGTTGGTTAAACACAGGCAGAAGACTAATAAAAGACATACTAAACATGGGTCAAACAATAATACAGGCAAAATGAAACACACGGAAGGTCAATACACAAGCAGAGCACTAATACAGGCAAAATCATTTTGTTTGTTTGTTTGTTTGTTTTGTTTGTTTGTTTGTTTTTTAACTAACCTTGACAGTTACAGCAGGTATACTAATAGAACTAAAAAAGATGAAATACAGATAAAAGCAGACGAAATACAGGTGAAAGATCAATACAGCTAAATGGTAGACAAATTATGTAGGTAAACAAGAATATTAAATTGAAAGCTGGACTAAACACTAATATAGCCAGGAAGTAAATGAAATATAGCTAAAAGATAAACTAACACAGGTAAAAGATGGACTAAACACAAGAAAGAGGCAGTACGTGGACTGATATAGCTTGGATGTAGACCAAACACAGGCAGAAGACTAATAAAAGTAAAAGGTACGCTGAACGCAGATGAAATAGTATTAAAATAATATTAGGTCTAACCCTAATGCAGATAAAATCTAAATGAACACATGCAAAAGGCAGGGGATGCAGTTTCGATACAAGTTAAACACAACTAAAAAGAAGACGAAGAAAGACTAAACACATATAAAACATAGAGTAAAACAGGTAGAAGACTGATACAGGTACACAGTGGACTAAACACTGGCCCGACTCAACAGGAGCGTACTACATGACAGTAGATTTGTGGTTGTATTTGCTAGGCAACCCAATTACTTTGCTCATTTTCCACATTGATTGGCACAAAGAACTCCTCCCTAGAGTTAAACAGGTTTCTCTTTAATCAGGTTGCTTAGTTTGCTTGTACAACAAACCTGAGTTTTACTTAGTATTTTGTTCTCCAGGGAAAATCAAGTTCATGAACTGAAAGTGCCCATGGATAGGGTAGTAAGCTGTTTTACCCCTAGGCGTGTGTACCTAGAACACAATCAGCTATATCCTGAAGCTGTGGAAGATGTGGTTCTGACAGGACATGCTTCATTTTACATGTTTCAACAGTAACATTTTCCTGGGTAAACAATGCATTATCATTTGGACTTGCAGCTTCAGTGAATACAAAAACTTTCTTATATTCTCATTTCACTGGCAAATGAGACTGAGTTGAAGATTAACTCTGTAAGACAGAAGCATCCTGTATTAGAGAGCTCAAACTGCAGGATGTAGAGGTATAAATATGCACAGAGCCGTGTGCACTGGGTAAAACTATTTAGCAGTGATGACTGAATGAATTTGGGCATCTCTGCATTGGTAAATTACAATATCACATGGCCAGTGCTTTAGTGTTTTGTTTTGTTATCAAATGAGTTTTCTTTATCACTTTCCAGTGAATAAAGCATGACCTCTGTGAGGCCTCTGAGCTTGTCAGTCCCAGTGAAAGAGGCAGGGCTTCTGTGCCTTTCAGTCCCAGTGAAAGAGGCATGGCCTCTGTGCTAATAGGTACCAGTGAAGGTGTGGTCTTTTTGTCTGCCAGTCACAATGAAGGAGGCATGGCCTCTGGTGGACACTCTCCCTAAAGGAGGTATGGCCTGAGTGCCTATCAGTGCCAGTCAAGAAGGTGAAGCATCTGTGCTTTTTAGTGCCAGTTGAGAAGGCATGATCTGTGTGCCTGTCAGTTTCATTAAGGGAGGTATAGCCTTGGTGCATCTCACCCTCAGTGAAGGAGGTGTGGCCTCTGTGCCTGTCATTCCCATTGAAGAAGGTATGGCCTTGGTGCATGTCATCCCCAGTGAAGGAGATGTGGTCTTTGTGCCTGTCAGGTTCAGTGAGGGAGGTGTGGTCTTGGTGCATGTCATCCCCAGTGAATGAGATGTGGTCTCTGTACCTGTCAGGTTTAGTGCTAATCGGGTTCAGTGTGGTCTACTGTATGTGCATGTCAGTACTAGTGAAGGAAATGTGTTAGTCAGTTCCACTAAAAGGTCCTTGTCTTGTGTACCTGTCAGTCTTAGTGCAGGAAACAAGGCCTATGTGCTAGTCAGGTTCACTAAAGGAGGCATGGCGTCTGTGCCTCTCAGTCCCAGTGAAAGAAGTGTGGCATCATACTAATCCACACAAGCACTATTTTTTATTCAAATTCAAACTGACAGTCATACAGTACTGCATTGAAACAGCATATGATAAATAGCATATCATACTACATGCAACTGTTGGCTGTTTTAAGTGCATCTTGTTTATATCATTTATGCACTTATGCACATTTATGCTCTTTTGGCAGGTTAGAACAAAAATACACATTTTGGTTCCCAAAAGCCAGATTAAGTTTTCTTAGATTAAATGGTAATAAAAAAAATTAACCTCGCATTTAAAGAATGAAGTACAATATGAATAATAATCTTAAATGCAATTAACATTTCAATTTAGGAAAAGACAGGGCGTCAGATAGCCATCACAACCTTGTAAAGCTAACTCACTGCTTTCCAGGTCAGCTGTTTCGAGCGGCGTTTCAGACGCACAGTGCCGACGCGGGGAGGAAGCAGCAACGAACTCGTCACAGCACCAATTCACTCTAGAGTGAACGGATGGTCCTCACCACTTCATGTTCTCCAGCCAGTGGCGTGGCTCATATACAGCTTCATGGGTATTGTAGGCTTTGGAGTTTATATCCCACTCCTGCCTCCACCATGGAACTACATTTCATATGGAGTATCCTGCTCAGTTTTTGATGTACTTTTACTGTAGCCTACTGTTATTTAAGTAAATGGGTTAATGTTAGGTTTCAGGCATGCCACTAATTAAATGACTCTATACTGTACATATTCAGATTTGGGTTTCAGTACAAATATAACCTTATATCAATTAACTGCAATTGCTGAAATTCAGAATTTAGTTATACACAATAGGCTGTCTCATTCTCCTCTTCACAACAGACACACACAGATATGTAGGTAATAGTCCAAATGTATGTAGTTTGGAAAATTAGAATTGGAAAATACACTGAGTTGAGTCACATGACCCAGACAGTGATGGTTCTTTTATACGAGGAATGAAGCAGGTTGTGTCATAATCCACAAAACTTCTTGAATTGAGCCTCTTCCTTCTCTGACACGCTCTGAATTCACACAAAACCTGCTTTCAGTTCACAAACTATGACGTGATCAGTTTACCTTGTGTCTAGATGTAGTGTAAAACCTTAACATAGTTCCAACCAGGTAATCGGTACAGCCTTTGTACTGCACTTGTTGACTCATCTGGCAGCGGTGACCATGGACCCGGCTGACTATGCTGTGCGTGTGAAGAAGGATTACTCCAGCCCTATGCCTGTTTTCGACAGGAAGAAACAACCACATGTCATACACAATCAGCACTGCAACCTGTGTGATGTCGATGTGTATGTACAGTATAAGGCTAGTCATGGTCTCTTATGTTACTGTATTTGTTTTAATAATGTATTATTAGAGCCAGCGTTGGTGCCTTGCACAACACCTTTTAACACTCAGCTGTTTCAGGAATAAGCCAGGTTAAATAAGTACAGGTAGACTAGCTAACTCTACACCACCTACAGATTTTAATGTAGATTTGAAAACTACTGGCAGTCATAATGTTCCCTGGAGCACTGTTCCAGAGTTTAGGGGTCATGAAAATCATCTTTCATTGGCATAGCTGTGAAAACTCCTCCGAATTAACAGTAAGTCTGCATCAGCTGAGCTCTCAGTATGGGTTATACTACTTCAGTAAATCAACAAGTTATGCCACAGCTGAACCATTCATTATGCCACAGCTAAACCAGTCACTGCTTTAAATGTGGCAAACTAGTCTTAACTTAATAGGTCGTTAATGTAGGTTTCCTGGTAAGGACGTGGGCGTCATGTAGGGTTAGCATATGTCTTATTATGTATCCACCAATTGGTGCAGTCCATCTGCCTGTCTGAGATTCTCGTTAGTGCGAAATCTCAAGAATGTTTGTAGGATTTATGGATATAATATGGAATTATCAATGTAACCAGCAGATGAGCTGATTACATTTTGGAATTGACCCAAAGATCAACAGCTTCGATAGCTTCCTTCCTTTTTAAAGTGTATTTTAAGGGTATTTAAGGCATACAAATTAGTAAGGAGAAGGACAGAGGTACCCCTGTTGATGCTCTTGGCCTCAAGTTCTACTAGTTTAACTATGTTTCTCAAATAATAAACTGTTTTAGAGATCTACATGTTTTAGTGAATCAAATGATAAGTTTGAGTCTAGAGTTATACACAGGTCCCTAAATGTAGCTGTATATTTCACAGAAAAGCAGTCAAGCGCTCGGGTGAAATCAACAGTACCCAACATCAGTATTTCTGTTTTGTTAAAATTTAGTGGAAGGATGTTTCACTTAATACAAACTTTTATATCTTTGACACAGTCTTGACATATGAATCTGGCCAAACTGATAAAATTGCTAAGTAACTGAAAAGTATAATGTTCTGTGTAGAAGTGGAAGCCTTATGTTTGCCAAATGCATGCCCATATAAAGGGAAAATAGTAGGTGACCTAGAAAAGAGCCTTGTGGGACACCATATTGCACTGCATTTTTTACACTGTGAAGAATCTCTGATAATGTTAACAAACCGGTAACATTTTGTCAAGCAAGATCTAAACCTGTCTACACCAGTACGATCTGTCGACACCAACCTGTCTAGAATCTTATTTAATATTTATACAACAGATGGCGCTATAGTTAAGACCAAGTGAAACTCTTTAACCTTGAAGAAACAGTAAGAGGCAAAATTTTGTTCAACTAGTATATATTGTAGCCTTGCTGTGCTATAGTATATTTTCATAGACACACTTGCCTTTTATTTATATATACAGTGCAAAATATCATCACATCAGCCACAGATATCAGTGACGTAGTGGCAGCAAGTTCTGAAGGAAGTGAGGAAGTGAAGTGACTTGTGGCCAAGTATGGTGACCCATACTCGGAATGTTGCTCGGAATGTGAGCGCCATGCACACACAAAACCATACCACTAATTCCTAAAATCCAAAACATTTTGAATAAAGACCTATAATTTGTGGATACCTGTTTTATTGTATATACTGGATGGAGTGTTAAGTTTACAGAAGTAGCAACAATAGCAGCTGATTGAGATAAAGTATGTTGGACAGTTTAATTTTCAATCTATGGTTTTAGAATACAGCTACCTTACATCCCATTGTAATGTGACTGTAAGGTATTAATTATCACAGTGGGAGCATTATGTGCTGTATTGCTGTTTTCACTATAACTGTTGCTACAACAAAGAGAAGCCCAGCATCCTGTCTGAGTCAGCTTGTTTACTGTCTCTCTGCAGGGGATCTAAAGTGAAACACTGCGGCAGCTGCAACAAGTGCATTGCAGATTTTGACCACCACTGCAAATGGCTCAACAACTGTGTAGGAAGGAGGAACTACTGGTAAATATCCAGAACAGAAATATCCTTTTGCAAGAGAAATGATTATAAATATAGTTTGCAGTGTTTCCTACAGATCCTGTGTTTTCTGTCCCCAGGCTATTTTTTGTGACTGTCCTTTCGGCTGTTTGCGGAGTATTCCTCCTCATCCTGGTCATCTCATTCGTCTTCATTGAACACTTTGTGAATCCTGCAATTCTTCGAACAGCAGCAGCTTTTCAAGGTGAAAACGTGAGCCACCCTTTTACCCAAGTCTTAACCAGTCCCTCATACCTTATACGCAACTTGGTGTTACATCTCACATGCATTTTGCATCCAGAATAAGAGTGAAGTAGATTTAATAAAGTTTTTAGGACACTCTCTAGCCAACAAAATGGAAGCCAGTAGATTCAGAGTTCAGTTTAACAAACCTAAATTCTCTGGCAACATGGTTTTAAACATTCTTTGTCATACTAACATGCACAAGCAGCACATTTATCTTGTGTGGTTTAAAATGAGCTGCTCTCATTCACAAATTACTACCCAACAGCAGGGGCGGGCTTATTAACCCTTCGTGGTTAGAACCTCGAATCTTGGTTGTGAGCTTTGCTGGTGAAGCTTGGCAAGAACCAATTAAGTTTGGCAGATATTACTGTTTGAACTTCAGTGAGATTTTATGTGCTAAAACTATGTCAGAATTGTCAATAAGTATAAATAATAGAAGTATTGTAAAAACTTTAATTAATGACACCAAAATACAACTTGCATACCATTTTACAGTACTAGGTATAAAGCGTTATTAGCAGCCATTCTGCGATTTCTCATCCTTCCAGCATGAGGTAGGAGATGCAATTAGCACCCATAAACTACAATAAATGGAGTATATAAAATGTTAAAACATTCTTCTGGATGCAGTTTTGTTCATGGTCACTCAGGCACAGAGAGGCTGAATGAACCAGAGAGTCATGTCATGTCAGTTATTCCATGTGTGCTAAGAGGGAGTCTCGGAAGGTGTCAGCACAGTGTATTCATTTATGACAACGGAAATAGCAACAGGTGACAAATGCAGGAAAAAAAAAAAAAACTGAATTGCACCCAAAATAGCACAAAAACAAAGTTTTTTACACAAAAAGAAAGCCCAAGATGTGTTATTAAAATTTAGTATGGCTAACAGTGTTTGCACAATGCTAAAAGGCACTTTATATTATCCGAATTAGCATTTTCATGTGTTATTGAATATGAAATTAATGTGTGATTAAGTGTTACTCTGTAATTTCTCTACACAGCTGTTAATGGAAGCATGACATGGTTAGTATTCCTGCCTTTAGCACCAGTACAGACCAGTTCTGCCAGTCTCCTCGTGTTGGCTGTCATCACTGTCATCATCGCACTCGCCTCATTGCTACTGTTGTGCCACTTACTGATCTTCCACATATACCTGTGTGAGTGCTACATCTCAGGGGGTTTCAGAAAGATAGGCTCACCCAATCATTTGCTTAACCAAGTCATTAAATGAAATGAGGTAGGGTTGTTAATTTTGCCAAAGGAAACTTATACTGACTTATACTGTATACTACTTAACATATACTGTGTCTATAATAAGTTAAAAGACACATAATAATATACACTGGGCTTACAAATAATACTAGCCAAAATAAGATTATCATGCATGATTCACCTTTTTTGACATATGTGTGTACCAGCAACATTACCACGTAGGCTATATTTTCCTGACCCCTATGGCTTCCCAGACTCTGCACCCCATCTGACCCTTTTTGCTTTCCACTTTACACATTAGATCACTGTTTCCTGCCCGCATTAAAAAATGATCTGCCTGGTGAATACTTAACTTTTCTCGCTTTACTTAATCATGTTCCTCGTTACCCCTCATTGATTTCTGTATTTATCTGCACTTGTACATTCCTTAGCACAAGTCTAAATCTTGTTTTGTCAATTTTGTTCCTTTTTTTCCAACATTCTTGTTTACTGTTTCCTCTACTGATGCTGCACATCACACAATCACACAAAATCCACAACCTGGATTTTTCTTATGGCTAGCAATGTCAGAGAAGTTTAAAGCACAAAGCTTTGATCTCATCTGGAGTTAAGTAAGCCCTATTCAACTAGGATTTATTTTTCAAGATGATGTATATAATGTATACTTTCTCTTAATCTGCATGCAAAAACAACTGAATACAGTGAATAGGAAGGGACAGAAAATTTATACTGATCAGCCACATATACTGTCCCTCCTCTCTCTCTCTCCTCTCTCTCTCTCTCCCACCCTGTCTCTCTGTAGTATATAAAGGCATGACCACATATGAGTACATAATGAAGCAGCGGCAGTTGCAGAGCTCCAGGCAGCAGGAGGAAGGAACCACACAGCCATCCTCCTCTAACAGAGCTGCATCTCAGGTAACATCATCCAGCCACACCTGAGACTTCATAACATCACTTTTCTTTATTACTCTCATTCTCAACCTTCAGGCTCTGGTAGCTCACCTTAATACAGTGTAACATTTTAACATTATAACCCTCTGGTTGTGTCCCATTGTTCCTGGTCATCTCTTTATATTTTATATCAATCCAACTGTAGAAAATACAGTACATTTAATATTTATCTCAAACGATCTTGATGGGAATGGAAATCAGTGATGGAATTAGATAGCGCTCCGATTTACAAACACTACTACACTATGTGTTCACTACAGAACCTGAGCCTAGTGAACTAGGTTTCATATTGAATGTGTTTTATTCCATTCTTCAAAGATAAATAAGCTAAACTAAACTGATGACCAGATTCTGTTTATTATACTTTTCACTGATTCTTCTGTGAATAATATTATAGTCTACATACAGTCTATGGTATTGTGGCCCTGTTCTGTACCATAATGCTAATGACATTTACTTTTCTTGTCTCAGAACCTTGGACATTTCAAGATGTCTCTAGGGTGTAATGCACCATTGTCTGGCAAATCAAGGTAAACTTCAGAGTATTCGTGAGTAAACCTATACGCTAAGGGTTTTAGCTAGGTAGATAAGTCACCCTAAACCATGTGTATTATGATTAAATCCCTTATGAGTGAATTAATGTGACTGGTTAAAATGTGAAACTTGTCACTGCTGACATGTGGACATGGTTTTAAGAAACAGCAATATTAAAAACAGCATCATAAAATATAAGAGCCAGTTGTGTTGCAATATGCAGAAGAGGATATTAAATTCTGGTGCATGTAGAATTGCATAATCATATAATTTGGATTAAAGGCAAAGGCATATTTTTTCCTGTTGTCTAATGATGTTTTATTTTGCAATATTGCCATTTAGAGTAATTTATTATTCAATATAGAAAACTTTGGTCTTTCAAACAACTTTACATGAGTAACATTGCCACTGATAACAAAGCTTTTTAAAATGAATTAAATCTGGAGTTTCATTTCATAATTTCCTTAGCAATATGGAACATAGTTCTTCCAAACAACTTGTATTCATCTGCAATCAAATTAGCACTGTTGGCTGAACGATTTCTTTAATATGTTTTTCCATCTCTTTAGTATCTTCAAGTACCAAGACAGAGGACAGTCAACTGTCTCAAGAACGATCTGTTCTAAGGTTCATTAAGATCATTAAGATTAGCACTTTTCTACTAGCATTACTGTATACAGATGTGGTGCTGAAACTAATTCTCACTGCAGACAAAACCTCAATCAGCTGATGGAGAAAACTGTCCAAACTATGGCTCAGAATCAGCAATACAAGTGATACCAGGTAGTATTCATTCATTCATTCTTTTTTTTTTTTTTTTTGGTAAAAGTAACATCCCACAAGTGATACAATTTATTGATTTCTGATGTATCCAAAACAATTTAGGCAGAATTCAGGCTAGGCAGTGCTGAGCAGTTGTTCCTTTGAACCTTAACCACTGATCTAAACATTTACAGCCACAGTGCATAGGATTTTTTTGGTTAAAAATAGAAAAACAAACAATACAGAGTCAGAGGAGAAAAAATACCCTAAAGCATGATGCTCCTGAGCTGCTGTGACAATCCTCTAACAGTAAATTCATGAAGTCAGGGCTATCAGGCTCGACTTGGTGGGAAATTTCAAATACACACATCGTACATCAAGCTCCAATATACCCTGCTGAGCCATTGTTGAGCCTGAAAGGAGTACAGCCAAAGACACATCCACAAATTTCCAGTACAACAAAACACAGAGCTGAAAGCATAATAACATCGAAGGTTTTGCCCTTCAAACTGTCTTTGAGGCAGATAGTTCTCGATAATCATCTTGAAAGAGACACAGAACCTTGTGGAAAAGTTGTAAACTCACAGCACAGAACAAAAAGAAATGAAAGATTTAAACTGCCAATGAACCATGCAATTAAATATATCTTCATAACACAAAAAGAACAATATGATTCAACAAAATATTCCTGATTATGATGGTAAAATATATTACAGGAAAATAAAAAACAATAAAATAAATAAATAAAATAGTCAGGCAAAACAAGTACAAACTCAAGGAAAGGGGTTCAAATGATGAATTTGAGCTGAAAACCAAACCTTTTCCAAAGCCTCACTCTAATGTGTCATTTCTCCCGGTGTGTTGGTTTCAGGTGCAGCTCCAGTGGATTGGAGGGTGAGTATGAGACGGATGGAGAGACCATCGACTGAACAAAGTGAAGACCCCGTTGCTCAGAGTCCTCTTGGCACCTCCGTCGTAGACACCACTGAGGTTCATCAGCAGCATATACAGTGAGCCACAGCAGTGACACTGAACTGCTCATAAGCTACTGGAGAGCTACACTGCTGCAAGTATATCCAGCTATTCTGTGGAAACACACTTAAAACACACATACAGAGTGAACTGTTTCACTGACTGAGCCTCTGCAATTTTGCACACATACTTTTTTACAAGCACAGGACATGAAAACTCTCTGTTTTTATTGCGGATTACTATGACCTTTTCCTGCATGTGTTCATTCATCTTCAGTAAGTGCTTTATCCTGGTCAGTATCATGGTGGATCTGGAGCTTATCCCAGGAACACTGGGCATGAGGTAGGGACTTCAGTCCATCACAGGACACCATGCACACACATTCACAACTGGCAGCAATTTAGCATGGCCTGTCCACCTACTGGCATTTTTTGGGAGGTGAGAGGAAACAAGTGAACCGGAGGAAACCCACACAGACACGGAGAACATATGAAACAACACACAGACAGTATCCCAAACTCAGGCTTGAACCAGGGACCCTGGAACCCCAAGGCGGCAATGCCACCCGCTGTTCCACCATGCTGAACAGATGACTAGACATGTGTTCACTATATTTTTGCACATTAATGTTTGTACCTATGTTTGATAATAAATGATGAAACGTATCTTAAAAAGCCATGACCGTGCATTTTGATCCTGACCACATGATGGGGCTCTTGAGTGATCATTTCTGTATTTACAGTTCCCAGAAATATGATACAGCTTTTGTATCATAGGCAGTTTGCTGCAGGATTACTCCCTCCTTGTTCCTCTGCTTTGTTGTTCAAGGCATATAAAATTGTGCAAAAAAATGCACTTTTATTCTTAAACCATACACTGTGTACTTAACTATCTAGGACCTGTAATTTGGCAGGGTGGTCCTATCTCAAATCTAACACTAAATGAAAATGTGCTAAATGGAAATGACAGGACAGATCTCCACACAGCACCTCATGAGATGATGATGTTCCACCAGAACAGCCTCCCTTCCGTGCTTGGGACGTATCCGTACCTGCACTATATTTACTATATAGTGCACTATTTTGGGAGTTTTGCCATTTTTATCCAAGCCAGGAAGCACAGTGGAGTATATTCAGTGCACACTGAAATCCCAGCATGCACTTTAGGTTAGTTTCCAAATGATGTACCCTAGAGCTAGACTGTTCAACAGGCTGCTGCAAATTAATATAATAAGTAAGAAAATGTAAACTATGACTAAATGCCAAAAATGTAGACATATGAAAATCATTGTGTATTTTGTTGTGTATATTGTGTATATTGTTTGTCAAACAATTTTATAGGAGCTCCCAAGATTAGCACAGCACGCATGGGGCCGAAGATGAATACTAAAATTTTGCTTTTGACATCAGTACTATGTCAAGATTACATAACATTTACAACTACCTCTCAAGATGAGTGCAGTAAATTGTACAGACTACAATTCTGTTTCAATTTGTAAGGTCAACAGTGCATTTGTATTATAAGAATATTGACAAGAATAGACTGGTGAATTAATCACACATAATTTTAAAATCCAGAACAATGCCAGAACATGACACTGTTTTTTATGTGGTAATGATGCTCTTAGTACAACTGAGTAACTCAGAGAGAACAGATTTCAAAAGGAACTGACTGTATATATAGCCCAAGATGCTAGTTACAGTGTAACTCAAATCCCAGTCAGTGATCTCACCGGAACTGAACAGTTGAAGATTGGGAAAAGACCAGGCAACATTGCGGTGAGGCTGTGCCCACTGTAGCCTCAGATTCCTGTTCTTGGCTGACAGGAGCAGAACCCAGTTTGGTCTTCCGCTGTTGTAGCTCATCCACCTCAACGTTCAACATGTTGTGTATTCTGAGATACTTTACTGCTCACTACGGTTGTAAAGAGCGGTTGAGTTACTGTAGACTTCCTGTCAGCTCGAACCAGCCTGGCCATTCTCCACTGACCTCTCTCATCAACAAGTCATTTCCATCCATAGAACTGCCCCTCACTGGATTTTTAATTAATTAATTATTTAATTAATTTTTGCACCATGACTGCTGTACATAAAAATCTCAGGAGATCGGAAGTTTCTGGAACACTCAAACCAACCTGTCTGCCTCTAACAGCCATGCCACGGTCAGAGCCACGGAGATCACATTTTTCCCCATTCTGATGTTTGATGTGAACCTTAACTGTAGCTCTTGACCTGTATCTGCATGACGTTATGCATTACGCTGCTGCCACCTGACTGCCTGATTGGACAACTGCATAAACGTGCAGGTGTACAAGTGTTCCTATTAAAGTGGACGGTGAGCGTATATACAGGCTTCCAGTCAGTGTTTGTTCAGTGTGGTCCACCTGCCAGTGAAGCTGAATAGCCGTGCTCTAGAGGCTACTGAATACCCATAATGCATTTAATGCATTAGCCATTTGTGTAGGGATTAGGGAAGCATTTCGGACACAGGGAGAATCTTTGCTGTCCATAATGAATCATTTTAGTGAATCGATTCTTTTGGACAAACCACTTTAAATGAATCAAACTTTGTGTGTGTTTTCATTTGTTTTATGCAGGAGCTCATGCTCATGCAGGAGCTGCTACATTCTACAACACTAGTTCAAGATATAAGGCAAATGTACATCTTACACAGGAGACCAGTTTCAGCACGATGGAATGTACGATGTAAAAAAAAAAAATCGTTATTGGCTCCCGCGAATCGATTCGCTTGAAAAGAGTCGTTCACACACAAACGGTTCGTTCTCGGACAGCGAGCAGATCAGAGCGCGAGGACTCACGCAGGACCGCGGACGTGTTTATTAATTCGCGCGGACAGTTCCGCTGTGAGAATGTGTCAGAAGAAGGACATGTAATAAAGGAAGAGGCGTAAAGAACAGCACAAAATTACACGTAAGCTCGTCTGAATTTAGTGCATGCTGTTGGTTTGAGAGAAAATATTTGTGTTGATGCTGCTGGAATATATTTTTGATATCTTCCATCGTATTGATGCAGGAATGTGTGATGAAACAATAAACATCCGGGATATTTTTATGCATCACTGACAGCGACAATGTTTACAAGAAGCCATTTTTACATTCTTGCGTGACTGGTTTCATTTCTTACTTAGCAGATTTTAGGCGAATTTCTTGACTGTAGGTGTTTGATGTAACGCCGAGTTCACGCGCGTATTGACGCAGTTGTTTACCTCACACGGTAAACAACAACAACAACAACACCGAGTAAACGCGACGCCTTTTTTTTGTCCGCCAAGACGCGTTTATGTAACATCTCGAGCGGTTGCATCGCTTGTATGCGTTTCCACATGTATTCATATATATTCATATAGCCTATTTACATTTATAACTAAGATATACATAGCATATGTGGAATGAAATGTGCCATAGATGAATGCACTCACGCTCCAGTCGTTTACTTTAAACGAATTAAAAAAAAAAAAAAAAAAAAAAGTCGAGCAACTGATTTGAGAAACATGATATCATGCACTACTTATGCAAGGTCTGGCAATAATTTCACCATTCAATAGTCAGGCTTGGTGTAAGTATTCATTACAGAATGACACATTCTGGTATAATATGCAGTCAAGAGTCAGACCGTATAGCATGATAAGGAAATATGAAATAATGTAGATAATATTGTAACCTAAAAGCTAACAGGTGAAATCTGCTACCCTCAAAATAAAAGGCACTAATCTGTACATTTTTAAAGACACAGGGTTTTTACACTGTGGTAGTAAAAACCATGACAGTGGTATGGACAGCATTACAATATTACAGTTTTGTGGGAAACACAGACCATTCAGATGTACACTAAGTGAACAATGATGCTTCTTCCTTACCCCTGTACAAACTTGCTTTTCTTACACAATTATTTACACGTTTTGTGGATTACTGCAATTGTGAATGAGTTTGGGCCAGATTTTTCAGGTCTGGGTTGCAGTGCAGTGGCCTGGAAAGTCACTGGTCTCAACACAATGATTCTTGTTTTTGTTTTTTTCCAGAGCATGTGCCTCTTTATTTAGGCAAAAAATGTTGCGTTTTTAAGTTGTTCTGTGTGTACCAGAAGCCTAAATATAGGAAATCTTTTTTATAGTTGCAGCTTTTATGTATTTCTGCCCAATTTTCTCCCATCTTTTTTTGTCTTAGCAGAGTCCCGCCTTCTAACTGAATCTCCTTTTTCCATTTGAGAGAGCCAATACGTGCTTTTACTGATTCACACCTCGCAGCCACTGCATCTTTACAAACTGCTCCCGCAACATAGGTGGTTGGAGTCAAGTGCCAGCTTATTCTGTATACATGCTAACAGGCGCTAATGACTGACTATCATCGCTCTGATTGACAGGGATGAAATGAAGGCCATTCTTCCCACACAGACTGTAAGCACAATTACACTCCCAAGGACTCCCAGGAATGGACAGGCATCATTGGATTTTAAACTGCTGATGGTAGAATAAAACCTTAGACTGCTGCGCCACTTTGGAGCCCTGTAGTTCGATGCTTAAAGGTGTATGGAGGTGGAAGAGTCATCCACAACATATATCCTTATTCATTTAGCCACAAGTGCACAGTTACAGTCTGACTGTTTATATAATAACATGTGACTAACAGCAGGTTCTGGAATTGCGAAACCCGTATTGGTCCACAGGGACAATTTTTTCTCCCAACAGCTGGGAGCTGAGAGAGAAAAACATTTGGACCAGCTGGGGGTCTGTGTTTCCCAAAACAACAGCTAGAGCTGATCTCAGCAACGGAAATTAGTGACTCTCCTTAAATAAATGACAACTCTTACCGCAGCTCTGTTGAATTCTCAGATCTGATTGGTTCTCAAGTCTGATTCTCAAATCGCAGGTTTATATTAATGTATTTGTTTTAAAACATTATCATTTCTATATTAACAACTTGTATCACAGACGCTCCATATAAACAGATGTAATTGTTCATATATTGAAGTTTTCTGTGAGGAGACAATTATTTAACATTTTTCAAAGGAGGCTCCAGTGTGTGTAACTTTGTAGTGCTTTGTAACAGTCTGTAACTTCATGTTTCAAGTTTTCCGCCACAGTGAAGTCTTCTGGACAGAGAGCTTTGTGCTTTCTCCATAACATTACAAGCATTTTTTGTCTTGTTAACCTCGAGAGAGTGAGAGAGAGAGAAATAAAGAGAAATACTCTGCCTATTAAAGCCACTCTGTCATATTTTAATCTTTACATATTACATATGTTAAGGGCGAATTGATCATGACAAATCTGTAAATCAGCAGTGATGCTTCTGTGCTACTGAGAGGAAGGTTGTGGGTTTATGATTTTATGCAGCTAAAATATGAAGTGCAAAGAGCAAAGGATGTGCCTCCATTCACACCCTGACTGTGTGGAGTCATACTTACCTTGGCTGATTAATGGCTCTTATTGTAATGGCATTGTGGCCTGCACTCTCTCGAAAGAGAGAGAGAGAGAGAGAGAGAGAGAGAAGACTAAATGTACAGCCTGTGACTTGTCTGAACCAATGCCAAACCCGTCTCTGTAGTATGTCACCTGTGGAAGAATTCAACAAGATGGAGTCTTGCTTTTAAAGCAGATAGAGTCATTGTGAAGAACAATATGTAAGGAATAAAATGTGCTGTTATTGAAAAATAATCAGTGACAACGCAGAGCAGAGTTCCTCTTACCAGCCCATAGTTGATTAACAGTAACAGCATGTCATGAAGTGTTTTATTCCTCTTATACTACAGCTACATGGGTCAATTTGGTCTATGCTGGGATGATGCAATGGTCTGTTTGCATGTTGGGTTGTGGTGGCATCTCTGTGGTCAGTTGGGATGGCATCGCTCTATCATAGATGCCACGATGAGACATTTCACCTACGCCTGCCTCTCTTCCTGTTTACATCTTACATCAGCAGCTTAGCTCCACCCCCACTGCTCTGCACTGGGCTTGTGATTAGCAGACTGATTCTCGCTAGTTGCTTGGACGGCGAGTCTCGCTGCTTCCACTGCTGTTATAAATAGTCGATGTTTTAAATAGGACAATTTATTGTGTAAGCATTTATCTGTGCAGAGCATCTCCAGAAGGCAAATGCATGTAAGCATGCACTGATGCACTGATCACCGTGCAGATTCCTGACATTCTCCTGAGATCTGCTCTCTCTCACTGCTCCTTATCCCTCTCTCTTTGTGTGGAGAGAATGAAGCAACTGTCACATTCATTTTTGAACAAATCACATTTTAGAAAAAAAAAAAAGCATGTTGGTGTTTTATCAGTGAAGTCGAGTCACTGAGATTTCAGAGGACCGACCATGCATTGCTATAGCTACTTCTGAATATTTACAGGACTTTTAAAGGCACACCTGTGGTCCTTAAATGAACGATTTAGTAAAAAATGTACTGTAAAGTCCCCCAAATGCAGTCAAAATGTTTGGTATTTAAAATTTCCTTTAGTTTTGCACTACTAATGCAGCTAACAGGTAATGGAACCTTTCCCATAAATATATGCACCAGATCACATCCATATCTTTTTTAATCTGCTAATTATATATAATATTGCATATAATAAAGCCGATTGCGGTAACATTATGGAGGCATCTTGATGGATCACTACTGATGGATCTATCTATCTATCTATCTATCTTTTCCATAGAAACTTTCACAGGGACTTCTACGGTGGACACTCCACATAATAAAACGTATTGTTCATATGGTGACGTTTCTTTGAGGAGTTAATTATTTAGCATTTATGGAAGGAGTCTCCAGTGTCAGCACTTAGTAACAGTAAGAGTTGTAGCTTTAACTAAGTTTTCTGATATGGGAAAGGCTTTTGGAAGGAGGACTTTGCAGTTTCTAGAAAGAAAAAGAGAAGCTGGTGGATGATGGATAAAATAAGCAGTGTTGATCTTTAATTAATAAAAAAAACTGAAATAGTTGACAAATTGCTGAGGTTTAAGAAGAATAAAACACATCGGAACAACTTCATTGTTAATTATTTTCCTATAACAGCATTCCCCATGATTTACTGCTACGTGTATACATATTGTCATCTGAATGTGTGATGATTTATTGTGATGCTAAACTGGTAGCTATAAGCTTTCCTTTAATGTTAGCTACATTAGCTTTTGTAGGTCCAAAGCAAACTAAAGAAACAAACGTTAACGGTGTACAATTCATTTTTGGCTGAATTATTCCTTTAAAAATGGTCAGGATCGTTAAATGAAGTGTGTTATTTGTGACTTCTGCGCTTTCGTCACCTGTGACAGTTGGTGATGTCTCTATCTGTGTGTGTGTGTGTGTGTGCGTATGTGTTGAGTGCACAATGGATCCACAGTGTCTCTCTGACTGAATGCTAGTTTTGTTAGCTACTAATAAAGGTTTGTTTCTTACTACAATGAGCCGTAATGCACCAAGCTCTTCAATAGGGATGTCTTCAAGTGGGCCTCGAGGGCCCCCTTGTACATTGATTGGACTTATGGAGCTCACTTTTAGTCCATCGAGCTGTGTGTTGGAGTGACAAATGCAGATTTGAGCTTGTGAGGCAGCAGTGCCAGCCTGCAGGAGCACAAGGAGCCCAAGCAACACTACGTGAGTGAGATCATGAGATTATGCGTACATGCAGTTTGGAGATCCCCGTAAAATGGCTCATCATAGCTAAACTGTGGTTTGTGAAGTTTTAGATAGCTTGCTCCAACGCTACAGTGTCGAAACAGCAGAGAATATCTTTGTTTCCTGTTTTTCCATGGCAGTGCGGCGTGTCTGAGGTTGTGCACATTGCGATGTCGGGTGCTATGGGAGCCGCTGTGAGGTGAGTGACGTCTTGCTTAAGTGGCTGCGATTGGAAAAAAACAGAACATGATTCAGTACTAGTCATGCTCTCTTCCTTCCTGTGTAAGCTTGTGCCAGGTGATTTGACACTTTTATGGCAATAACGCTAACAGCAATAAAGTCTGACAGTTGCTTGTGTGATCAAAGTGTCAATTGTGTGACTTCTGCCAAAACATGAGCAATCACTGAATAGTCTTACTGACAGTGTTGTTAAATTTATGGGATTGTTAATAGTTATATACATTCTCAGAAAAAAAGGTTTTGCAGACCTTGAGTTTCTTACTGTTACTACATGTAAGGAAATACCAAATGCTAATGGAAATTAAATAAGTAAGGAACAAAACACTTGGAGGTGTGCTGTTATAGGAAAATAATCAGTGATACTGTGGTGTGATGTGGCCCATATGTGGAGTTAATGTTACCACACCAAAGTTTATTATAACAGTATACAGAAGTGCTCTTATAACAGTTGTATTAATAATCAACATGTTGTGTTTTTTCAGTGTTTATAGTTTATACAGTTTATAGTTAAATGTCTGCAAGACAAGTTATTCCATGTTATCACTTACGATACAGCAGCTATAAACTTTACCTCACCAGCCTCTCTTTTTTTCTCTGTCTTGAAGCTAATAAGGCAAAACAGTGCAGGTTTACATGTTAGAGAGAAACCAGAAAAGTGTTCAAGTGTTGCAGGGTTTAAGATCTTTTCCAAGGCTGCTTCCAAACATTTCTCAACTGTTCTGTACAATAACCTTCTTATTTCTGAGAATTTAATAAGCTTAGCTTTAAGTTTAATCAAAAACTACATACACGGTGAATGACGCTAGACCGGTGTGTAAATGCTTCCGGATTTTGCTTTAAAATGTGCAGACATTACTAAAGAAATGAAATTACTAAACATTCAAACACATTCAAACAAAGGTGATGTGGTTGGGTGACCTCTGTGACGTTGGCACCCTTCCTAAAGAAAAAACAAATACAGTAAAAAGAAAAAAAAAACCCCAGTAGAATTCCAGCTCCTGCAGTGCTTCGACCCCAATCATGTCATTTGTTTGTGCAGATTTTGTTGTAAAATTACAAATTGTGCTGGTTAGGTTTTTGAAATAATAGTCGAGAGAGATGTCACAGTGCATTAAAACCCATTTAACTAAAATCCTGTACAAAAATTAGTACATGTCTATTTAAAATTTGGACATATTATACATTAAATAAAAATCACTGACACAGTCATATAAAGTTTTAAAATCCCAAAATCTAAACCATCACCAACAATGTTTTTTTTAAGTAGTTAGATTTGTAATGAAAGTTGTAATGAAAATGAACAAATGCCAACCTCAAATGTAACCTTAATCATAACTTAAGGTAATATGAATTCAGTCATGTGAACTGTGAAGACCAGTGAAACGCAAACAGTAGTGTTGTGCAGACTGAATGCTGTGCTGTGGTTTTGCTTCCTTCTGAGGCTGATGTTCTTAAGTTAGAAAGCACTGATTTGTTTGTGGCTGATTTTCTTACAGTATGAGGCATCAATTTGTTTGTGGATGATTTTCTTATGTTACATGCCATTTCTTTGGTTTGGGTCTGACTGAAAGTGTTCCTTTTTCATTTCCAACGTGCAAAATAATGTTTTAGTCGTGAACAGGCACAGCTAATCTTGACAATTTTTAAAAAAAAAAAAAAAAGAAAGAAAGAAAGAAAATTGCTGATTTTTATTTTGTACTCTTTGCATATCTTTCAGAAATCTATGAATCAAGTTGGAAATCTATGGATTTTATTGTAAAGCTTTCTATACAGCAAGCTGTGGCATATGCAGGTCTGAGTGCTTGTCATAAATCAACCCGGCGTATCTTCGTGGTTTTTAGTGAATGTGAAAGTGAAAATGTCTGGCACTACTGTACTTTGTGCTTTGAGCTAGCACAATCTGAAAACAGGATCTTTGCTGTTGCAGCTGCACGGGGAAAGAGAGACAAGACACTGACCTGAGCCAAACTGAGGGGAGGACAGAGAGTGAAAGGGGACATCCAGGGCCAAGGTGAGTCTCTATTATGGTGCTTTTGGTTTGTTTTTTATTCTTATATTGTGTGTGTATGCATGTGAAACTTGTCCTTTTAGCATTTTTATCACTAATACAGCCAGTCATAGTTTATGTTTCCTTTCCATAGCAGTAGGGAATGCTAACAATGGTGTAACAATAAATATCATTTGCTGTTATAGACGACTCCCTAATTCTCATTATAAATGCCATTATAGGTCTGCTTTAGCCCACAGTACTCTCAGTAATCACGAGGGAAAATGCTTTACGTGGTTGGAGTGTCCATCTGCTCACGCTCAGATCGCTACGCAGATTATTCCACATTATTAATAGTCTATTAATAGCGGCTCACCTCAGTGCCAGAGCATTTCGCCACTTCTGCTCATTCAGTCAGATCACAGCAGAACCTGTCTCTCATTACAAAGCTCTATCACGCTATTGTTTTTTTTTTCCCCCTTTGGTCATATTCGTGCCAGTTCTTTAACATCAGTAACAGGTGATACAAATGCAAGAAAATTCAAGAAAAACAAGAATACATCATATTTGTGAGGCTGCTCATGGCAGCAAAATCACAGAAATGACTAGCCTAGCCGCACAAGCCTTCATCACTGAGATGATTCATTCTGGCAGCGTGTTGAGCTTGTTCGCTCTTCATGATTAGTGCAAGAAGGTGAGAAAGGCCAGATGCAGTGCTGCTGCTGTTTTGTACTTATTACTAAATGGAAGTAACAGGTGACATGATGACAGGTGAACAGTGATATGTGTATGTTCAGTGAAGAAGGATGTTAAAAAAAAAACATAGCTTCCCAGTGGAGCAACAGTAAAAGAATTCACCATATAGTCCAGAGAGTTTGAATTCTGACAATGCCACAGCCAGCTGCAGCCAGGTGTGCAAAAGAGCAAAATTTTCCTGTCCATATGTGGGAAGGATGGCCACTCTTTCCCATGAAGCACTGAAAATATGAAAGCAAACACTATATTTCACACAGCTTTGCAAATATCAGATCTGTATTACAATTTAAACAAATAAATCTGATTTGCGCCATTGAAAGGGAGCCTAAATGTTAATGAATTAGTACATTCTAAAATTGCGGTGGTGGTAGCTCAGTGGGTAAGCCATTGGACTTCTAATCGGAAGGCTATGAGTGCAAAGCCAAGCTACGACTACTGGGCCCTTGAGCATGGCCCTTAACCCTCAACTGCTCAGTTGTATAAATGAGCTAAATCTAAGTTGCTCTGGATAAGGGCGTCTGTCAAATGCCATAAATGGTTCAATTCTCATGAACCAGAGCAAGCTGCTCATCTGTCTGCTCTTTCATACAGAACAGGATGGTTAGTGCTCTCCTCCCAGCGTGTTTAGCCACCCTACGACTGCATGAGCAGTACTTAGCCTTTGCCTTGTTGGGATTGGTTGCTGTTTTGTGACAGGAGAGTCAGGTACCATGTTGAACTGGATATAACTAAATACATGTTTCTGAGGTTAAGTTGTGAAGCAAAAATATATCAGGATGCAGAAAGTGGCAGTCTGTTGCATGATTGCTATCACAATGGTGGCTAAATGGTTAAGACTGGTCTACTTATCAAAAGGTTGATAATTTAAGAAAGCGCACCAGCAAACTGCGACTGTTGGGCTCCTGAGCTAGACCCTTAACCCTCTGCTGCAGCGGTGCCATATCCTTACAGACTCTGTGCTCTGACCTCAGCTCTGAAGAAGAGACTTTCACTGTGCTTGTATATGTGACAATAAAGGCTTTCTTTCCTTCTTTCCTTTCAGCACCATGGAAGAGTTTAAAGTCCAGAGCGCTAAGCACCCAACGGCAAACAGCACAACCCTACGCGCTCCCAGCGAGCACTCCAGAGAGCGAACCAAGCGTCTCTCCACAGAGTCAAACGGAACAAACGAAGGAGCAGCCGGTGCCAAAACACCTGTAGAGCTTACACCACTAGAAGAGGCTTTCAGACGCTTCGCCATCCACGGAGACACCCGCGCCACCGGCAAGGAGATGCACGGCAAGAACTGGTCCAAACTGTGCAAGGACTGCAGTGTCATAGACAGCAAAACCATCACCCTCACAGATGTGGACATCGTCTTCTCAAAAGTCAAGTAAGGTTGACATCTCATTAGATCTGCTTGTTAAACTGGTTATGTCCTAATATTAAAATAGAACAATTCTGTCAACTGCCTTTTTAAGGTTTTGTGAACCTCTATTCTGGTAAACAGAATTATGGGATTACCTTCTCCGAAAAGGACTTTAAGTTTGTTTAAAGTATGTAAATTTTGAAGAAAGCTGTCCTTGTGTTTCCCTGCCCGAATGAAACACCTCCTAATTGTAAAGCAGCAGTAGCAACAGTACGTACAATATTGTGTGCTGAATATCATGGTACTTCTTCAAACCAATTATCAGCACATACCTAAAACCTAGGCAACAAATATGATCTTCATCCATATGAACAAGCAAGCATGTTTCTTTGATGAGGAACAGTTATTAAGTTTGCTTTTCATTTTCTGTAATCATACATTCACTTTCAGCCCAAAAGTCATAAAAGAATTCACTGAGATCAGGAGTCTTGGAATACATAATGTGAGGTGTTCATCGGCAGCAGCTATAGTGCCATTGTGACCAAAGACAGCTGGCAAAAAAGTTTTTTTTTGGATTAAAATCTCAGTGTGTGACCACTGCTACAACACTCTTTAAAAGCCACCAATAGGTGGACAGGATGCAAAAATGTAATCAGCACATGCCTACTTACTATAAAAAAACCCACATGAAGCTTATGTGGTAGTGCATTTTTTTGTCTGGAGAGGATTTATGGTCTGTTTAAACAGGAGATGCAATCAGTTTGTTGCTTTCTTTGTCACACACCAGAATGAGGCCTCATGGGTGTTTTTCATCCTGACTGAACCTTGAAACAGTAAAAATGTTAGTGAACACATCTCCTGAACATACATCTCCTGCGCAAGCACCATGAGTATATATATCTGGTTACCTGCAAGCCTTCAGCACAGCGTTATTTAATGAGACATGCTGATGTTTTATCCCTTCCTGCTTGGGACTGGGCTGTTTAGATATCTGAGCAGATCCCACAGGAGCACATTGTGTAGCATTTGTTTAAAACAGGACTGTGGTGGGTGGAAGGGTGCTGGGCTAACGACGGTGTTTTGAGACTAAGCTACTGAAGCACTGAGAGCACACTGTGAATGTTTATGCAACCTCAGTGTGAGAGAAGTGATCTGACATCAAGTCTTAACTGTGTTCATTAGGGTGTGAAAGGCAACAACATATCTAAGCACGCTTTAATTGATAACTTGGAGGTAATGTATATGCGCTGACATCTGGAGTCTTCTCCAGTATAGAATGCAATACCTCTTTACACATGATTATTAATAGGAGGGGGGAAAAACACACAAGAATCTTCCAACAATCTTCTACCAGTGGATTTTGAATATTATTACTTGTAACACTGTATGAGATGACAGCTCAGTGGTTAAGATGTTGGACTGCTGTTTGGAAGGTTAAGAGTTCAAATCCCAGCACCACCAGGCTGCCACTGCTGGGCCCTTGAGCAAGGCCCTTAACCCTCATCTGCTCAGCTGTATAAATGAGATAATTGTAATTCGCTCTGGATAAGGGCGTCTGCCAAATGCCATAAATTTAAATGTAAATGTAATGTTCTCCATGTCAAATTATACGATGAAGATCTTCTAAAGATAGACCTCCTATTATCTGCTTACATCATCAAACAAAGTTTCTCAAAAGCACCATCACACATCTTCACTATGTTCACCACACTACAAGGATTTTACGAACATGGCTCCTAGGTGATTTTGTGAACAGCTTACATCAATATGAGCCTCTTTCTTTCTTTCTTTCTCTCTTTCTCATACACTCACATCCAGTCTGCTGTGAATAGCTGCATTTCCTATCTGACATTAGGCAGCATGCAGCAGGCAGAGAGGAATGGAGTGCTGAAGGATGGCCCAAACAAAACCGCCCGCTTGCCCGAGAGCTCAAATTAATAATAAACCAAAAAGGGGGCGTGTTTACCCGAGCTTGTTGCTATGACAGCTGGGTTACTCAGGGAGACACAGGGCTTTATAGCACTTTTGTTTAGGCGATACAAACAGCCATTGCTGTGGTGATGAGTGTATGTTACTATGCGTTTTTTACACTGATGTTTAAGAAGCAAATGCTTTTTAGGAAGAACAGGAAGAGTGACCGGAGCCTGAGGAAGGGAATCAGGCATCTCTAAATGTTAATAAAGATTATTAGATAGATGGTGAGTTATTCTATTTGGAAGGGACATCCAGATTGGAGTATAGTATTTAAGATTTTATCTGCTCATGCAAACTATTTTCAAATGTTCTCATCCTGCAATGTGGAACAGGGAAGTTCTCAGACTCAGCGTGTTTGTGTTATCACACATGGCTGTGTTTATTATAGATTCCATTCTCCTTGGAAACACAGTTCACAGAGACGTGGGTTACTGAAACTGAGTAACACAAACTTAGTTCCTGTGCATGGCCTCTGTGCCCGTCAGTCCCAGTGACGGAGGTGTGGCCTCTTTGTCAGTCTCAGTTAAGTAGGTGTGGCCTCTTTGCTTGTCAGCCTAACTCATAATTCATATGGAATCATATCATCATATCATAATCATATGGAATTGTTGGCTGCTTTAAATGGGTCCCTTCTACACTGGACCACTATTTTTTATGACCAAGCGACTGGTACAGGGATTAAAGGGAAAAACGTCAGAAGTCTGACTGAAATATGTAGCGTTTGAGAAGGAAAAGGACCCACTTGAACAGCTCTTGTTTTTACATATTAATACTATAACACTAATAGAAATAGTGTATTATCTTGAATGAATACAGGCCTTATAAATGGCTTTAAAAGCACAGTGGGATATTTCCCCTGAATTATCAAAATTTTGCAAAAATATTGTTCTTAAAATGAGAAAGATTAAAGCTGTTAAAAATAAGCTAGCAAATCAATAGGAAGGAAAGGAGCAACATCTAACATAAATGCCTGTGCTTGTATTTATTCTTGTGCATCTGTATAATAATGCAGTCAGTTTTGTTGCTCTATTTTTCCACATCATTTTGTAGGAACAAGTCCGCCCGCACCATCACGTACAGCCAGTTCAAGGAGGCTCTTTCTGAGTTGGCCAGGAAGCGCTTCAAAGATAAAACCAGCGAGGAGGCGGCGGAGGAGGTCTTCAAAATGGTCGAAGGGAAGTCGCCAATTATATCTGGAGTTACGGTAAGCACAGCCACATAACGGAACAGATTTACCAAATACACTACCATGACACAGTGACAAATACTAGATCCAAATTGTCATTAGAAACTCAATACAAATTTGTACAAACATCTAAAACATCATGTGTGTGCAGCTCCTCTTTAGGGTTTTGCAAAAAAACCAAAACAAAGGAATTGCTTTAAAGAAACTGCTTTAAAGAGTTGGTCATACAAATAACTTCATAGGTTGAACCATTATTTATGAGCAAGGTACAGAACACAAAACACTGAATTTTAACAGGAACCAAGTCTAACAATATCTGCATGATTGTCGAATCACAATTGTAAAATCTTAATTATGTGATATGATCATGATCATTAATCTATTTTTCTCTGGTTGCTCAGAGAGCCGTGGCATCCCCCACCGTATCCCGTCTGACTGACACCACCAAGTTCACAGGTTCTCATAAAGAGCGTTTCGACCAGGCAGGCCGCGGGAAAGGCAAAGCAGGCCGCATTGACATGGTCGACACATCCGGCTATGTCTCTGGCTACAAACATGCAGGCTCATACGAGAAGAAAGTCCAGGGCAAACCGCAACAAAAACCCATGTGAGATTTCCCCCCTGTTCAATCAACAGACAAGGCAGGGGGGAGAAAAAGAAAAAAAAAAAAAAAAGCACAACAGGATCATATTTGCTATTTCCATTTGTTTATATGCATCATTTTTTTCTGTGAAAGAGATTTCCGTTTCCTGCGCTGTTGGAGAACTGGAACAATGTTTACATCGACAGACAAGAGACGCAGCCGGCTGGTACATTCCTCATTAAGATGATCATCATACTCTGAAATTTCAGAAGGGAAGAACAGAGTGGAGAACACTAATATTAAAGAGTTGTGAATGATAATGAGAAGATCAACAAGGAAAACACTAAATGGATGGAAAACGTTTGACAGAATGTCTACAATAGCACATACGAGGTCTAGTCAAAAAGTTCTAAGTCTTATCTGTTTCAGATAGCAGTATGGAGGCAGTGAACTGCTCTGTGTGGAAGTATTTAAGTTCTTCCAGGAACAAGCTACTGGTCAGAAATGGTCAGAAAAAAGGAGCAACATGTATACACGAGGTTTTCTGTGAAACTGTAGTAGTTTCACGAAGTATAGTTTAGCTAAGCCGTTCTTTAAGGTTGTCATCATGGTTACCTCCCAGCATTATACCTGGAACTGTTTTTAAAAGGATCGACATTAAGCTACTCTCTCAAGGATTTTAGGCATCCATCAAAAATGTACCACATGCCATTGGTTTTAATGAGATCAGTGCGTTGATGCACACATATCAGATCAATACTTTAATTATTAACAAGGAGGATAAAAGGGTCTCCACTCACATCAAGAGCTGTATGATTCAGAGCAAAAAAAAATATCTAAGGGTAGCTGATTGAAAGCCTCAAATCTGCACACAATACATACAATTCACTTAAAATCGATATCTGATCGTTAACACGATAAATCAGCAATGCAGGTCAATGTCTTTTCTTTTTTTTTTTTGGTGGGTGCATACCGAAAACACCTTGTGTATGTAGGCTTAAAATCAGAAATGAGTATTCTCCATGTTGTGTTAGGACTTTTTGATCAGACCTCACATTCTATAAGTAGGAATTTTTGGTTTTGGACATCATTATTTGTGACCTCTTTGCTATCTGGCATAAAATATATAACAAAATGTTTTAATTTAGGTTTTTTTTTTTTTTTTTTTTTAAGTTCTTTCACAATGTCTAATACTGCCCGTTATACTTGTGTGTTTTATGGTGCATCTTTGCCTGTGATCAGATTAGACTTGTACAGGTTTGTTTTACATTTTTTTTTATTTTTTGTATAAGCCTAGTGTGCCCTATTCAGAACCCATGAGCTGACGTCTACTGATATTAGATTGTGAATTTGTGCATAAGTCCTTAAACAGCCACCAAATTTGACGGCTCGTACGCTCTGCTCGGTTGTTACATCACAATTGGTGATCTACATTTTATATATATATATAGTATATGGTTAATGTTTCTGTCCATTATATAGGGTCAAAATTATTAATAGTGTTTATAATTGTGTTTTTATGCTAACGCTTGATGGCATAATATGATACACTGGCTGATACACGATTTTCTTCTCTGTTGACACCTGTCACATAAAAAAAAGCACTGAGATTAGACAGCAGGAAGTCAGGAGTGGATCATGTGATTGGTTTATTATAACACTGTCTTAGCACAATTTACTATCTATACTACTATGCACAACCGTTATCACTTACTGATCAGATCAGACACGATATTACATGGCGATATTACATTTTTATATCATTAGAACTGATCTTTTATCACTGTTTATGAGCGCGAGATAAATTTACTCAGCTACTCACGAACTTTAGTATATGGCATCACCACAAAAGTTTACCTTAACCGTAATTATCTACTTTGCTACTGTTAGCTCACCAATTACTGTAGAACGTGGCATTTAGTATGTACGCATCGGTATGTACCTAAAAAGGTGCATGTAGTGTACTTTCAAAACCTTCCTAATATATAATACCTTCCTAATACCTAGTGCAAATATTAGAGGTCATTTAATGTGATGTTTGTGATCGCCTGATGAAATTTATATTACGCTCTTCCTTCTTTTACATGGAGATGCCTGTCACAGGTCTCTTATTCTGCCTTCAGACTTTATCCTGGGACTTCAGATGCGGCCCAAACATGGTGCCTACTCATGCAGCCTCCTGCATGAGAGGAAGCTAACAACATTGGGTTGAATAAGTCTGGTTAATACTCGTAATAATAATTACAATGTTTTCTAAATTAAATCGCTTAAAAACTTTTTTTTTGTGGTTTCAGAGTTGAGACATTTTATATCACGGCACCTTTTAGTATGTGCAATTTTTCCAGTCTAATGAACAATGTTTACAGTGTTTGCATTTTAGCCAAATAACATGAAATAACCTTAAATGGTCCCAAGGTCATATGATTCCCATTTAATGTTCCATCATTACATACGAGGGTGGTACACACCTTGATACAGAAACCAGAAACTGTTATTCGAAAAAAGAATAAAAGTATGTATACCTTTAAGTTTGCGACCGGGTTAATCTCCGTATTATTAAGCATCAATATACTAGCAGCTTTCCAATGCAAGTAATTAAACTTTTGCGCTGCTGATACAGTGATATATGGTATTTAAGGTCATCCTCTTTGAAAATATTAGGTTAGATAATTAACACACTGTTTCAATTGAGCGACACAGAGCAAAAATATGCAGCAGGTTTCTTAGAAGGAAGAGGACAGCATGTATAGACATATTCTTCTACAGAACATCTATTTTTCCAGTATAGTGTCTCACTGTTCCTGTTAGTTCCTGCTTGGAAAGTGACTCATATTTATATCAAAAGAGCAAGTTTGAAATATTGTTGTTGTATTTTAACAAATGGTTGCTGTTTTGTGTGCTTTGACGCCAAATACTGTAAACCCTCCATTTTTGAGGAACAAAATGTTGTCTTATTTTTCATATAACTATTTTTCTGTGTTACAGTGCCCTGCTGCATGTTATGTGTTTAAGGTAACGTTCAACAGACCTTTAACTTGTCCCTATGTTGTTCATTGTTCTGAATAAAAAGAAAGAAAAGGATGGCCTTGTTTTTGGCCTTAATATTTTTTCCCCCTCGTTGCATTTGTGCACCTTTAAAAGCAATGCTTAAATGAGCAGTGCATTAAACAATTTGATTCCTTACCTGAAAATGAGTTTAGTATGAAAAAAATGGTGTAACTTTTTTAAACTTTGTAATATTTAAAGGTTGAATATGGCTTTTATAAGTTCACTGCCCCCCCCACCCACCCACACACACACACACACACACACACACACACACTCCCTGATAGTTTCGTGTTTGTTCCTAATGAATTAATTATCCCAAACTGACTTTACAATAAGAGATCATTTGTTTGCTTCTGTATATTGCATGCAATGCCGCTTTCGTTTCTGTCAGCCTTTGGATAAAATAAGCTTTGTCCGAGAGAAACAAGTGATATAGGGTCTAATTTTGGCCTTGTGTGAATGACATCATTTAATCTGATCTGCTCAAAACGTGTGTGCGTGAGAAAGACAGGGTTCACTTGAACTTCACAAAACAAATTAATCACAGCTTTTCTTGCTATTCTCATATGACTAAGCCACCAAAGAGACAATTCCACAGAAATAAAGACTAGTACACATTTTCGGAAATTTTAGAACGGATATGGGTTTTTTAAAAAAAAAAAAAAAAAAAAGCTTCTTGTTCTGATCTGTACAAGATAAGCATGTTCTGAGTAGCTGGCTAAACTTATCAAGGTTTATGAAATCACCTCAGCGTTGTGTGTTTGGCATTTCCCTCAGCTTATCGGAGAGGAGCTGCTGCTCTAATCTGATCAGCTGTTTCTGCAGAGACACATTCTCCTCCAAAACATTCCTCAACTCCTGATCAAGATGCTCCTGTTCAAAAAAAGAGACACACACAGACACAATTGATATTTTTACAACTACACCTGTTCCAAAGCAACACTCTTTTAGCATAATATCACACAAAACTAAAATGCTCAGTTCTCACAATGCTTTGAATGGATTCTGAATCATCTTCAGTATGATTCATTCTGACTGATTTGGACCACTGGCACAGACTTACAATGTTGCCGTGTGCCTGCTTAAGCTGCTCGGAAAGCCTCCGTAACTCTGACTGGTGTTCTCTCTTCCGTATGTCTATCTGGTCGCTCAGTGTTTGGATCTTCTCTCTCAGAGCAGTCATCTCGCTTTCCCCGTTAGCAACCTCCTGTTCCATCATACAGAGGATCCGCACAGCGTGCACTACACACAAGGGGCAAACAAACAAACACCATGTAAGTGCATCACTAACTTGCTTAGTCTCTTTCAAATGGCTCCACACACTGGTGATTTGCACCATTTTCACAGCAGCATGTATCTGGTGATGGTGACTGAATGGATCTGGTTGTCTCTGGCCCACTGAAGCCCAAACACTATAACTTAGAAGTCTTACCAGTTCCCTTTAGCACTGTGTGCCCCTTTCTCTCTGTGCATCTCTATTTAACAATATGTACAACCTTACTCCCTAACATCTGTGTACATGATCAGCTCCATGATCCAAGTGAATCTCCTGGTTTATGAACCAGTGAGAAAAAGACATCAAGCACTCTAGTAGCCAGCTTTAGGAAATGGTTGGCTTGAGGGGAGAAAAACACTTACTCTTTTACAAACTTTGTGCACTGAAAAAGCATCAAAGAATCATATTATATCTCATCATATTTCGTCACTGGCTGTTATAAATGTACCATATATCATATTATCTTAGAAGAAGAGACACACACACACACACACACACACACACACACGCCCACAGTGCAGCAGTATATACATGAACCATTAATGTGTGTGCATTACTGTATGTAATATGTGTATGAATGCTGCATGGAGGATTTTCACTCACTGAAAAAGTGCTTAGAGTTGTGATCCTTCATCTCGCCAGACCAGTACTCATCCACCAAACTTAGAAGCAACTCCATCGGTTTCCTATATGCTCCCTGAACACAAAGGTGTTACTTGTTAGACTAGCAGTCCTTGTTGGCATTAAAGTTGGCATTAATGGTTTTTAGATAATATTGGGAACATCCACATTTCCAGTAGAAAGAGAAATCCAATGTGGCCGGACCTTATGCCTGAGACCACACTTAAGCCCAGGACCTGCTAAAAACAGTGCTTATAAATATGCTAGGTTAATGAATGCTCTCTCACCTTACAGGGTTTTCTGGCTCTCTCAGGTGCACGTGAACATCCTTCTAGTCCTCCATCATCAGAGCTTCGGTACGTTAGTCTAGGTGGGTGCAGTTTCCTCTCAGAGTAATCTTTTAACAAACACACTGGCTGATCATCTCCTTTAAGAGATTATTAAGAGAGAGTAATTATCAGTAATTACCTAACATCTGTAAGACTCATTTCATTTGAAATTGCAATATATATATATATATATATATATACACACACACACACACACACACACACACACTATATATATATATATATATATATATATATATATATATATATATATTTCTAAAAACTACAGGCTTTCCTGAACTGAAATATATTCCACTTTGGCACATATCTCAAGCACAACTGGTCTGTTTCAGTTAACCCCAATAGTCAAGAGGGAGAAAATTGCTTTTAAAGATTCTATTCCACTATATCTTTTCACTGAAAGATGCCTCTCCTACCTCTCCTATAACCTAATCGACTGATGGAAAAACAACATTACTGCCAAATGCTTTTAAAAGAATTACAAGTTTACAATGAAAAATGACTTCTGTCTCATCATCTGAGGCAAAAGTTACATGCAGTATTTAAACACGAGCCTCATCATTGTCCCTTCACTCGACTGATCTCTTTCAATGCCAACATCGGGTGGGAAATAATCGCTGATTACTTCAGTCAGTCTTGTTCAGTTGACTTCTTATGTCTTTTTATTAGGACATTTAAACATTTTTAACTTCTCCACATCGTTTTGGTGAAACATATTTATGTTTTCTTAAAGTAGGAGATGTAGAGAAGTATATTTTGGCAAAAAAAATATATTTTTGGTCAAAACATGATTTTTCATCGTTTTTCCAAAACACAGCTATAGAATATTTGATGAGTTTTCCCAGACCACCACATACACTGGATGCTGTGAAATACCTGTAAACATTTATGCTTAGCTCTAGTTACAGAAATAAAAATCATGAGAATATAGTAGCATAGATAATATCCTTTACTCTGAAATGGTGCTTTGACAATATTCTTAAGTTATTTATAATTAATAACTTAAGTATAAATAATACAGTATTATGTTTTACATACCACAAGAAAGTGAGCATCTTTTCCATCACATGATCTCTTGTCCTCTAGAACAGCCGACTGGAGCAACTGGAAAAGTGGCTCCCCCTTCAGGTCAGCATCTGGGGGAATGTCTAGGGAAGATTAATCAGGATCACTTGTTAGCATCCTCAAGGACACCTTCAAGGACATGAAATTAATTCAGCTACAACCTCATGCTTTAACCAGAGTGTATATCAATCAAATCAAACACTATTTCATCCTGTAGTGCTGTCAGAGACACTTTCTAAGATAGATTAGTGACCTGTTATCTGGCTCATCTTGTGGATAAAGGTGTTGAGCATGGGCACTGGTGGCTTGATTTTGAGAAGGAACAAGGCTGGCAGGGACTCTGAGCATTTTTCAGACAGCGGGATGAAAGCAGGAAGCCTGGAACATATTCAACGGGTGAAACAGAAATTATTTAAGCGAGAGCAAGAAAGAGAGGTTTTTTTTTTTTAAGATGCCCTTGTCTACTTTCCCTCCTGACTCAGGAGCATGTAATACCTACAGCAAGGAGTGAACTTAATATAAATGAGCATTTGGTCTCAGTAATAAGCACAATAATGCATCAGGCAATTTCATTAATGATTACTTTTTTTTTTTAGAATTTATTTATTTTTAATGTATTTAATTATACACATAATAAAGTATTTTATTGCTATACACTGATGAACAGCTTTATTTGGCAATTCTTTGTGATCCAAAAATGTAATTGCTTCATATCACAATGATTTCTGGGCAAGTTCTGCTCCCGAAGTCTACAGTGCATACCGTGTCCCTTCAAGGTGTCATCTAACAAACTTAATTTGAGCTAATATAGTAAAGGAACAACCGGCAACTGAGATTTACCCAAGGGGAAATGGCGAGGGCAAGTCTCCAAGGATATTTTAAAGACAGTAGTGAAACAGGACACTGGTGTCTGCAGATACGGCAGTTAAATATAATACTAAGTTAAATGTAATATATTTAAGTATACATTATAGGGAATTTGTCACACTATCAAAGGATGTTTTTTATAGCATAGTAAACAGCAAGCTTCTCTCGCTGATACAGATTTTATCTAGCATGGCACGGTGGCACAACAGGTAGCGGTGACCCCTCACAGCTCCAGGGACCCCAGTTCAGTCATGAGCTCAGGTTACTGTCTGTGTGTCTTTCTGTGCATGTTCTCTCAGGGTCTGCATAGGTTTCCTCAAGGTTCTCTGGTTTCCTTCCACCTCTCAAAAACATGCCGTTAGGTTATGTTTTTCACACTTTGGGTGCAAAAATGTGTGTGTGTGTGTGCGCGTGTGTGTGTGTGTGTGTGTGCGCTCATGCCATCCAGTGTGTATTCCTGCCTCGCAGTCAGTGTTCCTGGGATAGGATCCATATTCACTGTGACTCTGAGCAGGATAAAGCGCCCACTGAATGAATGAATAAATGAATAAATGAATGGGATTTTAACTAATTCAACATCGGGTAGCTAATTTTACCATTCAATGAACACCCCCAACCCTGTCTCATGTGTTACTGCATGTGAGGTGAAATCAAATTATTCAAGGGCATAAAAAAATATAGCCTTAAAAATCTAGACCATGAAAATCTGAATTTAAGACCATTTAAAACAGCCAACCATTCATTTGCAAAATGTAATTTCAGACTGATTAAAACCTTAAGAACCCACAGACATCCTGAAGTCAGAGGAGTCCTTCATCTCATTACGCACCCTAGTGAGTCCACTTGAGGTGGTGTGGGAATCAGAGACTCCATCTGTAACCTGTGTGTAGTGGCACTGGCACCCACCACCACGAGGGCCGTCTGGCTACGGCTGCCCTCCCCTGTCACAGGAAAAATTAATCAGGCAAGAATCCAGCTTCTGTAAACTCACTTGAGCACCACATATTGGTTTAAACTCTTATAAAATGCATTTGTGGTTATTATCTCCCCTAGGTCTTACAACTCAATATAGCCAGGAATTATGTACCTGGATGTAACCGCTCCATCAGAGCATCTGAGGGGCTGATGTAGTACTCAATGCTCATTGGGCTTCCTGGTAAGGAAGGGATACCATTACATTCCATACTGACATCCATTCATCACCAAAAGCATTGATGACACTGGCACTTTACCTTCTCTGCTAGGTGTAACACTTCCAATTCTGCCATTCAGAACCATATCAACATGAGCGTCACTCTCTATCAAATGTCTAAAAATTAAATACATTTCTTTTTTTTTCAGTCTGGCAAAGAGTTACACATTTCATCTGATATTAAAATATTTTGTTCTTCATACCTTGGTAAATTTGAGATTTTCAATAGGTCTTTCTGCAGATGCAGAAGGGATGTGTACACCTTTAGCTTGGTAGCACTGCGGGATTAAAAAAAAAACTTGCATAAAAACAGAAATAAAATCGGTTGGTGGTATTAATCCATGCTTGGTGCAGTAATACCCATCGCCTGGTATGTTGTAGAGAGAAGCAAGGTCATCCAGCTTGAGTGAGAATTCCTTAAATTTCTTCATCCTATATTGTAAAGAAAAAGTCAGTATACACCCACTGACCCCTTTATTAGGAACACATGTAAACCTGGTTATTCAGGCAGTTATCCAAAGAGCCAATCATGTGTGGCAGCAGCACAATGCATAAAATTATGCAGATACTGGTCAAGAGCTGCAGTTAACACTCACAGCAAATATCAGGATGTGGAAAAATTTGATCTCGGTCACTTTCATGCACAACAGTCTCTAGAGTTTACACAGAACTGTGCAAAAACAAAAAAAAACATCCTGTGTGCAGAGGGTCTGCGGGCAAATGCACTTTGTTGATGAGAGAAATCACAGAAGAATGGCCAGACTGGTTCTAGCTGACAAGAAAGCTGCACTAATTCAAATAAGCACTCTTTACAACCGTGACGAGCAGAAAAGCATCTCAGAATGCACAATACACCGAACCTTGAGGTGGATGGGCTACAAAAGCAGACCACATCAGGTTCCACTCCCATCAGCCAAGAATAGGAAACTGAAGCTATTGTGGGCACAGGCTCACTAAAACTAGAAGCTAAAAAGGGAAAAGACTGCCTAGTCTTTTTTCCTGTCCAGTTTTCAGTGAGCCTAATTGGATCATTGCGTGAACGAGCAGGTGCACAGGTGTTCCTTTTAAAGTGGTGAGTTGGCGAGTGTATGTCTATATAGATTTTATAAAATCTGCATTTTGTTTACATTTTTTTTTTCTGTCACAGTATTTTTTGGTTTACACAACAGTAATGCAGTAATTCCTTACCTTAGCAACTGATAAAGTGATGCATTTGACTAAAAAAAGAAAAATGAGTAATTAGTCAAACACCAAGAACAAGTGACTGACTCCTCATAATACATCTGCATTCTTCATACCTCAGGAGCTGCTCCATGCTGAGCGACTTTCACATCCTCAACCTCTCCCCCAGGCAGCAGCAGCACCTCCACATAGAACAGATCAGCTGTCAGATAGCACGCAGTCTCTGTGGGACTCAAGTGGGAGCCCAGTCTACAGAGGTCAGACGTTCAGCATGTAGTTAAGCGCTCATGCATAAACTACATATGTTGGCTAGGAGGTTTGGTTTTTCTCATTGTTTCACTAAGTATATGAAGACATCTTTATGACCTCTATAGGACTATTCACATCCTAAGTCAAGGAAGGCTTACGGTGACTTATCACCACAAGTCATACTGCTCAGATACAGTGTAGATGAGGTTAGAGATAATGTTGACATCTCATATGCAGGTGGCTGAGTCTCTTATGAATAAAAAAAAAAAAAAAAAAAACAGAGCTAACTTAAAGGAAGGCTTAATGGTGCAGTTTGCAATTTTTTAAAGGCTAGGGACAAAAATTATTTTCATTATTTAAATTAATATCATTTAATTTTCATAGAAAAATAGTGATTCACTATATTATGGCTGACTGTGTTGGGCAGAGATAAGCAAAAAGATGACCAGAGATGGACAGAAAGGAGAGAGATTGTTGCTTGCAATATGAAAAGCCCTAGATTTAGTCATCATGCACACTCTTGGTGTGAGGAGGTCTATGTTGAACATGGGGATATCCATAACAAATACAGGAAAGCATTTGGAGAAGACATTGTCGCTCCTACGGCCCCTACTGCTCATGCTCTCGCTCCTACAGTCCCTACTGCTCACACGCTCTCACTCCTACGGTCTCTAATGCTCATGCTGTCGCTCCTACGGTCTCTAATGCTCATGCTCTCGCTCCTACGGTCCCTGCTGCTCACACTCTCGCTCCTACAGTCTCTAATGCTCACGCTGTCGCTCCTACGTTCTCTACTGCTCACGCTCTCGCTCCTACAGTCTCTAATGCTCATGCTGTCGCTCCTACGGTCTCCAATGCTCATGCTCTCGCTCCTATGGTCCCTACTGCTCACGCTCTCGCTCCTATGGTCTCTAATGCCCATGCTCTCGCTCCTACGGTCCCTACTGCTCATGCTGTCGCTCCAACAGCCTCTACTGCTAATATTCTGTTCCCCAGACCAAGACTGGCCATGTGTTGGCGTCAAAGAGGTGCAATGGCAATCAGTGATGTCATGCTGTGTATTTTACAGGGAGAAAAGAGAGGCTTGTCATTTTTTTAATTGCAAATGTAATTTCCCCAGGCAGGCAGGAGAGAGCTCTAATATTACAAACAGCTCCATCAACCAAACGTGGTAGTTGTAATTAAGAGTTCAAACCCTCTCTGTTTGGCAATCATCTCCAGTCTGGTCACCATGGCACTCAGAGAGGTCACTACAGATTAAGAAAGACACAAAAAGAGCACTTCATCATAATTAGTTTCATTATTGTTGGTTCCTACATGCATAGTTCCTAGGATAGTAGGATTCCTTGGATAGTACATTGTTGTTCCTTTTTTAACAGGTTCTATCTTATATGCTTTTAAATACAGCCTCAATGATTCCCCTAACAGACAAGCAGAAGAACTTTTTTCAAGCCCAATATTTAACCTTTTTTCTCCCCCTAAAACTGCATTTCTCACTATTTCAGCATGATGGATGATGTGCTGGAGATTATTACCATTCTGAGCTTCCTGGAGTTTCTGCAGGCATCTCGTGATTGGCCCACAGTGCGTGGTGTCTGGTCTAGATTTCTCCTGGAAAGGCAGAGAAAATATATATTTTATTTAAATGAACAATGTTTTAAGACACTGAGAACACTAATCAAATTATGTGGAAAACTGTGCTGATTGGTTCCTACCAGCTTCAAAAATTCACCTGCATTCAATCATTTCTGGGTTAAAAAAAAAAAAATCAAAATTTGTATTTTGATTTATATATTGTATCAAAAGACTGGCAGTAATGTAGCAGTATACTGATGAAGCTTGCTAAAAGCATTACAGACTTGAAGCAGAATCTCATGACCTCAACATTAATATTGTTCTGTTTAAGACTGTACATTGGGAGTGATAATTTTTTGGGCTTTGGCTTAGCTGTTAATTCTCCTCTGGGCAGAATCCTTTAATGGATATTTTCAATAAAGTCAACGGCCCAGGACCTAGGCCAAAAAAATCTGGGGTTACACTGCACAAACTTTTGGGTGGAGATATAGAGTTCATTTATTGCATTCATGTGGTGTAATGACCATAAATCACTGTTTGACTGCTAAAAGACAAAGAACTATACTACACATGCTACCATACTGGTTTGCTTTTGCTTCCTGCTAGAGAAAAATGCCTGTTTGAGGTTCAGTAATCTTTTAAATGAAATCACATGAAACATAAATGTGTACAGTAAATTAAGGTCACCCAGAAAAAAAAAAAAAAAAAAGAAAGAAAAAAAAAAGCAGAACCGCCTCTATGAGCATGCAGAAGCAATACTCTCCTCTTCCAACCTCCAGAGAAGGAAGCAGCTGTTTACGTATTAGTTTGGCACAGGGCTGTTCCGGCCACAATAGTCTTACTTAAGCCCTGCATCTGGAAGACATTTGTTAGGCTGTGCACGCAACTCGCTCAGCAGCGGTCAGAGCACCAGGCTAGTGCTTGTGTAACTGGTTAAGACATGGAATATCACACAGAGGAGAATATGACTGCAGCAAGCAGATGGTCAGTATTACTCTCAACCTTGAGCTAAATCACACCTTACATCATCCCGCATCTAGCAGGTTCTTAATATTTCAAGAGAGAGCAGACAGTTTGAGGTTTTCCTACCATGCATCTGTGCACCAGCTGAAAGGTCTCACTCCATGGTTTTTCCGCATGTTTGGACCTTAATCCAGATAAATAGGTCTTCTTCAGTACTAGGGGGTCAAAAATGACAGTGAATAAGTAAATATATATATATATATTTTTTTTTATATTTACACTATATATATATATATATATATATATATATATATATATATATATATATATATATATATATCTGGCCTTGTTGTTTACACACAGCTGCAGATACAGTACGTGTGCCATGTGTTGAACATTTGTTCAAGTCCATGAAGTTCACTCTTCCTCTTACCATCCACTTTTGAGTCCATCTCAGCTGTTTCTGGTTTCTGCTTTCTTCTAATGAAAAGGAGGCAAAGAAGGCATTTGTATTCAGGATTAGATTATAGCTGAACTTTGCACATAATGAAACAAGACCCTAATGCAATAATAGCTATACTGTCTTACTGTATTGTTTTGTTCATTATAAATTAATGACTAAACTGTTACTGCAGACAGACAGTACAATAATACCGCCTTCTCACCTTCCAACACTTAAAATAAGGAAAGCATGGCTTATGTGCAAGCCTATTTACGCATGCGCAGAAGCATCCTATCAGCGCGTCTCCACGCTTGTATCTACAGCGTCGCTGCTTCCTGTTCGAATCCAGGAACTTTGGAGTCGACTCCGCTTCCTATCCCAAGCGTCGGGAATCAATGGAGTCGATTCAAAAAATCAGTTCCACACAACTCAATGAACTTCAGGTGCAGTGTAGGGATGGGCGATACCACTTATTTTGTTTTCGATACGATACCGATAGTTTTAAAGGCCAGTATCGTCGATATCGA